>CAVLGL010000090.1:4255000-4812500 GCA_963668995.1 Parnassius mnemosyne | reverse complement strand
TTATTTTTGTTAACTTAGCACTTTCCCTTACCACTTTTATACGCAATACTCATAGGTGAGAGCATTAAACGTATTCACATTATGAAGCGGCTGTCTTCCTTTAGTATTCTCAAATCATATCAGTTGATTGCCTCGTTGGTCAATACCTAAGCTGAACCAAGGTCAATACCTTTACGACCTTTTTAGTAAATTAAACTCAATTTTGCGGGTTTTGTGCAATGGTTACCTTTCGTTTAACAGCGTTCAATTTATCTTAACTTTTATACCTCAGTATGCATTTGTGGAGATTTTATGTCCTGAAATTCTGCATTCTCCACGGAATCCTTAACAACAATTCTTGTTTAAGGCGGTGAAACAAACATTTCTTTCTATTTAGAGCGGAAATGTGTTTACTCAGGACTGCTTCACTACACGTACCTAGTTTGTTTGGGAACTCCCAACGATATAAATTTTAATTTTTAAAATCTTTAACCACAGCGTTATAGTACGGTAGTCCATAACCGTTTTGTATTTTGTATAGTTATTTAAAAGAAGACATTCTTGCTTTAATTGTTATCGCAGTCTATACAAAAAAAAATTGAAATGTCTGTTTGTAACGTAAAAATAATGTTACGAGCTTGGGATTCGAGACAATTAAAAACTGCCGATTGAATTACCAAAATTGACACTTTAATTACACAACACTAATTACAATCTAAAATTACACTAATAATAAAACACAGTTCGCCGTTATTTCGCTTCGAAGTAATCTCTTGTATCGCCAATTCAATACTGCCCCGGTCGTGGTCTATAACGGCCTTATATAGGGCCTCAGATAGTTTCCAGAACCTTCTACTGTAGCGACATCTAGAATGTTCGAGTATATATCGGTCCCGAAATTTCTGGAAGGATCTCGACTCTCCTAGTTCTGCTACTCGACACTAGAGGGCGCTAGTGTAACTAGTGTTGCCATGTACAAGACATTAATAGTGGCGCGCAACACTTTCATTTACTCGACACTAGGGGGCGCTAGTGTAACTAGTGTTGCCATGTACAAGACATTAATAGTGGCGCGCAACACTGCCCCCTCCTAAGACATGCCCGTCCCGAGCATTATTGGCCCCATAATAACGCACCAGTCGATCCACATGGACAATCTTAGGAGTACCTCTGGCACCTTTCTGTATGCGGTAGGTTACATCATTGATCCTTGTCACAATCCGGTACGGTCCGTCCCATTTAGCTTGAAGCTTAGGAGATTTCCCTTTGCTGCGAACTGGATTGTGTAACCACACTAGTGAACCTTCATCAAACCCCTTGTTGTTCATTTTGCGGTCATACCGTGTTTTCATCTTCTCAGACGTTTGCTGGCCCGTCTGTCTGACGTGCTCATAAATGTCATTCATTTTGTTCCGCAAGTCATTTGCATAATCGGTTATACTGCGTGGGGCATCAGGTGGTATTCCGGTGATCAGGTCTGCAGGCAGCCGCAATTCTCTCCCAAAGTTTGCGAAAGCTGGTGTCACTGATGTACTTTCGTGAACAGCGCTTCGATATGACAATAAAAACGGTTGTATATGCCTGTCCCAGTCTCGTTGCCGTTTTTCCACAACTATTGCTAGGTACCTCTCCAATGTCTGATTAAATCTTTCTACCATTCCATCAGATTGTGGGTGGTAAGAAGTTGTTCGTGTTTTCTGAGTTCCCATAACTCGGCAAGTTTCCTGGAATATTTGAGACTCAAAATTCCTTCCTTGATCGCTGTGAATCTCTAAAGGTACTCCAAAACGACAGAAGACTTCATGAACTAGTTTATCTGCAACTGTTGAAGCTTCTTGATTTGGAATGGCGAAGACTTCTGGCCACTTAGTAAAGTAATCCATCACAACCATGAAATACTTGTTACCACTTTCACTTTCCGGAAACGGCCCTGCAACGTCAATGGCTATCCTCTCCCATGGTGCACCAACATTGTACAATTTCAATGCGCCTCTACTACGAATTTGAGGTCCCTTTACAGCCGCACAACTTGTACATTTGCGGCACCAGTCCTCGACATCGTCACGACAGTGGACCCAGTAAAACCGTTCTCGGATCTTCAGTAGAGTTCGTTTAACTCCCAGGTGGCCTCCTGAACAACCACTATGGTACAGCTGGAGAACATCCGGTACTTTAGCCTTAGGGACAACCATTTGCAAATGACACCTGTCTCCCCGACTATTTTCCCATTTACGGCACAGGACTCCATCCTGAATCAGCAAGCTGTCCCATTGGGCCCAATAGCTTTTCGTGGTCGAACTCATTGCTGAGACGTCGCTCCACTTGGGCTTAGGAGCACTGGCCTTCATCCATTCCAGAATCGGCTTAATGTCCGAATCTTCCTGCTGTGCATGTTGTAGGCTGTCCTTCCATTCATTGCTGAGCTGGTCTGTCCTGAATATCCTCGCAGATACCACTTCTTTACCCTCTTGCCTAGTACAATGCTTGCAATCTTCAGGGCAAGGTCTTCTTGATAATGCATCTGCATTGCCATGAGATTTCCCGCTGCGATGTTCGATCACAAAGTCGTATTCCTGTAGTAGTTCAATCCACCTCGCAACTTGTCCTTCCGGATTTTTGAACTGCAATAGCCATTTCAGTGCAGCATGGTCAGTTCGTAAGTAGAATTTCCGCCCTAGAAGATATTTGCTAAAATGCTGCAAGGACTTTACCACAGCAAGCAATTCCCGTCTTGTGACACAATAGTTCCTTTCCGGCTTTGACAACGACTTGCTGAAGTACGCTATCACAATCTTTTGATCACCATTCCGTTGAGACAACACACCGCCAAGTCCTATATCACTTTCGTCTGTGTCAACTATGAATTCCTTGCCCGCATCAGGGTACCCCAAAATAGGTGTTTTGCACAGACGGTTCTTGAGCTCCTGGAATGCAATATCGCAACTTTCATCCCAGCAGAATTGTCGCTTCTCCTCGGTTAGCTTGTGCAGAGGTTTGGCTATATCTGCAAAGTTCTTCACAAATCGCCGATAATAAGAGCACAAACCAAAAAATGCTCTAACCTGTGTCTTGTCTTTTGGGACCGGCCACTCCTTGACAGCAGCAATTTTCTCTGGATCCGTGCGGATACCTTCTTCCGACACTACATACCCCAAAAAACTAACTTGCCGTTTGAATAGTGAGCACTTCTTTGGACTCAACTTGAGGTTGGCACTCTGGATCTTCATGAGCACGCGTTCCAGGTTTTGAAGGTGTTCCTCAAACGTACGGCCTACGATGATGATGTCATCCAAATAGACGAGACAGGCATCTCCAATTAGCCCGGTAAGTACAAGCTCTATCAACCTTTCAAACGTTGCTGGAGCATTGCACAATCCAAACGGCATGACTTTAAATTGCCACAGGCCCTTTCCTGTGGAGAATGCAGTTTTCTCCTTGTCCTTAGGGTCAATTTCAACCTGCCAGTAGCCACTTTTCAGATCCAGCGTACTAAACCACTTTACGCCTGTAAGCATGTCCAGCGTGTCATCAATTCTTGGCAAGGGATAGCTGTCCTTCTTTGTAACGTCGTTCAGGCGGCGGTAGTCAACACAAAACCGCATGCTGCCGTCCTTCTTCTTTACCAGCACCACAGGTGAACACCATGGACTAGATGAAGGTTTAATAACACCATCCTTCACCATTCCCTCAATCATGGTTTCCACTTCCTTTTCACGTGCTACAGGCAATCTTCTTGGCCGCTGACGAATAGGCAATTCTTGTCCTGTGTTTGTTTTGTGTTGAACTAAGCTAGTCTTTCCTATGTCAGCTTCGTTTGACGATAAAACATTGGCGTACTTGAGTAACAACTTCTTCGCTTTGACCGTTTCATTCGGGGAGAGAACGCTGCGACAGTCTTCTAAAAGTGTGGTCACTCTAGTTTGTCCATCCTTGCTGGGGTTCCCAGTCGATAGATATTCGCACCGATGCAACCAATCCACTTCATCACTAGTACCAACCAATGTGCCTTTTTCTATAATCTGTTCCTGATCACAAAGGTTCAGCACAAGTACTCCTGAGATGTCGGCGGTTCTGACCAAGGTTCGAGCCACTTTCCATGGAAGGTCATTCTCTACCCTTTCCACGAGTACACAACGAAGAGTTTGCCCAGGATTCCGTGGAAGTCTAACCGGCACAATCGTTTCCGATCTCGGCGGAAGAACAATCTTCTTAAGGCTGTACACATTCCCTGGTAACGCCTCTTCCACGAAAAGTTCCTCTTGTCCACATTTCAAAACACCTTGCTTAACGTCGATCTCACAACAATTCTTCCTCATAAAGTCTAGGCCCAGGATGCAGTCGTCCATTATATCAGCCACGATGACATTATGCAGGTAGATCATGTTGCCTAGCTTCAACTCCATCTCCTTCTCTCCACGGACGGGTATGCGCTGACCGGTGGCTGTCACCAAATTAATGCGTTCTCGGTTGTATGCGGAGTCCCCAAGGAACCGACTTATAAGTTGGGAACTGACAACCGTGCGAGAGGCTCCAGTGTCTATGGTCAGTTTACACGGCGTTCCGTTGACTTCGCCCTTGATGATTAGGCTGTTCCCATCATGGGTTTGTGAGATCGAAATCCTTGGGGCTCTTTTATCATCAGCCAGCACCCGCCAGTTTCCCTGCTGTTGCTGGGCGGTGCTGTCAGCCACACTACCCTCTCGATATCGATCACCTTCCCTTTCTACAGTTCGTTTAGGGCAGCTGGATCGAAGATGGCCCCTTTTCCCACAGCCGTAGCACCTAGGGCTGTAGCCCTTATTGCGGTCCTGAACTGTAGCTGCTGCAACCTCTCTGACGCGGTGGGAACGATGATCCTGCCGCACGGCTTCCACCTCCAGTGCATGGGTCAAGGCGTCCTTAAGCGTCTCGTGGTGCCTGAGCCTCACAGCAGCTCTGACTTCAAGGTCGCGGATGCCGTCGATGAATGTCTGCACCAGGTTCCCTACAATGAGCGCAGGTACAGACTGGTACGCTTTTCGAACCAGCTTCTCCACCTCAAGGGCCCACTGCTGCAGGTTTTCGTTACTGCGTTGCACGCGATCTTTGAGCTGCGCACGAAAGACGTGTTCCAGGTGAGCATCGCCATATCTTGCCTCCAATGCCTCAAGGAGCTGCTCGTAAGTTACTTCCTTACCGAGAGCTTCCAGAACAGTTAAGGCCTGGTCGCGTAGGCCTAGGGTGAGAGCAGTCATGGCCTGACTTTTATTCCAGCCGTTCGCTTTCATGACAGCCTCGAACTGGATTTTGTAGGCCGACCAGGAAGAACTCCCGTCGAACGGCGGCACTTTGAATCCACGTAGCGAAGGTGTTGTAGCTACTACGGGAGCTGTTATTCCATCCCCAAGTTTGAGGTCGTCCAGCGTATTCTTCACATCAGCCATCACGTTGTCAATCCGATTGTTCACTTGGTCGATTCGGGTTTCAGCTTCCGACAGGCGGTTGTCATGTTGAGCAACCCTATCCTTCACCTCCTTTATCTCTTTCCCGAAGGTAGCGTGAAGGTCCTTCCTGAGGAGCATCTGTTCTTCCATACCGCGCTGCAGCTGCTCTTCCAACCGGCGAGCCTGTTCCTCTTGTCGGCGGGCCTGTTCCTCCTGTCGGCGAGCCTGTTCCTCCTGTCGGCGAGCCTGTTCCTCCTGTCGGCGAGCCTGTTCCTCCTGTCGGCGAGCCTGATCCTGCAGCATCATCATCAGAGCACCTAAGTCAGGTGCTGCAGATGCAGGAGCTGCTGACGGGCCGGCCTCCGTGGTTAGCAGCTGCCCCTCCGACGTTTGCGGCGTTGCATTACCAATTCGTCTCTGGTCCGTCTCCTGTTGGCGTTGACTTCGGGTACGGATACCCTCCGTGTCGTCTTTAGGTAAAATCGGCATATTTGATCCCACTTCTGACACCAATTGTTACGAGCTTGGGATTCGAGACAATTAAAAACTGCCGATTGAATTACCAAAATTGACACTTTAATTACACAACACTAATTACAATCTAAAATCACACTAATAATAAAACACAGTTCGCCGTTATTTCGCTTCGAAGTAATCTCTTGTATCGCCAATTCAATACTGCCCCGGTCGTGGTCTATACCGGCCTTATATAGGGCCTCAGATAGTTTCCAGAACCTTCTACTGTAGCGACATCTAGAATGTTCGAGTACATATCGGTCCCGAAATTTCTGGAAGGATCTCGACTCTCCTAGTTCTGCTACTCGACACTAGAGGGCGCTAGTGTAACTAGTGTTGCCATGTACAAGACATTAATAGTGGCGCGCAACACTTTCATTTACTCGACACTAGGGGGCGCTAGTGTAACTAGTGTTGCCATGTACAAGACATTAATAGTGGCGCGTAACAATAACATATTTTTACTTAATGCAAATAAAAATATATACGGTTCTTAGAACAAAAAAAAATACAATAAAAAAAATCTGTCTTTCTGTCTGACCGTCTGTCGATTCGTCTCTCTGTCAGTTCTTTCCGGCTTACATACGAAATGGCTTGACCGATTTTGATGGAACTTTCAGTGGCAGATAGCTTATGTTATAAGAAGTAACTTAGGCTACTTATATTTTCAAAAAACAATTAAAGTCTGCTTTCCTAGCTTCCGTGCATAGTGTCAGTGATTTATGTTACGTAATTTTAAGTAATAAAGGAGACCTGTGTTTTGTTGTGGAGGCAAAGCAGATATGGCGAACGCTCTGTTCCGGCGAAAATGTTTCAATGAAAGTTAACCAACAGAAACAGTGGGATATTCCTTTGGTAAAGAGCGTGCTGAAAGATTTTTTTCATAATTTCCATAGTGACACGCCTTTCAGGCACGCCTTCTAGCTATTTCGACTAAGAAATCTAGTCACTGATTACACGCTTTACCATTAAGTAATCTCGGCACATTACTTCATGCGGAAAGCTTGCGCATCGCCGTGGGAATCTGACTAGGAGCGGTGATTTGTAAACCTCATCAGTGCCCCTGTGATAGCAGCGTCGACAAGTTTGGGCTCCACGGACTTTCATGTAAGAAAAGTGCTGATAGGTTTTCACGGCACGTTTCTTTGGACGATGTTATCCGAAGGGCTCTTCTCTTTATGAATTTTCTCTTCGTTTTAGAGCCTTGTGAAATATTTAGAGACGATGGTAAGAGACCCGACGGAATGACATCCCTACGCCCTTGGAAGAGAAGTAAAGCCCTAGTGTGGGTGTGATGCTATTTGCGTAGACACTTTTGCGGCCTCTCATCTCAGGGGCACCTCGTTTAGAGCCGGGCGGCATCAGAGGCAGCTGAACTGAGTAAGTGACGCAAATATAAGTCTCTGAGGGATTACATATTTGTGCCATTTGCTGTAGATACTATCAGTCCGCGATGTTCACGTGCGGTGAAGTTCCTTAAGGAACTCTATCCGCGACAGTACGTTGCTGCTGGTAATAAGAAGGCTTATTCTTTTCTCGCTCAAAAGCCAAGTTTAGCCATCCACCGAGGAAACGTACCCAGCGTTCTTGCTACGATACCGCGGGGAGTAGGACTGTATAATAATTAAGTTACAAGCTTTAGTTTTTTTTTTATTACAGTGTTTAACATTGTATATAATAAAATGCAATGACAAATATCATGTTGCATGCACGTGAATCACAATGCAAGATTTTAATGTGATGAGCTCGGAAATGAATAGTTTATGGATATGTGACGTATGAAGGTGTAAACAACCAAGAGGTAATCATTTCAAAACTCCAGGTCCAAACTCACTGGTGGAAATGGAAATTGTAACTCAAAGTGTAAAAAGTCGTTCTAATTGCTCTTGTTTATCGGCTAGTAATATACGAGAAATAATTAGAGAGGAATTGCGCAACATTTTTAGTGACGAATTACACCCAAAATTAATAAAATAAAAAATATATTTGTTTCATTTCAAACATCTTTGTCGTCATTAAACCAAGATATAGATAAAGTTTAATCCGATCATGCTAACCAATCTGCACAAATGTAACACATTATTAAGGAGAACAAAACTCTGTGTGCAGCTAACAAGACTATCATAACTCGTCTTACGCAATTTGAACAGCAGACACGAGCTTCAAATATCAAGATCCATATTGGATCTCGATATTTTTAATGATGAAGCATGTTTACGTATCAATGGCTAATAAAATAAAACAGAAATATTATCCTTTCTCGTATGTCTGGAAACTGAGATTGGTTCAAATACCACACTCAAGGGCGATCTGGCGCTTTTCACGATACTGAAGGCTTGTTCTTCACCGAAATATCTAAACCCAAAATTTAGGAATCAATTTGTGAAATTATGGTGGCTGCATATATATTTCTTTATCAGTTCTAAGTGAATCAAGGCTGCATTATAGGTCTTATTTGTAAAGCGGTTCAGGAAGTAATTATATTACGTTTTCCGGGAAACTATAAAAGTGGTCATTTTGATATATTATATATTTAAGTGTTTCACAACACATAGTGGTAATGTGTTCTTCAAACTGGGCAGGACACATTATTCAATTTTATAACGCGGGAATAAGCATATTATTAGGTTCTAACAACATCTGTAATTTGGAAAAGTTTAAATTAGGATTTTTATCACCTCTTCATAGCGCTCAAATTAGCTAATCATACTTTATGATACTCAGCTGCTTCATCTCCTTAAATGATTTCATTATTTTACTCATATTTCCATTCGTACACCCATATCTCACTACCTCCTTCCTTTTCTTTTAGAGTTTCTGGTTCATTTACATCAGAAGGATCCTCACATTTAAACACGTATACAGAGAATTGCTTTTCATCTCTAAGCTTGAAACTTCTTCTTATAAAATACAGCCTTTCTTGTCTAGTATCGTTTGTCGTCGTAGTTGATCTTGCGGCATGAAAAATATATAATAATATAGATGTTCTATTTTGTCTAAAATAGAACATTCGAATCATAAATTTGCTCTCAAATGGTTCTTTTTATAAAATTTAAGGATATATACACACATAATATATATATTTATATATAAAAATTACGTGTCACATTGTTTGTTCGCGATGAATTTCTAAACTACTAAACTGATTTTAATGAAATGTTTCACAATGTGTGCAATTTGGTCCAACTTGAGAGATATGATAGTTTTTATCCCGATAAGTGACCCTCAATTTTTTTTTATTGTGAATTTAATGATTTTTTTTTAGGAAACATGGTCGTCGGAAAGGGCAGAAAAACGTCTGCCTTTTCAGCTAGTATATATATATATATATATATATATATATATATATATTATATAAGATTACGTTAAAGAAAGGGCTTACATTAATATACTACCTCAATTATAGGCTAAGCATTAAAAGCAACTACAATTACTTTCTAGAGATCGAAGGTTGCTTTTAAGTAAACACACTTTGGTTAATTACCTCAATGAAGGCCGAAGCAGTGTTAAAAGCGGGTGAATTAAGCAAATAGCGTCAACATGTGTATCTGACAGATGATAATGTATTTGTGCTGTAGAGTCTACGCACATTGAAGTTTCTAAATGAACTTAAATCCTACTGTTCGTTGCCTTAGATGACAAGAGGGAAAATTATTTTCTTGCTCGGTATAGCCGAGAAACGCAGCAATAATTTTTTGCACTTTAAGTACCCTGAGCTAGAGAAAAGTAATTTTCTTCATTTGTTTATGGTTTCAATAATACCTACAAAAATTTTAGTATTATTATGTACGAAACAATTAAATTTATAAAAAAAATCGAGAAAATAATATTTTATATTAATAACATTAATAACAAACAAAACCTTTAAGGCGGTATCTTTGAAATCATTTCGTGACACAAAAGAGTTTTGATACCCGCCGTTACGAAAGAAATTGTTAATTACAATTTTAAGTTCTGATTTACCACAAGCTCAGTGGAGAAGAAAAACCTCGTAAGGAAACCTACATTATATAAAAATCAAAAATAACATTTCAAAGACGTTAAGGCCCAAAAACACCGTTTGGCAACACGGTGAAGATTTCCTAGCTTTTTTTTTACTTATTATAAGCCAGTGCTTGATCACAATCCCACCCGGTAGTAAGTAGTTGTGCAGCCCTAGATGGTAAATCGTCTTAGCGTAACAAAAGCCTATTAAATCTTGCCTTGAAGACGTTTAGATTGTATTCGGACGGAAAGATAGACGCCGGCAAAATATTCCACTCCTTTGCTGTACGCATGACGAAGCAAACCTTTTGGTTCTAATGCAGCCCACATGTGAGAACTCCTTCTCCATGCACGAAAGGAATTGCGCTTTATATAAGGTAAGAAGCTGAAGGTTTAAAAACCTCTCCGAAATAAAAGTAAACTTGTGCCCTTTGTTTTAAGTTGGATGCAGGTTTTCATGCGATGCTGCTGTTACTTTCCTTCCGTTGACCTGTACGAATGTTTTTGTCACTTAATTTTATAAAAAAAAACTTAGACTCTCAGATAGCACAGCTCTCATCACTAATTTCTTTTTATTTTCATCGAAATATCTCTGATTTCATCAAAAATATATGATTCAGCTTTTGTTACAAACGTTAAAACAGATCCCTTTTTTAGTTTGAATACAAATGGCATCAAACCAAATTTCAGTTCCGTTAGCCTGGTTTCATCTGCCAAAAGTTACGTTTTATCTTAGAGTTTTACTTTGAAAAAGTAACTTGGATTACACAACTGAATCGGAATTGATTTATTGATGATGTTATCATAAAACTCATAGCATAAAGACATATTACAAAAACAAAGTTCGTATGTGAGTTTTCGTCTACAACATTTAAAAATAAAATAAATGTTGTTGCTTGAATAATAAACACTAAATTTGTTTTTCTAATATTTAATATATTCAATTATTAACTCAATATGTTGTATTGGGAATGAGGGTAAAAAAATGAAGGTATAATGAAGGTATAATGGTGATCTACCACTTGTTTTGTTTTAGCAGTATAAAGTATCGCACAGGCGGCTAAAAGGCATCAGTCTGTAATTCTATGAGTCTCACTGTCGTTACTATGCCCGTTGGGGTATTCTATTACTGTACGCAAGGAAGGTCGTGTTGCTAAGAGGCTGCCCTGTGTTACGTTGAGATGGGTAGTGCTGCTGTTGGTTTGCATGCTTTGGTGTTAATCATGTAATGGGGTCCTGATAGTAAGCCGGGTTTGTTACCAAGTCGTGTTCTTTTACCTGCCGACTTCCAAAAAAAGGAGACAGTACTTAATTCGACTGTATGTTTCTCTATGTGTCTCATAACTTTTTACTGCGTGAACCGATTTCAATGATTCTTTTTTATTTGAAAACTGATACTTCTCGTGTGGTCCCATATAAATTCGATCAAGGTAGTTTAATAGTTTTTTGAGTTATTCTTAATAACTTATATTGAAGTCGGCTGTAGAACATTTTTAATTTTAAATTATTTAAATACTTTTGAGATTATTTTTTTAACATCAGAAGTGGAACAGTTTGTTACATCAGAAGTGGGATTAAAGGTTTTCTTGTAGTTCAACATTTTAGTTTTTTACAGTTGTATATTAGGTGTATTACGTGCCGTGTAGTGGCGGTCAAGAATATCCACTACCCCATATCCTCCCGTGGGTGTCGTAAAAGGCGACAAAGGGAAACAGGCAGGAGATGGGCAGCAGCATCTTCTTGATAACAACAAACTAACAATAAAAAAACTGCGGTTGCCAACCCGCTCGCCAAGCGTGGCAACTATGGCAAATACCCCCCTATGAATGACAGTAACAAAGAAACGGCCCCCAGTCCCCGGCGGCCCCGCTATTCCTGGCTACGGTGGCGACCATGGTAACGGCGGGGCAGGGGGTGCTAAGAATCTCCGGTGGAGGTTCGGTTGCTACCTTAGACGACTCGACCTGGCAACGTACAACGCACGCACCCTGAGGACTGACGAGAAGATTGTGGAGCTGGAAGAAGAGATAGACAAGTTGCGCTGGCATATTATAGGATTATCCGAAGTCCGAAGAGAGGGGGAGGACACGGTAATCCTCGAATCCGGCAACTTGCTCTATCACCGAGAGGGCGACCATCTGTCCCAAGGAGGTGTCGGATTTATTGTCCACAAGTCTCTCGTTAACAACGTTGTAAAGATCGGGAGTGTGTCGACGAGCGTTGCGTACCTTATACTCAGAATCACCAAACGGTATTCGCTGAAGGTCATACAGGTTTACGCACCAACCTCGGCACACCCTGATGAGGAGGTAGAGGAAATGTATGAGGATATCTCTAGAGCCATGCATTCCTCCAAAACCCAATATACGGTGTTTATGGGGAGACTTCAATGCAAAACTAGGCACAAGAGAGAACGGTGAGCTGAAAGTAGGGAAATTTGGAATAGGGCAACGGAACCCAAGGGGCCAGCAGCTGGCCGACTTCATGGAGAAAGAGGGACTCTTTATGATGAACTCTTTCTTCCAGAAGCGGCCCCACAGGAAGTGGACCTGGTCGAGCCCCGACGGTTCGACATAAAATGAGATTGACTTCATTATGACGACCAGACGACAACTGTTCAGAGTTGTCTCCGTGAACGCGAGGGTGAAAACTGGTAGCGATCACCGAATGGTTAGAGGCACACTGAACCTAAACGTTAAGTTGGAGAGGTCTTGTATAAAGAAGTCAACGCTCCGTCCCCCTCGTGCTTTGTTCGAAAGTCCCGAAACCGAGTGAAGCCGGCCACAGTCGAGCGTGTGCCTGCTGTACTACCATATGTCAGTGGTGTCACAGACAAGATTGGCTACATCTTGAAGCGAGCTTCTATTAGAACATTCTTCAAGCCGCCGAAGAAGATTAGTCAGTTCTTACCATCCGTCAAGTGCAATATTCCTCTACAAGATGCAGGAGTATACAAGCTTGATTGTGAGTGTGGTCTCTCATATATAGGGCAAACAAAACGATCAATAAAAACCCGCGTAAAAGAACACATAGCTGACGTGAAGCACCAACGTTCCGGGAAGTCTGCAGTTTGTGATCATATCCTAGACGGCCCCCGTCATTACATTAGATTTGATAAACCACAAGTCCTCGCGAAAGAACATCGATTCCTGCCAAGGATGATACGTGAGGCTATTGAAATTAAAAAACATCCTAATTTCAATAGAGAGGGAGGCTGGGTACAACCACCTGCTTGGGATCCTGTAATTCATAAAATTAAAACTAAACCCAAGCATACCACTGTAAGACTTCAAGACACAGTTAATTCATTCTGCGTAGATCGGACCAAAATTAATAATTAAAAAGCTGAAGGTACTCCGGGTTAACTTTGACATCGGGACGTAAATCACCTCAGTCCCCCGTGACCACGGTTGCTGGAAAGCAACCGAAACGTCGGGAATATAAAATAAGTTAATTAAACGCGATAAAATCCGTAAAATATCGTCATTTTTACAATTATCGTTCATATCGTCCACTTCATTGCAGTCTTCTAGGCACTGAAAACGGTTTTGTAACTCGAGCTGAAAGGTTTCGGGACTTTGGATTAGAGCACGAGGGGGACGGAGCGTTGACTTCATTAGACGAGACCTCTCCATCTTAACGTGTAGGTTCAGTGTGCCTCTAACCATTCGGTGATCGCTGCCGGTTTTCACCCTCGCGATCACTGAGACTTCACTGAACAGTTGTCGTTTGGTCGTCATAATGAAGTCAATCTCATTTTTTGTCGAATCGTCGGGGCTCGACCAGGTCCACTTCCTGTGGGGCCGCTTCTGGAAGAAAGAGTTCATCATAAAGAGTCCCTCTTTCTCCATGAAGTCGGCCAGCTGCTGGCCTCTTGGGTTCCGTTGCCCTATTCCAAATTTCCCTACTTTCAGCTCACCGTTCTCTCTTGTGCCTAGTTTTGCATTAAAGTCTCCCATTAACACCGTATATTGGGTTTTGGAGGAATGCATGGCTCTAGAGATATCCTCATACATTTCCTCCACCTCCTTATCGGGGTGTGCCGAGGTTGGTGCGTAAACCTGTATGACCTTCAGCGAATACCGTTTGGTGATTCTGAGTATAAGGTACGCAACCCTCGTCGACACACTCCCGATCTTTACAACGTTGTTAACGAGAGACTTGTGGACGATAAATCCGACACCTCCTTGGGACAGATGGTCGCCCTCCTGGTGATAGAGCAAGTTGCCGGATTCGAGGATTACCGTGTCCTCCCCCTCTCTTCGGACTTCGGATAATCCTATAATATGCCAGCGCAACTTGTCTATCTCTTCTTCCAGCTCCACAATCTTCTCGTCAGTCCTCAGGGTGCGTGCGTTGTACGTTGCCAGGTCGATTCGTCTAAGGTGGTAACCGAACCTCCACCGGAGATTCTTAGCACCCCCTGCCCCGCCGTTACCATGGTCGCCACCGTAGCCAGGAATAGCGGGGCCGCCGGGGACTGGGGGCCGTTTCTTTGTTACTGTCATTCATAGGGGGGTATTTGCCATAGTTGCCACGCTTGGCGAGCGGGTTGGCAACCGCAGTTTTTTTTTTATTGTTAGATTATTGTTATCAAGAAGATGCTGCTGCCCATCTCCTGCCTGTTTCCCTTTGTCGCCTTTTACGACACCCACGGGAGGATATGGGGTAGTGGATATTCTTGACCGCCACTACACGGCAAAAAATTGTCTTGTCTAATTTGTTGATATTGTGTCATGTCCTGATCCTTTGACATGTGTTGATCCACTTCATTCGCCATTAGTTTTTTCAATAGATTTTACATATCTAGCACTACTAGTCCCTAATAACACAATTACAACACACAATTACTTCAGCTATTTCCATAGCATAATGTCGTATGGTATTTTGCTATGGGGACACGCAGCTGACACTGAAATTATATTTGTTTTACAGAAGAGGGCCATAAGAGCAATTTATGATTTAAAGCCTAAAGAGTCGCTACGACAAAAATTTAAGGAAATTAATATATTAACTTTGGCCTCTCAATACATTTATGAAAATGTAATGTACGTACACAAAAATAAAAGTAGTTTTACAAAAATAAGTGATATTCATTCTGTAAATACTACGAACAGACACAAGCTAGTAGTAACAGTTACTCGACTCCATCGAGTCAGTAATTCATTCTTGGGGCGATGTATACGCTCTTACAACAAAATTCCAGAAAATATACAAAGTTTGACCTGCTCAAAGTTCAAAAACTTAATTAAACTAAGTTTCTATAAAAAGGGTTATTATAATATTAAGGAATTTATGGATGATAATAACCACTAGAAATGAGGTGATTGCTACCAAGCTATTTCTAATTTGTTGTGTTGTTAATTTGTGTAACATCATGATTGTAAGCTGTTATTTAAAAAAAAGTCCCGCTGGGTTTCTTGCTGGTTCTTCCCAGGACAGAGGTTTTTTCCGAACCAGTGGTAATCAAACAAAAGAGTGACTTTCAATAAGTATTATTTATAACCTATATCGAATAAAAATGTTTCTGTTTTTGTTCTGTTTCTGTTTCAAAATTTGGTTTCATAAGGCTGATTATGAATATATAACGAAAGATCTAAATGACATTTAGCTTCTTCATACGGCCAGCAGTGAAGGACCACGTCTGAGATCCAAAGGTCATCACTGTTAACACGCACTGGTTGAACAATCTTGTTTTGAGGTTTTGTGGTATACATATTTAGATTTTACAATTAGATAAAAATATTTCGATATCTTGATTTGTTAGACTTACCGCGACAAAAAAATAGACTAATATTCTACACAAACTAATAGCAACCGATAACATTTAGATAATCTAAATGTTGCTACACTTTAAACAATGCGATATGCACAGATCAACACGGATATTTTAAATTTTGGTAATTTTTATATATATTATATAAACTTTCAATACGAATATATATTTCACAGTACCAATTTTTCATAATGGACATTGAATATATTTTGATAGATGGAATACTTACTCCTTTCAATGATGAAGCCAAAGAGAATATAACCACTACGTTTAAGAGGCGGGACTTCCATAGTAAAAGTAAATGCATGTAAGTACGCCAAGCTTCTCTACCAACATCAAGATATGACATTTAGTTTTGACAAACAGTGTTGACAACATTGACGAAATACAATAGTTCTGTAAATGTCTATCCTCGAATAATTTTATCGATATAACCTTTATCGATATATTGTTTATCGATATTTTTACATAATAAAAGTTAGATCTCTATACTGAATTATTTATTTGAAATAATTTTTTTAACGTGGGGATTGAGTAAAAATGCCGATAAGGATAAGAAATCAATGTATTTTACACACAGAAATTTGTAATTATATCTACAATTAGGTACAAAAATATGTATAAAGAAAATATAAAATAAAAACGCACTAATATACTAGTAATTAATTAAGTAAAAAATAAACGCCGACTCCGTAGCGCAGTGGCTAAGCGTTTGGCTGCGGCATTGCAGGACCGAGGCTTCGTTCCCGCACTGAACAATTGTCGCTATGCTGTAAAATAAATAGTCTGCGTCTGTATGCTTCTTTTCAACGTTTGTTCTTTTTAAGGGTAAAAATATTAGGTTTTTAACACTGATTGGATTAAATTGCTTTTATGTGTAAAAATACTATGTACAAATCGCTAGGCTTCTTCTTCACAGAGGCACCTATGTACATACTATTCGCAGAGATCGTTTACTAATTGTCGCTCTAAAAATGAGTGCTCTTTATAGCTAATGTTTATAGATGAATCTATAAAAAAACTATTTATAACCAGGTAATTACAAATAACTTTGAGTTTATTTATATAATCGTATTTTTACCAAAATGTCACTTTAGAGGGATATTATCTTTTGCTACATATAAATGAAACCTAATTAACATACACATAATTGTGGAAGTTTAAATTAAGTCCACTGATGAAATAACAGTTCATTTTAGTTGGGTTCAAATGCAATGTTTGCCACAAATATGTTTTAACATGTGAATCTTTTCAATTGGTGCATGTGCCAGCTATTTCACTCATTGCTTGCATCTTAAATAAAAGCCATCTGCTAGTCCAAAAATGTACTCGCGTTAAATATCATACTACTATTAAAGTATTTTAACAGTGGTAGAGCCACGCGGCAGCTTTTGCTGTCGCACGGATGGGCCGGCTCGAACCGGGGTGGTACCACGACCTCACAGAAAACCAGCGTGAAGTAGCGGTTTACCTCTCCGTTTTGCTTGGTGAGTGCAGGTGGCCAGAGGCCCTTTTTACTGGAAATGAGGCATTCCATCTTAGTCCTCACGGGTGACAACGCGTCTACATTTTGATTTGTAATAGAGGATAGATGTACATGTCTATGGGCCGCAGCAACCACTTACCATCAGGTGGACTGTGTGCTCGTTTGTCACCCTTATCCTATAAAAAAAAAGTTGAAATCACCACATACCTTTCATCATCTAAGTGAAATATTGCTAATAGCCTTTTCTTGTTATAATTTTTTCCGCTTCTCGCACTATTTAATTGAAAAGTTTTATAATGCATATTTATTTTTTTAACAATTCTGTAAATGAACAACTATATAACTATAGCAAATTTAAAAGCAATCTTAATAAATAAAATATATACAATTATAATTGTTTGATTTGACCTTTGAACCTATTTGATTTGACAATGTCGTTAATAGACATATTACGAAAAGCAGAAAGAAGAGGTAACCGTCATTAAAATTTGACCCCTGTAGTACATATAATTTTTACTATGGAAATTGCACCAGCCTGGATGAAGCACGTTTATTCTCTTCTTTTCTTTCTTTACTGGTGTACGGAGACGTATCAATGGCTAATAAAATAAGAAATATTATCCTTTCTCATGTGTCTGGAAACTGGGATTGGTACAACTACCACACTCAAGTGCGATCTGCCCTTCACGATACTGAAGGCTTGTTCTTCACCGAAATATCTAAACCCAAAATTTAGGAATCAATTTGTGAAATTATGGTGGCTGCATATATATTTCTTTATCAGTTCAAGTGAACCAAGGCTGCATTATAGGTCTTATTTGTAAAGCGGTTCAGGAAGTAAAAATATTACGTTTTCCGGAAAACTATAAAAGTGGTAATTTTGATATATTATATATTTAAGTATTTCAAAACAGATAGTGGTAATGTGTTCTTCAAACTGGGCAGGACACATTATTCAATTTTATAACGTGGAAATAAGCAAATTAGGTTCTAAGCATATCTGTAATTTGGAAAAGTATAAATCATTATTTTTATCACGCCCTTCATAGCGCTTAAAATTGCTAATGATACTTTATGATAGTCAACTGCTTCATCTGCTTAAATGCTTTCATTATTTTACCCATATTTCCATTCATACACCCATATCTCACTACCTCCTTCCTTTTCTTTTAGAGTTTCTGGTTCATTTACATCAGAAGCCTCCTCACATTTAAACACGTATACAGAGCACTGCTTTCCATCTCTAAGCTTGAAACTTTTTCTTACAAAATACAGCCTTTCTCGTCTAGTATCGTTTGTCGTCATAGTTGATCTTGCGGCATGAAAAATGTATAATAATATATATGTTCTATTTTGTCTAAAATAGAACAATCGAATCATAAATTTTCTCTCAAATGGTTCTTTTTATAAAATTTAAGGATATATACACACACATATATATTTATATATAAAAATTACGTGTCACATTGTTTGTCCGCGATGAACTTCTAAACTACTGAACTGATTTTAATGAAATGTTTCACAATGTGTCGAATTTGGTCCAACTTGAGAGATAGGATAATTTTTAACCCGATAAGTGACCCTCAGTTTTTTTTATTGTGAATTTAATGATTTTTTTAGGACACATGGTCGTCGGAAAGGGCAGAACAACGTCTGCCTGGTCAGCTAGTATATATATATATATATATATAAGATTACGTCAAAAGAAGGGGATTAAATTAATATTCTACCTCAATTATAGGCTAAGCATTAAAAGCAAACTACAATTACTTTCTTGAGATCGAAGGTTGCTTTTAAGTAAACACACTTTGGTTAATTACCTCGATTAAGGCCGAAGCAGTGTTAAAAGCGGGTGAACTAAGCAAATAGCGTCAACATGTGTATCTGACAGATGATAATGTATTTGTGCTGTAGAGTCTACGCACATTGAAGTTTCTAAATGAGCTTAAATCCTACTGTTCGTTGCCTTAGGTGACAAGAGGGAAAATTATTTTCTTGCTCGGTATAGCCGGGAAACGCAGCTTTAATTTTTTGCACTTTAAGTACCCTGAGCTAGAGAAAAGTAATTTTCTTAATTTGTTTATGGTTTCAATAATACCTATAAATATTTTAGTATTTTTATGTACGACACAATTAAATTTATAAAAAAAATCGAGAAAATAATATTTTACATGTTTAATAACAAACAAAACCTTTAAGGCGGTATCTTTGAAATCATTTCGTGACACAAAAGAGTTTTGATACCCGCCGTTACGAAAGAAATTGTTAATTACAATTTTAAGTTCTGATTTACCACAAGCTCAGTGGAGAAGAAAAACCTCGTAAGGAAACCTACATTATATAAAAATCAAAAATAACATTTCAAAGACGTTAAGGCCCAAAAACACCGTTTGGCAACACGGTGAAGATTTCCTAGCTTTTTTTTTACTTATTATAAGCCAGTGCTTGATCACAATCCCACCCGGTAGTAAGTAGTTGTGCAGCCCTAGATGGTAAATCGTCTTAGCGTAACAAAAGCCTATTAAATCTTGCCTTGAAGACGTTTAGATTGTATTCGGACGGAAAGATAGACGCCGGCAAAATATTCCACTCCTTTGCTGTACGCATGACGAAGCAAACCTTTTGGTTCTAATGCAGCCCACATGTGAGAACTCCTTCTCCATGCACGAAAGGAATTGCGCTTTATATAAGGTAAGAAGCTGAAGGTTTAAAAACCTCTCCGAAATAAAAGTAAACTTGTGCCCTTTGTTTTAAGTTGGATGCAGGTTTTCATGCGATGCTGCTGTTACTTTCCTTCCGTTGACCTGTACGAATGTTTTTGTCACTTAATTTTATAAAAAAAAACTTAGACTCTCAGATAGCACAGCTCTCATCACTAATTTCTTTTTATTTTCATCGAAATATCTCTGATTTCATCAAAAATATATGATTCAGCTTTTGTTACAAACGTTAAAACAGATCCCTTTTTTAGTTTGAATACAAATGGCATCAAACCAAATTTCAGTTCCGTTAGCCTGGTTTCATCTGCCAAAAGTTACGTTTTATCTTAGAGTTTTACTTTGAAAAAGTAACTTGGATTACACAACTGAATCGGAATTGATTTATTGATGATGTTATCATAAAACTCATAGCATAAAGACATATTACAAAAACAAAGTTCGTATGTGAGTTTTCGTCTACAACATTTAAAAATAAAATAAATGTTGTTGCTTGAATAATAAACACTAAATTTGTTTTTCTAATATTTAATATATTCAATTATTAACTCAATATGTTGTATTGGGAATGAGGGTAAAAAAATGAAGGTATAATGAAGGTATAATGGTGATCTACCACTTGTTTTGTTTTAGCAGTATAAAGTATCGCACAGGCGGCTAAAAGGCATCAGTCTGTAATTCTATGAGTCTCACTGTCGTTACTATGCCCGTTGGGGTATTCTATTACTGTACGCAAGGAAGGTCGTGTTGCTAAGAGGCTGCCCTGTGTTACGTTGAGATGGGTAGTGCTGCTGTTGGTTTGCATGCTTTGGTGTTAATCATGTAATGGGGTCCTGATAGTAAGCCGGGTTTGTTACCAAGTCGTGTTCTTTTACCTGCCGACTTCCAAAAAAAGGAGACAGTACTTAATTCGACTGTATGTTTCTCTATGTGTCTCATAACTTTTTACTGCGTGAACCGATTTCAATGATTCTTTTTTATTTGAAAACTGATACTTCTCGTGTGGTCCCATATAAATTCGATCAAGGTAGTTTAATAGTTTTTTGAGTTATTCTTAATAACTTATATTGAAGTCGGCTGTAGAACATTTTTAATTTTAAATTATTTAAATACTTTTGAGATTATTTTTTTAACATCAGAAGTGGAACAGTTTGTTACATCAGAAGTGGGATTAAAGGTTTTCTTGTAGTTCAACATTTTAGTTTTTTACAGTTGTATATTAGGTGTATTACGTGCCGTGTAGTGGCGGTCAAGAATATCCACTACCCCATATCCTCCCGTGGGTGTCGTAAAAGGCGACAAAGGGAAACAGGCAGGAGATGGGCAGCAGCATCTTCTTGATAACAACAAACTAACAATAAAAAAACTGCGGTTGCCAACCCGCTCGCCAAGCGTGGCAACTATGGCAAATACCCCCCTATGAATGACAGTAACAAAGAAACGGCCCCCAGTCCCCGGCGGCCCCGCTATTCCTGGCTACGGTGGCGACCATGGTAACGGCGGGGCAGGGGGTGCTAAGAATCTCCGGTGGAGGTTCGGTTGCTACCTTAGACGACTCGACCTGGCAACGTACAACGCACGCACCCTGAGGACTGACGAGAAGATTGTGGAGCTGGAAGAAGAGATAGACAAGTTGCGCTGGCATATTATAGGATTATCCGAAGTCCGAAGAGAGGGGGAGGACACGGTAATCCTCGAATCCGGCAACTTGCTCTATCACCGAGAGGGCGACCATCTGTCCCAAGGAGGTGTCGGATTTATTGTCCACAAGTCTCTCGTTAACAACGTTGTAAAGATCGGGAGTGTGTCGACGAGCGTTGCGTACCTTATACTCAGAATCACCAAACGGTATTCGCTGAAGGTCATACAGGTTTACGCACCAACCTCGGCACACCCTGATGAGGAGGTAGAGGAAATGTATGAGGATATCTCTAGAGCCATGCATTCCTCCAAAACCCAATATACGGTGTTTATGGGGAGACTTCAATGCAAAACTAGGCACAAGAGAGAACGGTGAGCTGAAAGTAGGGAAATTTGGAATAGGGCAACGGAACCCAAGGGGCCAGCAGCTGGCCGACTTCATGGAGAAAGAGGGACTCTTTATGATGAACTCTTTCTTCCAGAAGCGGCCCCACAGGAAGTGGACCTGGTCGAGCCCCGACGGTTCGACATAAAATGAGATTGACTTCATTATGACGACCAGACGACAACTGTTCAGAGTTGTCTCCGTGAACGCGAGGGTGAAAACTGGTAGCGATCACCGAATGGTTAGAGGCACACTGAACCTAAACGTTAAGTTGGAGAGGTCTTGTATAAAGAAGTCAACGCTCCGTCCCCCTCGTGCTTTGTTCGAAAGTCCCGAAACCGAGTGAAGCCGGCCACAGTCGAGCGTGTGCCTGCTGTACTACCATATGTCAGTGGTGTCACAGACAAGATTGGCTACATCTTGAAGCGAGCTTCTATTAGAACATTCTTCAAGCCGCCGAAGAAGATTAGTCAGTTCTTACCATCCGTCAAGTGCAATATTCCTCTACAAGATGCAGGAGTATACAAGCTTGATTGTGAGTGTGGTCTCTCATATATAGGGCAAACAAAACGATCAATAAAAACCCGCGTAAAAGAACACATAGCTGACGTGAAGCACCAACGTTCCGGGAAGTCTGCAGTTTGTGATCATATCCTAGACGGCCCCCGTCATTACATTAGATTTGATAAACCACAAGTCCTCGCGAAAGAACATCGATTCCTGCCAAGGATGATACGTGAGGCTATTGAAATTAAAAAACATCCTAATTTCAATAGAGAGGGAGGCTGGGTACAACCACCTGCTTGGGATCCTGTAATTCATAAAATTAAAACTAAACCCAAGCATACCACTGTAAGACTTCAAGACACAGTTAATTCATTCTGCGTAGATCGGACCAAAATTAATAATTAAAAAGCTGAAGGTACTCCGGGTTAACTTTGACATCGGGACGTAAATCACCTCAGTCCCCCGTGACCACGGTTGCTGGAAAGCAACCGAAACGTCGGGAATATAAAATAAGTTAATTAAACGCGATAAAATCCGTAAAATATCGTCATTTTTACAATTATCGTTCATATCGTCCACTTCATTGCAGTCTTCTAGGCACTGAAAACGGTTTTGTAACTCGAGCTGAAAGGTTTCGGGACTTTGGATTAGAGCACGAGGGGGACGGAGCGTTGACTTCATTAGACGAGACCTCTCCATCTTAACGTGTAGGTTCAGTGTGCCTCTAACCATTCGGTGATCGCTGCCGGTTTTCACCCTCGCGATCACTGAGACTTCA
Organism: Parnassius mnemosyne; assembly: GCA_963668995.1. NCBI lineage: Eukaryota > Metazoa > Arthropoda > Insecta > Lepidoptera > Papilionidae > Parnassius > Parnassius mnemosyne. The sequence goes on along the minus strand of CAVLGL010000090.1, from coordinate 4,789,308 downwards.
CTGAACAGTTGTCGTTTGGTCGTCATAATGAAGTCAATCTCATTTTTTGTCGAATCGTCGGGGCTCGACCAGGTCCACTTCCTGTGGGGCCGCTTCTGGAAGAAAGAGTTCATCATAAAGAGTCCCTCTTTCTCCATGAAGTCGGCCAGCTGCTGGCCTCTTGGGTTCCGTTGCCCTATTCCAAATTTCCCTACTTTCAGCTCACCGTTCTCTCTTGTGCCTAGTTTTGCATTAAAGTCTCCCATTAACACCGTATATTGGGTTTTGGAGGAATGCATGGCTCTAGAGATATCCTCATACATTTCCTCCACCTCCTTATCGGGGTGTGCCGAGGTTGGTGCGTAAACCTGTATGACCTTCAGCGAATACCGTTTGGTGATTCTGAGTATAAGGTACGCAACCCTCGTCGACACACTCCCGATCTTTACAACGTTGTTAACGAGAGACTTGTGGACGATAAATCCGACACCTCCTTGGGACAGATGGTCGCCCTCCTGGTGATAGAGCAAGTTGCCGGATTCGAGGATTACCGTGTCCTCCCCCTCTCTTCGGACTTCGGATAATCCTATAATATGCCAGCGCAACTTGTCTATCTCTTCTTCCAGCTCCACAATCTTCTCGTCAGTCCTCAGGGTGCGTGCGTTGTACGTTGCCAGGTCGATTCGTCTAAGGTGGTAACCGAACCTCCACCGGAGATTCTTAGCACCCCCTGCCCCGCCGTTACCATGGTCGCCACCGTAGCCAGGAATAGCGGGGCCGCCGGGGACTGGGGGCCGTTTCTTTGTTACTGTCATTCATAGGGGGGTATTTGCCATAGTTGCCACGCTTGGCGAGCGGGTTGGCAACCGCAGTTTTTTTTTTATTGTTAGATTATTGTTATCAAGAAGATGCTGCTGCCCATCTCCTGCCTGTTTCCCTTTGTCGCCTTTTACGACACCCACGGGAGGATATGGGGTAGTGGATATTCTTGACCGCCACTACACGGCAAAAAATTGTCTTGTCTAATTTGTTGATATTGTGTCATGTCCTGATCCTTTGACATGTGTTGATCCACTTCATTCGCCATTAGTTTTTTCAATAGATTTTACATATCTAGCACTACTAGTCCCTAATAACACAATTACAACACACAATTACTTCAGCTATTTCCATAGCATAATGTCGTATGGTATTTTGCTATGGGGACACGCAGCTGACACTGAAATTATATTTGTTTTACAGAAGAGGGCCATAAGAGCAATTTATGATTTAAAGCCTAAAGAGTCGCTACGACAAAAATTTAAGGAAATTAATATATTAACTTTGGCCTCTCAATACATTTATGAAAATGTAATGTACGTACACAAAAATAAAAGTAGTTTTACAAAAATAAGTGATATTCATTCTGTAAATACTACGAACAGACACAAGCTAGTAGTAACAGTTACTCGACTCCATCGAGTCAGTAATTCATTCTTGGGGCGATGTATACGCTCTTACAACAAAATTCCAGAAAATATACAAAGTTTGACCTGCTCAAAGTTCAAAAACTTAATTAAACTAAGTTTCTATAAAAAGGGTTATTATAATATTAAGGAATTTATGGATGATAATAACCACTAGAAATGAGGTGATTGCTACCAAGCTATTTCTAATTTGTTGTGTTGTTAATTTGTGTAACATCATGATTGTAAGCTGTTATTTAAAAAAAAGTCCCGCTGGGTTTCTTGCTGGTTCTTCCCAGGACAGAGGTTTTTTCCGAACCAGTGGTAATCAAACAAAAGAGTGACTTTCAATAAGTATTATTTATAACCTATATCGAATAAAAATGTTTCTGTTTTTGTTCTGTTTCTGTTTCAAAATTTGGTTTCATAAGGCTGATTATGAATATATAACGAAAGATCTAAATGACATTTAGCTTCTTCATACGGCCAGCAGTGAAGGACCACGTCTGAGATCCAAAGGTCATCACTGTTAACACGCACTGGTTGAACAATCTTGTTTTGAGGTTTTGTGGTATACATATTTAGATTTTACAATTAGATAAAAATATTTCGATATCTTGATTTGTTAGACTTACCGCGACAAAAAAATAGACTAATATTCTACACAAACTAATAGCAACCGATAACATTTAGATAATCTAAATGTTGCTACACTTTAAACAATGCGATATGCACAGATCAACACGGATATTTTAAATTTTGGTAATTTTTATATATATTATATAAACTTTCAATACGAATATATATTTCACAGTACCAATTTTTCATAATGGACATTGAATATATTTTGATAGATGGAATACTTACTCCTTTCAATGATGAAGCCAAAGAGAATATAACCACTACGTTTAAGAGGCGGGACTTCCATAGTAAAAGTAAATGCATGTAAGTACGCCAAGCTTCTCTACCAACATCAAGATATGACATTTAGTTTTGACAAACAGTGTTGACAACATTGACGAAATACAATAGTTCTGTAAATGTCTATCCTCGAATAATTTTATCGATATAACCTTTATCGATATATTGTTTATCGATATTTTTACATAATAAAAGTTAGATCTCTATACTGAATTATTTATTTGAAATAATTTTTTTAACGTGGGGATTGAGTAAAAATGCCGATAAGGATAAGAAATCAATGTATTTTACACACAGAAATTTGTAATTATATCTACAATTAGGTACAAAAATATGTATAAAGAAAATATAAAATAAAAACGCACTAATATACTAGTAATTAATTAAGTAAAAAATAAACGCCGACTCCGTAGCGCAGTGGCTAAGCGTTTGGCTGCGGCATTGCAGGACCGAGGCTTCGTTCCCGCACTGAACAATTGTCGCTATGCTGTAAAATAAATAGTCTGCGTCTGTATGCTTCTTTTCAACGTTTGTTCTTTTTAAGGGTAAAAATATTAGGTTTTTAACACTGATTGGATTAAATTGCTTTTATGTGTAAAAATACTATGTACAAATCGCTAGGCTTCTTCTTCACAGAGGCACCTATGTACATACTATTCGCAGAGATCGTTTACTAATTGTCGCTCTAAAAATGAGTGCTCTTTATAGCTAATGTTTATAGATGAATCTATAAAAAAACTATTTATAACCAGGTAATTACAAATAACTTTGAGTTTATTTATATAATCGTATTTTTACCAAAATATCACTTTAGAGGGATATTATCTTTTGCTACATATAAATGAAACCTAATTAACATACACATAATTGTGGAAGTTTAAATTAAGTCCACTGATGAAATAACAGTTCATTTTAGTTGGGTTCAAATGCAATGTTTGCCACAAATATGTTTTAACATGTGAATCTTTTCAATTGGTGCATGTGCCAGCTATTTCACTCATTGCTTGCATCTTAAATAAAAGCCATCTGCTAGTCCAAAAATGTACTCGCGTTAAATATCATACTACTATTAAAGTATTTTAACAGTGGTAGAGCCACGCGGCAGCTTTTGCTGTCGCACGGATGGGCCGGCTCGAACCGGGGTGGTACCACGACCTCACAGAAAACCAGCGTGAAGTAGCGGTTTACCTCTCCGTTTTGCTTGGTGAGTGCAGGTGGCCAGAGGCCCTTTTTACTGGAAATGAGGCATTCCATCTTAGTCCTCACGGGTGACAACGCGTCTACATTTTGATTTGTAATAGAGGATAGATGTACATGTCTATGGGCCGCAGCAACCACTTACCATCAGGTGGACTGTGTGCTCGTTTGTCACCCTTATCCTATAAAAAAAAAGTTGAAATCACCACATACCTTTCATCATCTAAGTGAAATATTGCTAATAGCCTTTTCTTGTTATAATTTTTTCCGCTTCTCGCACTATTTAATTGAAAAGTTTTATAATGCATATTTATTTTTTTAACAATTCTGTAAATGAACAACTATATAACTATAGCAAATTTAAAAGCAATCTTAATAAATAAAATATATACAATTATAATTGTTTGATTTGACCTTTGAACCTATTTGATTTGACAATGTCGTTAATAGACATATTACGAAAAGCAGAAAGAAGAGGTAACCGTCATTAAAATTTGACCCCTGTAGTACATATAATTTTTACTATGGAAATTGCACCAGCCTGGATGAAGCACGTTTATTCTCTTCTTTTCTTTCTTTACTGGTGTACGGAGACGTATCAATGGCTAATAAAATAAGAAATATTATCCTTTCTCATGTGTCTGGAAACTGGGATTGGTACAACTACCACACTCAAGTGCGATCTGCCCTTCACGATACTGAAGGCTTGTTCTTCACCGAAATATCTAAACCCAAAATTTAGGAATCAATTTGTGAAATTATGGTGGCTGCATATATATTTCTTTATCAGTTCAAGTGAACCAAGGCTGCATTATAGGTCTTATTTGTAAAGCGGTTCAGGAAGTAAAAATATTACGTTTTCCGGAAAACTATAAAAGTGGTAATTTTGATATATTATATATTTAAGTATTTCAAAACAGATAGTGGTAATGTGTTCTTCAAACTGGGCAGGACACATTATTCAATTTTATAACGTGGAAATAAGCAAATTAGGTTCTAAGCATATCTGTAATTTGGAAAAGTATAAATCATTATTTTTATCACGCCCTTCATAGCGCTTAAAATTGCTAATGATACTTTATGATAGTCAACTGCTTCATCTGCTTAAATGCTTTCATTATTTTACCCATATTTCCATTCATACACCCATATCTCACTACCTCCTTCCTTTTCTTTTAGAGTTTCTGGTTCATTTACATCAGAAGCCTCCTCACATTTAAACACGTATACAGAGCACTGCTTTCCATCTCTAAGCTTGAAACTTTTTCTTACAAAATACAGCCTTTCTCGTCTAGTATCGTTTGTCGTCATAGTTGATCTTGCGGCATGAAAAATGTATAATAATATATATGTTCTATTTTGTCTAAAATAGAACAATCGAATCATAAATTTTCTCTCAAATGGTTCTTTTTATAAAATTTAAGGATATATACACACACATATATATTTATATATAAAAATTACGTGTCACATTGTTTGTCCGCGATGAACTTCTAAACTACTGAACTGATTTTAATGAAATGTTTCACAATGTGTCGAATTTGGTCCAACTTGAGAGATAGGATAATTTTTAACCCGATAAGTGACCCTCAGTTTTTTTTATTGTGAATTTAATGATTTTTTTAGGACACATGGTCGTCGGAAAGGGCAGAACAACGTCTGCCTGGTCAGCTAGTATATATATATATATATATATATAAGATTACGTCAAAAGAAGGGGATTAAATTAATATTCTACCTCAATTATAGGCTAAGCATTAAAAGCAAACTACAATTACTTTCTTGAGATCGAAGGTTGCTTTTAAGTAAACACACTTTGGTTAATTACCTCGATTAAGGCCGAAGCAGTGTTAAAAGCGGGTGAACTAAGCAAATAGCGTCAACATGTGTATCTGACAGATGATAATGTATTTGTGCTGTAGAGTCTACGCACATTGAAGTTTCTAAATGAGCTTAAATCCTACTGTTCGTTGCCTTAGGTGACAAGAGGGAAAATTATTTTCTTGCTCGGTATAGCCGGGAAACGCAGCTTTAATTTTTTGCACTTTAAGTACCCTGAGCTAGAGAAAAGTAATTTTCTTAATTTGTTTATGGTTTCAATAATACCTATAAATATTTTAGTATTTTTATGTACGACACAATTAAATTTATAAAAAAAATCGAGAAAATAATATTTTACATGTTTAATAACAAACAAAACCTTTAAGGCGGTATCTTTGAAATCATTTCGTGACACAAAAGAGTTTTGATACCCGCCGTTACGAAAGAAATTGTTAATTACAATTTTAAGTTCTGATTTACCACAAGCTCAGTGGAGAAGAAAAACCTCGTAAGGAAACCTACATTATATAAAAATCAAAAATAACATTTCAAAGACGTTAAGGCCCAAAAACACCGTTTGGCAACACGGTGAAGATTTCCTAGCTTTTTTTTTACTTATTATAAGCCAGTGCTTGATCACAATCCCACCCGGTAGTAAGTAGTTGTGCAGCCCTAGATGGTAAATCGTCTTAGCGTAACAAAAGCCTATTAAATTTTGCCTTGAAGACGTTTAGATTGTATTCGGACGGAAAGATAGACGCCGGCAAAATATTCCACTCCTTTGCTGTACGCATGACGAAGCAAACCTTTTGGTTCTAATGCAGCCCACATGTGAGAACTCCTTCTCCATGCACGAAAGGAATTGCGCTTTATATAAGGTAAGAAGCTGAAGGTTTAAAAACCTCTCCGAAATAAAAGTAAACTTGTGCCCTTTGTTTTAAGTTGGATGCAGGTTTTCATGCGATGCTGCTGTTACTTTCCTTCCGTTGACCTGTACGAATGTTTTTGTCACTTAATTTTATAAAAAAAAACTTAGACTCTCAGATAGCACAGCTCTCATCACTAATTTCTTTTTATTTTCATCGAAATATCTCTGATTTCATCAAAAATATATGATTCAGCTTTTGTTACAAACGTTAAAACAGATCCCTTTTTTAGTTTGAATACAAATGGCATCAAACCAAATTTCAGTTCCGTTAGCCTGGTTTCATCTGCCAAAAGTTACGTTTTATCTTAGAGTTTTACTTTGAAAAAGTAACTTGGATTACACAACTGAATCGGAATTGATTTATTGATGATGTTATCATAAAACTCATAGTATAAAGACATATTACAAAAACAAAGTTCGTATGTGAGTTTTTGCCTACAACATTAAAAAATAAAATAAATGTTGTTGCTTGAATAATAAACATTAAATTTATTTTCTAATTTTTAATATTCAATTATTAACTCAATATGTTGTGTTGGGAATGAGAGTAAAAAAATAAAAGGAAGTACAAACAAATGAAGGTATAAGGGTGATCTACCACTTGTTTTGTTTTAGCAGTACAAAGTATCGCACAGGCGGCTAAAAGGCATCAGTCTGTAATTCTATGAGTCTCACTGTCGTTACTATGCCCGTTGGGGTATTCTATTACTGTACGCAAGGAAGGTCGTGTTGCTAAGAGGCTGCCCTGTGTTACGTTGAGATAGGTAGTGCTGCTGTTGGTTTGCATGCTTTGGTGTTATCATGTAATGGGGTCCTGATAGTAAGCAGGGTTTGTTACCAAGTCGTGTTCTTTTACCTGCCGACTTCCAAAAAGGAGACGGTACTCAATTCGACTGTATGTGTTTCTTTATGTGTGTTACCTCATAACTTTTTACTGGGTGAACCGATTTCAATGATTCTTTTTTATTTGAAAACTGATACTTCTCGTGCGGTCCCATATGAATTCGATCAAGGTAGTTTAATAGTTTTTTGAGTTTTTCCTAATAACTTATATTGAAGTCGGCTGTACAACATTTTAAATTTTTAATTATTTAAATACTTTTGAGATTATATTTTTAACATCAGAAGTGGAACAGTTTGTTACATCAGAAGTGGGATTAAAGCTTTTCTTGTAGCTCAACACTTTAGTTTTTTACAGTTGTATATTAGGTGTATTAATGATCTCAGCAATCAAAATAGTATCAATAACTTTATAATTTAGGTGCAGTAATTAAGTTAAGACAAAGAGCTGATTTATTCACTAAATGTTATAACATCTGGTACAGCTATCGTCAATATGCCTGCTAAGCGTGACTTTTAAGATAAATTTTCTATAAAAAGAGAGACAATGAAGAACAATACTTGTACTATAGGTTTCGAACGTGTATTAGAGTTTTAAGAATATCCACTACCCCATATCATCTCGTGGCTGTTGTAAGATGCGTAAGAGTGAAACAAACCAGGAGATAATCAGCAGCTTCTTCCTCATAACTTATAAGAAATAAAAAACTGCGATTGCCAACCCGTCTGCTAAACGTGGCAACTAGGGCAAATATCCCCCATGAGGTTATAAATGGGAAAGCCTATGTTCACTTGGACTTTTGATAATCTGTAACGGTAACGGTAAATATAGGCACAAAATACCTTATTGTGGCTTTTGTATAAGAAATAGGCCTATGGTATTGCGGATTTTTTTCAGATGGCGGAAAGATATATTTTTAAAGAACATATTATTTACGTATCACCACTAACGATTACGCCAGCACATACGGATAATGCAGTTCGGGAGCACTTTTTCTTCCTACTTGCTTGACAAAAATCAATATTTAAGGCTAGCTGAGAGGTGTAACCTAATGCTATCGGCTATATTATTTCTCGTGAATCTGGCTATCATATAGAAAAATAATTTATCAAATCGAACTGGTAGTTCTAGAGATTAGCGTGTCAAACAAACAAAAAACCTCCTCTGCATTGCATAGATTCTATCTCATTCTCTCGTAGGCCTATCCTATAGATTTATATATTTGTCTCTTTTTAGTGTCATTTTTTCGTTTCATGAGTTTCAAATCAAACAATTTTGAAGAAGGTTTGCCTTCAAAAAAGACCAATTTTCTTTAATAATTTTACCGAATAGGTTTTGATTTTAATTTAATCATCTTTTTACATCTACAATAAGTATGCATATAAGAACCAGACAATAATAATTTATAAGACTTGCTTACATTTAATATGTGCTACTGTTATTGTAACTTATCTATATATATATACATATACAAATAAGTAAAATTGGAATGTCTGCTTTTGATGTCAAAATAACAGCATTTCACTAAATTCACATGATAGTATATACGGTACTTATACAAAAGGTACTTTGTTATACAAAAACACGATTTTTAAAATTTTTGTCTGTCTGTCTGTTTATTCCGGCTAATTTTCGAAACGGCTGGACCGATTTAGATGGGACTTTTCACTGGCAGACTGCTGATTTTATAAGGAGTAACTTAAGCTACTTTAATTTAGAAAAATGAATTAGGGTTCCGCGCAAAAAAATTAAAACCTAAATTATACGCGGTCGAAGTCGCGGGGAACATCTACCTAGTTAATAAATAAATAAATAATCTAAACATGTCCTCGACAATAAGTAAACGAGTTTAATTATAAAATTCTCGTGTAGCGTAGAGAAAATACATCACAATAAAGAAAACAATTGTCGCGGTATAATAAACCTAAAAGTTCTAATTTGGGTACAAAGGGAGCTCATTTTAGAAAACATAACCGTAAATTGCCGCAAATTAAGGGTATGTAACATTAGAGATATTACTCTGTACATGTATGTTTACGAAAATAAATGCTATTTTTCATAATTGCTTTCATAAACAATTAAGCGAAATTGTTTAAAACTCAAGCTTTTTTTTTGTACTTTTTACTTACATCATTACAACTCAAGTCATTGTTGAGTATAGGCATATTACAAAGACTGCAAGAAGTTAGGCTTCTTGGATTCATGTATTCCTTGAATCGCCACCTAGAATGGGTCGCAACACACCGCCCTTGTCTATACGAAGTTGTCACTCGATAACATGAAATAAGGAATAAGCTATCGGATTTTTAAGCTATATTGACGGTCTGTTAGAATAGTGGTCATATTTTCCTATATCCTCGACTTTGTACAAAAAATGTGAAAAATATTTTCTTAATTTGAATTCTGTTTTAAAAAAACCTCGATTACCACGTTATATATTTTATCACATGCACATTTTAGGTGTGTGTGCGGTGTACGATAATAAAAAAATCACAGCGCGTGGCCTGACTTTTGGTTTTCGGGTCTTAGGTTCGTATTATTAATAGTTATGTTATATAATAATTAATAGTTCATTTCATTCTAGCACCAAAAATCACATGTAAGATTTTTTGCGTGTAACAATTAAAGGCAAGGTCCTTGTTCTTAATAAAACGTACCGGACGGTACGAAATGTGAAAAGAAACTAACGCAGATACGAAGGCAGTAAACCTTTTCACGGCTGATTTGGTCAGTCTATAAACTTTTTATAATGAATCACGTGTGCCTCCACTGAAGTGGATAAAATTTACACCTACAAATTTATATTGACCAAGTTGTGAGAAGAAAATTCGGTCTTAATCTTTTATCAAGAATTACACTTTGTATTTATCATCATTAACAGTGGTAGAGCCACGCGGCAGCTTTTGCTGTCGCACGGATGGGCCGGCTCGATCCGGGGTGGTACCACGAACTCACAGAAAACCAGCGTGAAGTAGAGGTTTACTTCTCCGTTTCGCTTGGTGAGTGCAGGTGGCCGGAGGCCCTTTTTACTGGAAATGAGGCATTCCATCTTAGTCCTCACGGGTGACAACGCATCTACATTTTGATTTGTAATAGAGGATAGATGTAGATGTCTATGGGCCGCAGCAACCACTTACATCAGGTGGATTGTGTGCTCGTTTGTCACCCTTATCATATAAAATAAAAAAAAATGGCAGTGACAACCATCAAGCACGTGTATCTTTACCAGAGTTGATAATATTTCATTTACACCTACGAGTACAGATTTATATCGACCAAATAAAAAATTCGGGCTTAATCTTTTATTAAGAGATTTTGTATTTATTATCAATCTAGCACGTGTATCTTCACTGATGCGAATAATATTTAATTTACTCCAACGAGTATAGATTTATATCGAGCACATTCTAAGAAAGTTATAAGCTTAATATTCTATTAAGTATTAAATTTTGTATTCATTATCAATGGCAAAGTAAAATTATTGTTAATAGTTTGTATTAATAAACTAGTGTACATAACGGTGGTAATTCACTGCTGTTCATTTTCTCCTCTAGGCTTGACAGTACTAGACGTCTCGTTTTTTTGACGCTCCTGCCCGTCGCAAATCTGGGTATTTTACGTTTAGTATAAATCTATCAGAGGTCTTAATTTTTTTTTTGGAATTTCTCATATTCTTCTTACGATATCCATGAAAAGAAGCAGGAAGGAAGATGACTCTAATGCTGCCATCACATGACAATCGATCTTATTTGATTACACCAAAATATTCTATCGTGGATCCCCAATGGACTGGAGTTCCCGAGAGAATAGAACCGGCGACGAGGCTCGCTACGCTTCAAGTGCGTCTCTCAGAGGGACGAAAAGTAGTTGTGGAAGTTCTTTTGACGTACCGTGAATATGTGTGAATAGATGAATGCAAAGATGGATGACATTTGCGGGACGATGTTTAAATGAGACCAAACGAAAGGGAGAGGATGCCACTGCACATCCTCAATGAAAGGAAAAGAAATTGTATGAAAAGAGAAAAGTGTATTTTGCAAGAAAATGCTTTCACCAGGATTAACCTCTAGGGTCCTCGAGTACTCGAGTGGGTACATAAGAGGTAAAAAATAACACTAATCAAATTTCTTACATTTAAATTTTTACGCGCTTATTTGCACGACGAATAGTAGGAGCATATCGGTAAAAAATAATTCAGGCTTGTGAAAATCAACCAAAAAATCTTAGCTTTGATGTTATAAATTATAAATTTTTAATTTATAATGGTTGTGTAGATTATAATAATTGCGAAAAAATGTTTCAAAAGTGCCATGTTTCAAATTTAAGCCCTTATCAAAGGTCATTCGGTTTCAGTAACAGTATATTTCTACGTTCTCGTGCGAATAATGTCTATTTATTGGCTTCATTTTATTCTGTGGAGATGAGATAACAGATAAATACATGCTCAGAGTTCTAAATAAATCGGGTGCTCTATGTGAAAGTTAAGAAAAAGCGCCATTAAATTTCGAATCTCAATCCTTATCTTCAAGTAGAGGTGATGAAGGCGACGACATTGAAGGAATTCGTAGTATCGGGAAAATGTTAATTGAGATGGTGTAAAAATATTCACTACCCTATGTATATCATCCCATGGGTGTCGTAAGAGGCAACAGAAATCGCTTCGGCCGCTATGGCAAATATCCCTATGTATATGAGTATCCCTATGTATATGAGTGCCGTGTAGTGGCGGTTAGGAATATCCACTACCCCATATCTTCCCGTGGGTGTCGTAAAAGGCGACAAAGGGAAACAGGCAGGAGATGGGCAGCAGCATCTTCCTGATAACAGCAAAAATACAATAAAAGAACTGCGGTTGCCAACCCGCTCGCCAAAGGTGCAACTATGGCAAATACCCTCCTATGAATGTAACAAAGAGACAACCCCCAGTCCCCGGCGGCCCCGCTATTCCCGGCTACGGTGGCGACCATGGTCACGGCGGGGCAGGGGGTGCTAAGAATCTCCGGTGGAGGTTCGGTTGCCACCTACGACGACTCGACCTGGCAACATACAACGCACGTACCCTGAGGACTGACGAGAAGATTGTGGAGCGGGAAGAAGAGATAGACAAGTTACGCTGGCATATTATAGGATTATCCGAAGTCCGAAGAGAGGGGGAGGAAACGGTAATCCTCGAATCCGGCAACTTGCTCTATTACCGGGATGGCGACCATCTGTTCCAAGGAGGTGTCGGATTTATAGTACACAAGTCTCTTGTTAACAACGTTGTAAAGATTGAAAGTGTGTCGATGAGGGTTGCGTACCTTATACTCAGAATCACCAAACGGTATTCGCTGAAGGTCATGCAGGTTTACGCACCAACTTCGGCACACCCCGATGAGGAGGTGAAGGAAATGTATGAGGATATCTATAGAGCCATGCATTCCTCCAAAACCCAATATACGGTGTTAATGGGAGACTTCTATGCAAAACTAGGTACAAGAGAGAACGGTGAGCTGAAAGTAGGGAAATTTGGAATAGAGCAACGGAACCCAAGGGACCATCAGCTGGCCGACTTCATTGAGAAAGAGGGACTCTTTATGATGATCTCTTTCTTCCAGAAGCGGTCCCACAGGAAGTGGACCTGGTCGAGCCCCGACGGTTCGACAAAAAATTAGATTGACTTCATTATGACGACCAGACGACAACTGTTCAGTGATATCTCAGTGATCGCGAGGGTGAAAACCGGCAGCGATCACCGAATGGTGAGAGGCACACTGAACCTAAACGTTAAGTTGGAGAGATCTCGTCTAATGAGGTCAACGCTCCGTCCCCATCGTGCTCTAATCCAAAGTCCCGAAACCTTTCAGTTTGAGTTACAAAACCGTTTCCAGTGCCTAGAAGACTACAATGAAGTGGACGATATGAATGACAAGCTCGTTGAAACTGTCCATGCGGTCGGAGCTAAGTTCTGCAAGACCCGCCGCAGAAGAACACAAAAACTCCTCGATCACACTCTTAATCTCATAGCTGTTAGACAGTAGATGAAGCTACATTCTTCAACAGATTTGACAGCATACAGGCAACTGAACAGACAGATCTAAAAATCCATGCGGCGGGACTTACGAAACTTCAATAAAGCTCGTATTGAAGAAGCGATCGAGCAGAAACTAGGCTCCAAAGTCTTTGCCAGAGATCTGTCTGCCAGAAAGAGCAAACTGTCAAGGCTGAAGACAGAATGTGGCAGCATCGTTTCCGGGGCACCTGAGATTTTGAGTGAGATTGAGAGGTTCTATGGGCAGCTGTACACGTCATTGTTGGAACCACACGAGAGTATGAGTAACGATCCAAGAACGAGTGTTATCCGACATAATTCCGATGATATACCGGACGTCAGTCTGAGCGAGATTAGAATGGCTCTCCAGCACCTTAAAAACGGCAAGGCCCCAGGCAAGGACGGAATTACAGCGGAGCTTCTGAAAGCGGGTGGAAAACCGGTACTTGAAGTCCTTCAGAAGCTCTTTAATTCCGTCCTCCATGGTGGCATTACACCTGAGGCGTGGAGCAGAAGTGCGGTGATCTTGTTCTTCAAGAAAGGCGACAACGCTCTCTTGAAGAACTACAGACCAATTTCCCTTTTGAGCCGCGTCTACGTGCTGTTTTCGAGAGTCATTACGAATCGTCTCGCGCGTATACTTGACGACTTCCAGCCTCCCGAACAAGCCGGTTTTCGAAAAGTCTTTAGCACCATAGACCACATACATACCCTCCTGTAAATTGTTCAAAAGTCAAAAGATCACAATTTGCCACTATGTCTGGCGTATATGGACTATGAGAAAGCCTTTGATTCCGTCGAAATATGTGAGGTGCTGCAGTCCCTTCAGCGGTGCCAAGTGGACTGTCGATATATCGAAGTGCTGAAGTGCTCGTACAGTAGGGCTACGATGGCTATCCGAGTACAGAACCAGAGTACGAAACCTATCCGATTGCAGAGAGGTATAATACAGGGTGAAGTTATATCCCCGAAACTCTTCACCGCTGCATCGGAAGACGATTTTAAGCTTCTGGGCTGGAAAGGAAACGGTATCAACATCAATGGCGAGTACATCACTCACCTTCGATTTGCCGACGATATAGTCCTTATGGCAGAATCGCTGGAGGACCTAAGCACCATGCTCAATGACCTCAATAGTGCTTCCCAACGGATAGGTCTTAAGATGAACATGGACAAAACAAAGATCATGTTTAATGTCCATGTCCCACCTATGCCGGTAGTTATTGGGAGCACTAAGCTCGAAGTTGTTCACAAGTATGTTTACCTAGGACAAATAGTCCAACTAGATAAGTCCAACTGCGACCGAGAGGTCAATCGATGGATTCAACTCGGTTGGGCAGCGTTCGGGAAATTACGGCACATCTGTTCGTCAAGTATACCTCAAAACTTGAAAACGAGACTGTACAACCAGTGCGTGTTGCCAGTGATGACATACGGAACTGAGACGTGGTCCTTCACTGCTGGTCAGATGAGGAAGCTCAAGGTCGCTCAGCGAGCTATGGAGAGTGCTATGTTTGGAGTTTCTCTGCGTGATAAACTCAGAAATGAGGATATCCGCAGTAGAACCAGAGTGACCGACATAGCCCAACGGATTAGTAAGCTGAAGTGGCAATGGGCCGGCCATATAGCTCGAAAACCGACAACCGATGGGGAAGAAAGGTTCTCGAGTGGCAGCCTCGTACCGGCAGGCGAAGTGTTGGGCGTCCCCCCACTAGATGGAGTGACGACCTGGTAAGATATGCAGGAATTCGATGGATGCAGGTGGCTCAGGACCGTGCTTTGTGGCATTCCTTGGGAGAGGCCTTTGTTCAGCAGTGGACTTGTGAAGGGCTATAATGATGATGATATGAGTATGGCAAATATCTCACCTATATATTTATTATATAAAGGGGCTATATCATTAAAAACACATTATGCAACTATGAAGGACTCTTATGTGTTGCTAAGCGCAAATTTTCAGATTCCACGAGCAGCTGCAGGTCGGGCCCAAATGGCCATATGGAAGAATGTCCTATCATAATAAACTATATGGGAGAATGCTAGGAAAATATAGTACGTACCTGTTTCCGACTCTAAGATCGCCCCAAGGCTCGGTCAGGTCGTAAGTGGGTGTAAGGTGAATGGCAAATAGTGTTTAGTGATGTGTAAGTGTCTGAGACCTGGACCAGCTTAGGGTGAAATCGCGGGGAACAGCTAGTTATCAAATAGTAATTTTAGATTTTGTAAAATTTTAATGTAACTGTGATCTCAAGTGTGTGTTTTTAATAAATTAACTTACTCTACGCAAGGGAATTATTTATGCAGACAGAAGTTTTAAAATTACGCTTTAAAACTATAAATAATTAATCCTTTTGTCTTTTCTTAGTTGTTTTTATTTTTTAAGATAATTATTCCCAATTAGACGTAGTTAAACGAAATGGATGCAATCCACATTGAGCTAGTATTGAGATATTTAATCTTAAAGTTTACTTCGTTATTCTTAATTGATGTAGTGCTGTAAATCTGTCGATTTTATAGGGTTTAAAGGAAAACGTTTTATATTTTAACTTTAAAATGTTTCATTAGGTTTAGTGAAATGATATACAAGAGAATATCGCTTTACATTCTTTTTGATATATCGTACTCTCGATAAGACCAGCTTAAAATATTTTTCGCTCGCTTTTCTATCGCATATGCGTTATTAAAAAAATCGTTTCTTTTTTCAAAATAAAACAAAACTAATTATTATTATTTACCATGTGTAACGTTCATGTCACACCTATACCGGTAGTTGTTAGGAGCACTAAGCTCGAAGTTGTTAACGAGTATGTTTACCTGGGACAAATAGTAACTAGTGTTTCGGCCTACAGCTGCCTCTGCAAAGAACGAATATTCCGGGGCCCATGAGCGGAAGATTCCACGAGCAGCCACAGGTCGGGCCCAAATGGCGTATGGAAGAATGTTCTATCATACTAAACTATATGGGAGAATACCTACATACCATCGGGTGACGCGCCAGCTCGAACGCGATTGGATAGTGTTCCAAATGACCAATTTTCGGCATAAAAAGGCCTTCTTCCCGGCCAATGTCCGCGAGCAAACCGACAAGCTGGACAGGGTCGCGTCGGCACGTTGCAAGACTGAATCTGCAACCAAAACTAGGCCACCTTAGGCACCCCATCAGATCTTGCAACCCTAGCCACCGCCTCAAAAGACAGCCCCAATGTGGGCAAGCCGGAGGGTAAACCTCCACTGGATGCCCCTCCTGGGCATCGCAGCACCTTAACAAGTCCTGTACTGGACAGAAGTCCGACGACCTCTTTTAAACCCCTATCTGTGCCCCTATGATTCGTTCCGTAATCCGACCGGATCAGGTCTGCAAAAAGCGACGCGACACGAAGGAGCCCAGCGTGGCCTCCTAAGCTTCAGTGCAGAGAGCACCCACAAATTCAACATGAACGTCGTCTGTGGAGAGTCAAACGAAACGCACAGATAGTCCCTAGTATGAATTTTCAAACAAGTAGGCATATCCAAGCCATCCACCATATAATCATTTACTCAATAGTGGGGCCGCTGATTTCAATCTGATAATCTCCAAACTAGCTAGCATTTTAGACAAGTAGTCCTATGCTCATATTTTAACTGATTTTCAAAAACATCAATGTTCAACTACAGAATTAATTCAAACAAATTAATCACCGATGCACATAGGTCAAACTGACAAATTAAACAAAATGATAAACGTAAGAGACAGCCCTATTTCTCATTTCAAATAAATATCTTAGACAGTGCCAATAAAATGTGAAAGCCAAAAGAGGAATGACTCTTAGTCCTTTCAGCACAAATAGGGTTATCCAATTTCAATTTTTTTTTCAACAAAACACAATGATCAAATACATTTACATAAACGTATGTACAAATATTCAAATAGCGCGTCATTCAATTTCAAATGAATTCAAATTTTTCTTTCAACAAAACAGACACAGTGATCAAATACAATTACAAAACATATGTACCTATGTATTCGAAGAGCACATTAAATTCGCCTTCTTAATCACAACCGCCACAAATATGAAACATTTCACGGAAGGCACAAAACCATTTTTTATTTTTATTTAAAGCATCGTTAATTAAGTGCTCGACCAAAAGCAAATCTAACAATCCTTAACAGCGCAATTCAACGCTCCCGTGGAGCGCTAGTCTTCCGAACAACCAAGCGGAGGCCAACCGTGTTGTGAACCCGGAACAAATAAAGCGCGTACCGTTAAACAATCGACGCTTGGGTTGTACACCCTCACTGAGGCCGTCAACAATAGAACAGTTTGACAAGTGAGCTGTCGACGGGTCACAAAATTAGTGGAGGCGGCCGTGGTGGAAGCTAGGGCGGCAGCTACCTAGCTGGGGCTGCCTGCATCAAAAGGGGAACGGTAGTACCCCAAGCCGCGGCCACTCAGCTGACGAGGGTGAGAAGGGTCTAGCTGACCGCTGAGTGGCAGTGAAGTCCCTCTCAACATACTGAGGGAGGGGGGACGACCCCCCCCCCCGCCCCTGGGGGAACAACCCCCCGACAGAGGGCGCGGCTGAGCGCCCCCGCTCGTGGGAGTCGAGGGCTCGGGAGAGTCCTGAGAGGAAACGCCGTTCGCACCCAGACACAAAACGGCATGGTGACAGCCCTGGAAGCGCGATGGCATCACTTTCTAAATACAAATTACTACGCGGCTCAAACACAAATTAGAAATTAACGAATAACAAATACAAAAAAAAATTAACAAATAACAAATACCATTCCTATCAAATCAAGATAAATACAAATTACACAAATACAAATTACTATTTATTAGATCAAATACAAATTACAATACAAATAAAGATACACACCACGGTCGATCAACAAAAAATTCCTCGCCCGGACAACCGACCCTTCGATAATTAATCTACTATAATTATACGACAACCATAATTATCCCATAACGTGATAATAACCATCTACCTACCCCTAACAAACTCCCGCTTGCTCAACCTACGGGCGTGGCTTTCAAATCAACCCGCTAACAAACAAAAAAGCAAGCAACAAAGAAAAATAATTTTATTTTATTACGTATTACGGCCGGGCGTGATTGTAGACACAAAATTAAACCAATCCAAACAACGCTCTCTGCTACCAAAAATGTTACGGCCTACAGCTGCCCCTGCAAAGATCGAATATTCCGTGGCCCATGAGTGGAAGATTCCACGAGTAGCCACACGTTGGGCCCAAATGGCCATATGGAAGAATGTCCTATCATACTAAACTATATGGGAGAATGCTAGGAAAATATAGAACGTACCTGTTTCCGACTCTAAGATCGCCCCAAGTCTCGGTCAGGTCGTAAGTGGGTGTAAGGTGAATATCAAGTGGTGTTTAGTGATATGTAAGTGTCTGAGACCTGGACCAGCTTAGGTGCCGAGCAGCGGCCGAGTTCCAGGCTGCCCCACAATGCTGCATCGCTCCAGCAGGCTCCACCGCTGGACCATTTCTTTCTTCATTGTCACTCTTTCAGTCTATTAGCTTCATTGTACATTTAACTAACTTAAACTCGCGCGATCTCTTCATGAGTCACCCGGTTCAGTGTTAAAGACAACTAAGTTCCTTCGTTCGATACCAAAACACCGCGCCGCGATAATAATTCAAAATACGCCTCGTTGACACGTAAAACTAACTAACCAGCCAACACACCAAAACACACAATTATAATGATTTCCAGGCAATCCACCGGGAGACGCTCTCGAACAAGGAATGCGCGGTTCGAATCCTAGATCGTATATCTACTCGGCACGCCCGTGCGAAATTGCGCATCACCCGAGCAAGTTAAATATTGCAAAATTCACTTCAAACGCAATCACTAATCCGAGGCAGTTTTCACGAAACCCATTACGTAGCAAAGTAACACGCACTAAATCTAACCATCTGGACCCTACAACGGTCGCGTGAACTTTGGCCGCGATCACCTAGATGCGCGGATTCAGCGCATCGCGGCCAGCGAGCTACTCAACCTCTCTTCGCCCACGCGTCGAGCCACTGCAAGCCGCACACGGCTGCCTCACCTGGCGGCGTTTATCTCACCTACATACCATCGGGTGACGCGCCAGCTCGAACGCGATTAGATTGCGTTCAAAATGACCAATTTTGGGCATAAACAACTAGGTAAGTTTGACTTCGGCCGAGAGGTCAATCGATGGATTCAATTCGGTTGGGCAGCGTTCGGGACATTACGACACAGCTTTTCGTCAGGTTTCTTGAAAACGATATTCAAAACATGAAAACGAGATTATACAAACATCTGGATATGAGACGTCACTGCTGGTCGTATCAGAAAGCTGAGAGTGCTATGCTCGGAGTTTCTCTGCGTGATAAATTTAGAAATGAGGATATCTGCAGTAGAAACAGAATATAGCCCAACGGATTGGTAAGCTGAAGTTGCTATGGGCCGGCCATGTTGCTTGAAGAACTGACAACCGCAGAATTGTAGGGCCTCCCCCAGTAGATGTAATGATGACCTGGTAAGACATGCAGGGAGTGGATGGATACAGAAGGCTTTGAACCTTGTTTTATTGCATTGTTTGGGGGAGACCTATGTTCAGCAGTGGATATGTGAATAATTTATTAAACTAAATCCTGAAATATCATCCCATGGGTGTAGTAAGAGGCGACAGAGGGAAATAGAAACAGGTGACGGGCGGCATCATTTTCCTTATAACGACTAGTAAATTATAATATAAATAATAAATTACTGTGGTTACCAATCCACCTGCCAAACATGACAACTATGGCAACATCCCACTATGAGGCAATCTGTGAGGCCTATGTTCAACAGTGGACTTTTATACACTGTAATTGAATTAAACAACCTTAAATGTATAACTCTTTTAAACTTTTTTTAAGATATAACTTTTATACTAGCCCCTTTAAATGACAGTTTGTCAAAAATGATCCAAAGATATTGGATCAATACACTGATTATAATAAATGCCCGTCATGCATGTGGATTGGTATCTTATGTTAATAAAAAATGGCATATCTTCGTATTTACCTGGGTTGTTTTTGCTGAACGAAAGTATTCACCTTTACGACCTCTTTAGTAAATTTAACTCAATTTTGCTGGTTTTGTGCTATGGTTCCTTTTCGTTTAACAGCGTTCAATTTATCTTGACTTTTATACCTCAGTATGTTGTTGTGGAGATTTTATGTCTAGATATTCTGCATTCTCCACGGAATCCTTAACAACAATTCTTGTTTAAGGCGGTGAAATAAACATTTCTTTCTATTTAGAGTGGAAATGTGTTTACTTGGGAATGCTAACACTACAAGTAGTTTGTTTGGGGACTGCCAATGAAATTAATTTTAATATTTACATCTTTAACCGTACCGTAAGCTACCGTAACAATCGTTTTGTATTTATTTTATAGTTACTTAAAAAACAAATTATTACTTTCACTGTTATCGCAATCTAAACAAAAAAAATTTAATATCAGTTTGTAATGTCATAAGTACATTTTTTTTACTAAATGCAAAATAACATAGCGTTAAACTTTCCAATTTACTCACTAATGCCTTGAAGTCGAATCATCCTATACATTTTTCCACCATATCTTTTTGTCCAAAATAGAACAATTCATCATTCACCATTACAGCCTTTCATAAGTCCACTGCTGAACATAGACCTCCCCCAAGGAATTGCCATGTAGTGGCGGTCAAGAATATTCACTACCCCATATCTTTCCGTGGGTGTCGTAAAAGGCGACAAAGGGTAACAGGCAGGAGATGGGCAGCAGCATCTTCCTGATAATAGCCAAAATTACAATAAAAAAACTGCGGTTGCCAACCCGCTCGCCAAGCGTGGCAACTATGGCAAATACTCCCCAATGAAATAGAACAAACGCATAATAAATTTTCTCTAAAAGGGCTCTTTTAATAAAATTAAAAAAAAAATTACGTATAAGATTACGACAAAAAAGAGGCTTACATTAATTTGCTACCTATATTGTTGGGCAGTAATCTATAAAATAGAACAAACGCATAATAAATTTGCTCTAAAAGGGTTCTTTTAATAAAATTTAAAAAAAAACTACGTATAAGATTACGACACAACAAGTGGCTTACATTAATTTGCTACCTATATTGTAGGGCAGTAATCTAAGTTGGAGGGTAAGCATTAAAAGCAACCTCCAATTAGTTTCTTTTGCTCGACCTCGATTAAGGCCAGAGCGGTGTTAAAAGCGGGTGAATTAAGCAAATAGCGTCAACATGTGTATCTGACAGATGATAATGTATTTGTGCTGTAGTATCTACGCACATTGAAGTTTCTAAAGGTGCTCAATTTCCTACTGTTCGTTACCTTAAGTGACAAGAAATAAGTTCTTTTCTTATTCGGTATAGCCGGGAAACGCAGCTATCATTTTTTGCACTATAACTACCCCGAGCTATAGAAAAGTAATTCACTTAGTTTGTTTACTATTTAAATAATACCTATAAATATTTTAACATTATGTATGTATGAGTTAATTTTTTCGGTAATACACAACGTGTTAACGGTAATATATCAGAATAGCCTTAATTGTTAAAAAATGGTAAAAGTGTGAGAGCGGATGTTTAACTTGTTGTCTTGTTTACGCAATTATTCATTATCAGTAATAAGACAGAGTAACACACTATAAATTCAGTATAGAGTGTATAGTGTATTACGTAACATGCCCCCGTCACAATTACACACTGGCATAACGTGAACGATACAATTATATGATAACACCAAAGTATGCAAACCGACAGCCACTACCCATCTCTACGTAACACAGCGCAGCCACTCAGTAACACTATCCTCCTTGTCTGCATCAGAAGAACCACTTCCACGGACAGGACTACGGCACTCTCTTAGCACTCGTAGAATTACTTAAGCTGAATCTCCCACGCTCGGCACCAACACTGAACTTTATACCGGACAAAGGAGTGGGGGTTCCCCGATCTACCCCGCCACCATCGATATGACGCTCCACTAGAGTCTCACTCTCCATTCAACCCGTATTTTATACACACCCACACGGACCATCCTCGTGCGTGTATTTTCACAAATTTTCGACACATACACACACACACACACACACACACACACACACACACACACATACACACAACGCGCGCGCGCGTGCTCGAACGCACGCACGCACGCACACACGCACGCAACGCGATTACGTTTGACCTCATGCATACTAATGTAATAAAATTAAATAAAACATATGACAATGTGGACCGGAAAACTTACTCTCTATCCGTCACCTCATATGACGGCACCTAAATCAAAAAGTGACAGCATCCCTTCGACCAGTCGCCATCTCATATGACAATACGGACCAGACAAATGGCTGTCTTTTATCCAAGCACACACAGACATACAGCCCTTTGTACAGCCTGCACGTCACTACTAGCATTGATAGAAGGCGCACGCTTTAACCAAAACATACTTTGGAAAATAATCAATACAGGGTAGAAGAATCAATACAGAGTAACACTCTCCCGGCCCCTACTCCCACCAATTTCTCCGAAATATCCCTTCGTAAAGTGTGACTTAACAGAAATATGACTATGTAAATTGTGACTTAACGGAAATATCACTATGTAAAGTGGGACTTAAAGGAAAACAAATTGCCGAGGAAATCACTGTAAAGCTCTAATATAAGCTCTGATGACAAATTTGGATGCTCTGGGGATGAACTAACATCCAAAGTGTAAAAAAAACGTTGATTAGATATTGATGATGTCCTATTTTTAACTTGACACCCTCAAAAAGCAGACCTACATACCAATGCGCACGCACTCATAAACTCTCGCACCCACATCTATGCTTATAAATTTTACTTTGAAAGCTCAGTGATTAACGGTAACTAAGATGGAGGCCTGGTGACCTGTAACTCTTTAATTACCTACAATAATAGCTTGTTATAATAGCTATTTATTATAATTATTTTTAGCTATTAAGTTTAGTGATAAGACATTTTTGTGGTTTTATGGGGAGAAAAATAAATAAATTTTCAATTTTCAATTATACAGACAAACTGCCTCCTAATTCTCATACAAATTTTTAAGTGACTATATTTTTAAAATATTATTTTACAACTATGAAGGATATACATCTTTTTTCAACTTGAATATTATTAATTAGTAATTTTGGTTTTTGTTAAATTTCTATGTAACTTCGATCTCAAGCATGTTATTAACTTACTCTGAGCAAGGACATTACTTGTGCAAACAAAAGCTTTACTTTTGAACTTTACAACTATAAAATATTAAATTCTTATGTGGTTTTTGACTTGTTTTATTTTTTAGGATTTTTTACTAATTCGACGTAGTTAAACGAAATGGATGCAATCCAAATTGAGCTATTATTATGATATTTAAATTTAAAGTTTACTTCGTTATTTCTAATTGATGCAGTGCTGTAAATCAGTTGATTTTATTGGATTTAAAGGAAAACGTTTTATTGAATAAAACTACTTTTACGGATTTTATCGCGTTTAATTAACTTGTTTTTCTTATTTTTTATTAATTTCCGACCTTTCGGGTGCTTTCCAGCACTTCAGATCACGGGGGACTGAGGTGATTGACGTCTCGATGTCAGAGTTAAACCAGAGTACCTTCTGCTTTTTTAATTAGTAATTTTGATCTGATCTACGCAAAATGAACTTACTGTGTTTTGAACTCTTGCAGTAGTATGCTTGGGTTTAGTTTTAATTTTATTAATTCAGGATCCCAAGCAGATGGTAGTACCCAGCCTCCCTTTCTATTGAAATTAGGATGTTTTTTAATTTCAATAGCCTCACGTATCATCCTTGGCAGGAATCGATGTTCGTTCGCGAGAATTTGTGGTTTATCAAATCTAATGTAATGGCGGGGGCCGTCTGGGATATGATCGCAAACTGCAGAATTCCCAGAACGTTGGTGCTTCACGTCAGCTATGTGCTGTTTTACGCGGGTTTTTATTGATCGTTTTGTTTGCCCTATATATGAGAGACCACATTCACAATCAAGCTTGTATACTCCTCCTCCTGGTAGAAGAATATTGCACTTGACGGATGGTAAGAACTGACTAATCTTCTTCTGCGGCTTGAAGAATTAATAAAAAATAAGAAAAATAAGTTAATTAAACGCGATAAAATCCGTAAAAGTAGTTTTATTCAATGTGTAGTGTTCGCGTAAATATAAGAAATCATTATGAAAACGTTTTATATAATGATTTCTTATATTTACGCGAACACTACACATTTAAATAAAACTAATTTTACAGATTTGATCGCGTATATAAACTTATTTTATATTCCCGACTGTTCGCGCCAAACGCTGTTGTCGGAATCGACGTCTAGGGGGCGCGCGGCTCGGTGCCACCCGGTTTGACAGTTGGATGTGTCTAGCGCGCGCGAGTGCACGTCAGTCGTCTGTCAGTGGTGCTAACGTTAGCACGCTGTCATTTTTGTCGGGAACTCGGAATAATTAAGCGCGGACAGTAAATATACGGTCTAGGATTTGTGACGCGCATTCCTGCTGGAGAGCTTCCCAGGGACTCATTGTGTCTGACTCAGAATCTGCATAAATGCATTCGGCAATATTAGCTAGTGCGGCCTTTCATATTCTAGAAATAACTGTTGCTACGCGAAACGGTAGTGACCTTTGATCCGGAAACTCCGCGTGCGTTTTGTGCGTTAACCTTATACACAACGAGAGTTAGTGGCTTCTGTAAGGTAGTTAATCGTACGATAGAGTTAATTGACTATCATCATGACGAACGAGGAAATTGACTGTGGACAACGCCGCGGAAGGTTCCCTCAATTTGGAGCGGTGTCGACGCCCGGGCTGCTGACGACGGCCAAGGTCTAGGGTCAATCACCATCAGTCACATCCAGATACACATCACATCACCTTATTTCCCTTGCACTACAAAACCACATGCGACCTGACCGACTCCGGAGGGACCAGTCGCCTTGGATATAGGTAAGTAAGCTCCGTCTAATATCCTACCGGTCGAATGTCCGTAGTATAGAACGCTCCCCCATATAGTTTAGTATAATTAGAGATATTCTACGTGGCCATATTGAGGCCCGACCAACGTCTGCTCGTGAAGTCTTCTGCTCATGGGCCCCGGAGGATTTGACCCTTTAAGGGAGCAGCCGTAGGCCGTAACAAACTGGTAGCAGAGCGTGGTTCCGGGTTCGATTCCCCGGTCGATCCCGACCGTAGTGTTTGATAAAAATTAAACAATTCTGGTGGAAGGGAGCGTTGGTTTGATTGGTTTAATTTGTATCTACAATCACGCCCGTCCGTAATACGTAAAAATATTTGTTTGTACGTAATAATAAAATTATTTTCCTTTGTTGCTTTGTTGCTTGCCTTTTTTTTGGTTAGTGGGTAGATTGAAAAGCAGCGCCCTAGGTTGCGCAAGAGGGAGTTTTTCTAGAGATATATGTCATCGTTGTCGGATAGTTGTAGTGGATTGCTTAAGGGTCGATTTCCGAGCGAGGCATTTTTTGTTGATCGACCGTGATGTGTATCTTTAGTCGTATTGTAATTTGTATTTGAGCTAAAGAGCAGTAATTTGTATTTGCGCAATTTGAATTGAACTTGATTTGATCGCACTAGTATTTGTTATTTGTTAATTTGATTTGTGTCTTTTCTTTTGTGCTAACTTGTATTTGGTTGATACGTAGTAATTCGTATTTGTGTAATTTCTATTCAACTCGATTTGATAGGAACTGCATTTATTAACTGTTAATTTTTTGTTGTATTTTTTATTTGTTATCTTTGTAATTTGTGCTCGAGCCGCGTCGTAATTTGTATTTAGTAGTGATGTCATCGCCCAAGCTACTAATCCGTTGCCTGCGGACTGAGTTACGCTGGCCCGCAAGCGCCCATGCTTTGATAGGTCGACCGGATAGGGACCATAACTTGATGAAGCGGTTCGAGCAGGTGGATGCTCGAAGGGCCGCAGTGGAGGAGGCTTACGCTGAGCTCGAGGATTCGGATGTGGAGAAGGGAGTCCTGGACTCCTGCTTCGCGGACTATGAGCAGTTCTTTTCGCTCACGGACGAGTTGATCGAGGCTGAAGGCAGGTATGCCGAGGAGGCGCGTGAAGCTCGGATGAGTGGCCTGCCCGAGTCCTCTCGGGAGCAGCTTCAGCCGGAGCTGTTGGGACGACTCCCAACTCCGGACCTGCCAAAGTTCTCCGGGGCCCTTTCCGAATGACTGACCTTCGTTGGTCTTTTCGACAGCCTAGTGGACGCCCGGAGTGACTTGACCCCGAGCCAAAAGATGGCGTACCTCCTGGCCTTACTGGAGGGGGAGGTTCTGGGCGTCGTCGGCCACTTGAGATTGTCGGACGACGCCTACCAGACTGCTCGGGACCTCCTAGCCAGAAGATACGCCAACGTCCGGCGAATTGCGGACGAACATTTTAAGCAGCTTCTAAGCCTCCCGCTGCTTAGTGACCGGGCCAGACTACGTCCGGACCTGTTGGATCCAGTCTTGGTGGCCTGTAATACTTTGAGACGGCTGGATTTACCAGTGGGCGAATGGGCTTTTTTGTTGCTCCGCATCGTGCTGTCCTGTCTACCTCTCGACCTTCGAATCCATTTTGAGGAGAGGTACTACGGGGATGAGGCCTCCTATATTCCGCCCTTCTATGACCTGCTGCGGTTTTTGGAGGAGCAGTGCCGGCAGATCGAGAACGCGACGGGCGCCGTTGACGACTTACGAGCCGTGCCCTGTGAGAGGCTGAATCCGCCAGGCAAGTCGTCGTCAACCCCCCCCCCCCCTGCTCCTATTGTCGAGCATCTGATCACCGGGTAACTTCGTGCCCGAAATTATTAGGTAAGCCGGTTCCGGCGAGGCGAACTATCGCCAAGGAGCGCCGCTGGTGCTGCTCATGTTTGGGAGGGCACCTCCAGCGAGACTGTCCACATCGGCGGCCCTGTCTGCATTGCCAGGGCAATCACCATGCAGTTTGGTGCCTGGGTGCGAACGGCGTCTCCTCTCGGGGCTGTACCAGGCCCCCGACCCCCACGAACGAGCGCGCTCAGCCACGCCCTCTGCCGGGCGACTCTCGGCGCCCGCCGGCCAGCCACCGGGCCCCTAGGTTTGGAAGGGGTCCCTCCCCCAACCAGTCGGGGGGTAATTCCCCCAGGGGCGGGGGTGTCATTATCCCCCCTCAGCGTGTGGAGAGGAATTTCTTTCCCTTCTCACTCCCGTTAGTTGAGTGGCCGCGACTGGTGTACCACTGTTCCCCATTTGATGGAGGCGGCCCTGGCTAGCTGCCGCCTTAGCTCCCACCACGGCCGCCTCCACTGAGCCTTAAACCGTCAACAGTCCACTTGTCAAAATGTTCTGTTGCCGACGGCCTCAGTGAAGGCGTACAACCCGAGTGGCGACTGTTAGCGGTTCGCGCTCTATTGGTCTCGGGTTCACGCCGTGTGGCCTCCCCTTGGTGGTGGGAAAATGAGGGCCCCCCTGGAGCATGGAATCACGCTGTCAAGGGGTATTAGATTGGTTTGGTCTAGCACTTAGTTAAAAATTCTTTGAATTTAAATTAAAAATTGGATTGGGCTTTCCGCTAAATTTTCCTATTTGTAGCGGTTGTGATTAAAAGAATTGAATTTAATCTACTCCTTTAAATGCGGCTGCATATGTTTTGTAAATATATTTAATCACTGCATTTGATTGTTGCGCCTGGTTGCTGAAAAGAAAATTTGAATTCATTTGAAATTGAATGTCGCGCTATTTTTTTTTTGTATATGTTTTGTTATAGTGTTTAATCATTTTGTGCCGAGGTAAATAAAAGTCAACTCTCCTTTGGTTTACATTTTGTTGGCACTGTCTAAGTTACGTAAATGAGAAATTGGGCTGTCTCTTGCGTTTATTGTTTCTTTAATTTGTCAAGTTGACCTATGTGCATCGGTGATTAATTTGGTTGAATTGATTCTGTAGTTGAACATTGATGTCTTGAAAAATTAATTGAAATATGAGCATAGGACTGCTAGTCTAACAGGCTAGCTAGTTTTGGAGATTATCAGATTGAAATCAGCTGCCGTACTATTTTAGTAAATGATAATATGGACTATCTGTGCGTTTCGTTCGGCTCTCCACAGACGACGTTCATGTGAAATTTGTGGGTGCTCTCTGCACTGAAGCTTAGGAGGCCGCTCTGGGCCGCTTCGTGTCGCGTCGCTGTTTGCAGACCTGATACGGTCGGATTGCGGAACTAATCGTAGGGGCACAGATAGGTATTTGAAAGAGGTCGTCGGACTTCTGTCCAGAATAGGACTTATTTATGGGCTGCGATGTCCAGGAAGGGCATCCAGTTCAACCCACCGGCTTGCCCACGTTGGGGCGGTAATTTTGAGGCGTTGGTTAGGGTTACAAGATCTGATGGGTTGCCTAAGGTAGCCTAGTTTGGTTGTAGATTCGGTCTTGCAACTTGCAGTCTCGACCTTGTCCCGCTGACCGGTTTGCTCGCGGACCTAAATCGCTTTATCTTTCTTTAGCTAATCGTTTGTTCGCGCCAAACGCTGTTGTCGGAATCGACGTCTGGGGGGCGCGCGGCTCGGTGCCATCTGGTTTGACAGTTGGATTCTGCGTAAATCGAACCAAAAATTAATATTAAAAAACTTAAGGTAGCCAGGCTAACTATGACAGCAGGACGTGAAACACCTCAGTCCCCCGTGACCACGGGTGCTGGAAAGCACCCGAAACGTCGGGAATATAAAATAAGTTAATATACGCGATAAAATCCGTAAAATTTATTTTATTTAAACGTTTTATATTATAACTTTTAAATGTTTCATTAGGTTTTGTGAAATGATATTCAAGAGAATATGGGTTTAGATGTACGATATTCAGGTTACCTCACACTTGGGAATTTCTGATCACTGTCTGGTGAAATCTGTGTCGTTATATTCCCACCTATTTCAACGGTGTGCGGCGAGTGTGGCGCTTCAAATCAGCACATTGGGATGCCATCCACCTGCCAAGCGTGAAAACTAATGCAATATCCCTCTATGAGGCAATCTATGAGGCCTATGTTCAGCAGTGGACTTAACTCTTTTAAAATTCTTTTACGATATAATTTTTAAAGTAGCCCGTTCAAATGACAATATCTCAAAAATTATCTGAAGATCTTGGATACACTGATTTATAAAAAACGCCCGTCATACATGTGGATTGGCACCTTTTGTCAATAAAAATGGTATAATAATATCTTTGTATTTAGCTGGGTTGTTTTTGCTGAACGAAAGTATTCACCTTTACGACCTCTTTAGTAAATTTAAATCAATTTTGATAGTTTTGTGCAATGGTTCCTTTTCGTTTAACAGCGTTTAATTTATCTTGACTTTTATATCTTTGTATGCAGTTGTGGAGATTTTATGTCTTGATATTCTGCATTCTGCACGGAATCCTTAACAACAATTCTTGTTTAAGGCGGTGAAACAAACATTTCTTACTATTTAGAGCGGAAGTGTGTTTACTCAGGACTCCTTCACTACAAGTAGTTTGTTTGGGGACTGCCGATGAAATTAATTTTAATATTTAGCCGTACCGTAAGCTACCGTAACAATCGTTTTGAAATTTATTTTATAGTTACTTAAAAAACAAATTATTACTTTAACCTTTTACCATCTTATAAAGTCAAAATAACATCTTGTACCAAATGCAAATAAAAGTATACACGGAACTTATAACAAAAAAAAACACAATTTTAAATTATTTTTTTCTGTCTTTCTTTCCGTTTGTCTGTCGGTTTGTCTGACAGTTTGTTCCGGCTTATATACAAAATACCTGGACCAATTTTATGTGACTTTCATTGACAAATAGCTTATGTTATATGGAGTAACTTAGGCTACTTTTATTTTAGAAAAACAATTAGGGTTACGCGCAAACAAAATCAAAACCCATGAAATCCAACCGTAATACATTACACGCGGACGATGTCGCAGGGAACAGGTGGTCATGAAATTAAATGACACGACGGTTTTTCTATCACAGATAAAAGCTATTCGAAGAATAAAATACAACATAAACAGTTGAATATAACTACTTTTACAGATTCTATCGCGTTTAATTAACTTATTTTTATTGATTCCCGACGTTTCTGGTACATAACAGCACCCATGGTCACAGGGGACTGAGGTGATTGACGTCCCGATGTCAGATTTAACCCAGAGTACCTTCAACTTTTTTAATTATTAATTTTGGTTTGATCTACGCAGAATGAACTTACTGTATCCTGAAGTCTTGCAGTGGTATGCTTGAGCTTAATTTTAATTTTATTACGTACAGCATTTTAATTTTACTACCCAAGCAGGTGGTAGTACCCAGCCTACCTCTCTATTGGAATTAGTGGCTTTTTTTTAACTTTCAATAGACTTACGTATCATCCTTGGCAGGAATCGATTTTCTTTCGCGAGAGTTAGTGGTTTATCAAATCTAATGTAATGGCGGGGGTCGTCTAGGATATGATCACAAACTGCAGAACTCCCGGAACGTTGGTGTTGCACGTCAGCTATGTGTACTTTTACGCGGGTTTTGATAGATCGCTTTGTTTGCTCTATATATAAGATACCACATTCACAATCAAGCTTGTATACTCCTGCATCTTGTAGAGGAATATTGCACTTGACGGATGGTAAGAACTGACAAATCTTCTTCGGCGCC
The DNA here is from genome assembly GCA_963668995.1 of Parnassius mnemosyne. Taxonomy (NCBI): domain Eukaryota; kingdom Metazoa; phylum Arthropoda; class Insecta; order Lepidoptera; family Papilionidae; genus Parnassius; species Parnassius mnemosyne. Next base: position 4,758,441 of record CAVLGL010000090.1, on the reverse strand, counting down.
TTGATGAATGTTCTAATAGATGCTCGCTTTAAGATATAGCCAATGTTGTCTGTGACACCTCTGACATATGGTAGTACAGCAGGCACACGCTCGACTGTAGCCGGCTTCACTCGGTCACTGTGACGTAGGCGTGGGACCGGAAGCTTGTTGTCGTGCAGAACCTGCTTGACGTGCTGAAGCTTGGCGGCCAGGTATTTGCTGTCACAGATATCTCGTAACAAAGATTACGAGGGATCTGTGATCAGTAACAAAGATTTGCCCACGGTAGCTAAGTGTGTTGGAATTCACCGTTTAAATATTGGTTCGTATAGATCTTTTTTCTCTACATAGTGTAATTTATGGTGTTGTTAGGATTTCGTATGACTAACACATCTAGGAAAGCTAAAGGATTATTTGTCTCTTACTCCATAGTATATTGAATTTTAGAGTTTATGGAATTAAGAGGTTCTAAAAATGCAGTTACTTTGCCTAATGTTAAAATTGTGATTGTATCGTCTACGTACCACTTGTAGAACCTTGGAATTACAGGTGCAGTAAGCAGGGCTTTCTCCTCAAAGTCCTCCATGAAAATATCACCAAAATGGGAGATGCCGGTGAGCCCATCGCAAAACCATCTACTTGCTTGTAAAACTTTTCCTTCCACAGCAGATAGCCATAAGATAGATATAAGGCAATGTATGAGTAATACTGCATATAATTCTGGCATGTTGTTTTCCTTTAGTTTTCTAGTTACAATGAGATGCAGTCTTCAACAGGTAAGGATGTAAATAGAGACTGAACATCAAGGCTGACTATGGTTTCATTGTAAGTAAGAAATAGGTCTTTTATCTCACTGACAAAATGGTATGAATCCTTAGTGTGTCCTCTGAGTGGTGATAGTATTTTTGCTAAGAGTTGAGCCAATCAATTACTGGCAAAGAGGCATTCTATCTTAGTCCTCACGGGTGACAACGTATCTGCATCTTGAGTCTTTATTGCGGATAGATGTAGATGTCTATGGATCACAGTAACCACTTACCATCAGGTGGACTGTGTGCTCGTCCGACACTCTATCCTATAAAAAAAATCTGTAAGATGGCGAATAGATTTACGTGGTAGAGCCATGCCTTACGTGGTAGAGCCATGCTACAGCTATATTAGTAGTATAGTTGTAGCACGAATGGGTCGGCTCGACCGAGGAAGGACCACGCTCTCACAGAAAACCAGCGTAAAATAGCAGCTTAAGGCTGCTGTGTTTCGTATGGTGAGTGTAGAGAACCGGAGACCCTTTTTACTGACAAAGAGGCATTCCATCTTAGTCCTTACGGGTGACAACGCATCTACATCTTGAATCTCTATTGAGAATAGATGTAGATGTCTATGGGTCACAGTAACCACTTACCATCAGGTGGACTGTGTGCTCGTTTGTCACTATATCCTATATAAAAAAAAATATCTGACTCACTATTGAACGCAATGGAGCGTTCGGTTTGTGTATTTTAGGTAACCCATACAACTTCGGTGATTTGGCACACGCAGGTGTGATTGATTTAACGTCTAGATTCAATTTCACGGAGTATTTCTGAATTAGATCGCTAATTGTTTTAGGCGCATTAATTGTAGAGTCTGTTTAGTACGTACTTTCATCCGATAAGTTCATTCTGCGTAGATCGGACCAAAATTAATAATTTGAAAAAAGCTGAAGGTACTTCGGATTAACTCTGACGTCAATCACCTCAGTCCCCCGTGACCATGGGTGCTGTAAATTACCTGAAACTTCGAGAATCAATAAAAATAAATTAATTAAACGCAATAGAATCCGTAAAAAAATGTTTTATTCAATGTGTAGTGTTCGCGTAAATATAAGTAGTCATTATAATATAAACAAATTAAAAAAAGACAATTTTTATGAATAAAATAGTTCAATTGTTTGACAGTTATAATTTATTTGATTAATAACTTTTAACTGACGCTTGAAAAATCAGCCCTCAACAATTTTAACTTATTTTGCGTTGTTTTGGATGTGTAATTCATTAATACATTTCACCCTGTGGGTTCATGGTAGAGCCATGATGCATCTATATCATAGTTGTAGCACGAATGAGTCAGCCCGACCGAGAAAGGACCAGCTCTCACAGAATACCAGCAAAAATAGCAGCTAAACGCTGCTATGTTTCGCATTGTGAGCGTAAAGAACCGGAGTTCCTTTTAACTGGATACGTACCAATGAATTTTAGTTCTCAGAGTGATAACGCATTTTGATTTTGATGTTTACTCGAGGATAGATATCGATGTCTATTGGCCACAGGATCCTCTTACCAGCAGATGGACTGCGGGGTCTTTTATCATCCTTATTCTATAAAAAATCTAAGGAAAAGCTAGCACACAGTCCATTTGATAGTAAGTAGATACTGTGGATCATATGGACACCTGCCTATTGCCGATTAAGAATCAAAATACAAATGTGTTGTGAGAAGGTAAGTTGGCAATTAAAAAGTCCCTGGATCTCTACATTCACTATTTGAAACGTAGCATATATTGCTTCTATGTTATGCTGGTATTCAGAGAAAGTCTGGCACATCTCCGAGCTGCTGTTCATACTGCAGAGATATTCTAAATGCATCATGATGCTACCACGTGTAGTCTCGTTGTTTTGGAAATATTTTTTTTTAATAACGAGACTGTTACATAATTTCTACTAATAAAGAGGAGCTTCAAAATTATACATTTTTAACCACTTTAAATTGAGGAAGGTCTCAAAATTTATTATATGTTATTTCCATTGTACTTAGGTGTGCGATATCTTCGTCAATTGGAAAGCCATATGAATTTGAGGAAATAATGAGGATGAAACTGTAAATTAAATTATTTAGGCGATAATTACGCTGTAATTTTGAACTTTCCAATTAAAACTTTGGAAAAATTTAACTTTTATGTCGCAACTCACGCTACAAAAAGTTATACTAGTTTAATCACCACGATGTGTCAGATTTTTTATTTGATAACGGTAATAAATACCAGCGTGTGTGTGAGCAAAATTAATATAAACATATACACAAACACAGTAAATAATATATACGAAACATATTATAATATATACCATTCCAAACGGGCCACTCGCCATTCGTCAACTTAGAGAAGGAGCTGCAATGCCGTCTTCGGCACCGCTACTTTTCCGGTTACGATTAACAGTTGACAGTAGATAACACCTAAGGTTTTCTTTTTTTTTCTTTACACAGTTCTTACCATAGATATAATATAATTCGTTAGTTAGTTACGAAATCTTCTTCACATTTTTCAATACACTCAAAAAATTATACAAGACTCATTATTCATCTTTTACAGCCTATAAAAGTCCACTGCTGAACAAAGGCCTTCCCCATAGATTGCTTTATAAGGGATGTTTTTCCATATTTGCCACGTTTAGCAGGAAGCAACCACTGTTATCAGGAAGATCCTGCAGCTCGTCTCCTCTTATTCCTGTCTTCTGTAGTGGATATTTCTTACAATGCAATTGTAGTACACATTAGTTCAATTGATTTTCTTTATTTTACACAAGAATTCATAGCTACCAGGAAATCAGAATTTACTGTTACTTGTTCCTAAATACTAACTATAATGCGATATAGATGGAGTTGCTAGTGGCAACTATCCACAAAACACAATAAGTAGTTAGTGTTTTTCCAGTGCAAAGGACAATGCCAGATCGTGCTCCACCTTGTATATAATTCAAAATTATTAATGATAAATTATAATTTAAGAAATTATTAATTATAATTTTGTACAACCGACTTCAATATAAAATATTAAGAATAACTCAAAAACTATTGGTCAGACCAAATTTATGTGGGATCACATATGAAGCACCAGCTAAAAAAAGAATCATCGAAATCGGTACACTCACTAAAAAGTTATGAGGTAACACACATAAAAAAAACAGTCGAATTCAGTATCGTCTCCTCTTTGAAGTCGGCAGAAAATATTAAGTACTCTCTACAATAATTAAGAATGATATTTGTCGATCCACGTCTTACGAATAAATATATTTTTCACTTTTCTTTTTAATTTTTCATTTAGAATTTTTTTATTTTTTAGATATGTATAACGTTGTGTGTATAAACATTTAATTTTCCATTATATTTGTCGAATTTATACACAAATGTGCAAGTGTTGTGTGTTGTGTTTACTGTTCAAATGAAATAAAAAAATCAGTTTGTCTTTCTGTTTAGTTTAACCATTTCATTTAAATAGGTACCTAGTTTAAAACCCCGTCACAAAGGAAGTATAATTTACTGAGTAGAACAAACCCAAAAGTTTTGCTCTGTAATTTTACCTTCGCTTCATTGACTGTTGTCAACGAAGCGAAGGTAAAATTAGATTACTACTGAATATTCTGTAACATGTTACAAGCATAATTTCTGGTTTAAGCTATAAAATTATCTTTTCAAAGAACATAATATAAACATATTTCAATAAAAGTAAAGAGATATATTATTAAATTTCTTAGTGTTCGATATTGATAAGTAGAAGTAGATTAGAAATTAGGTACTACGAAATTTCTACAGCTGAGGAAAGGCTTCCTCTTGTACCTCAAAGGATTTTAGTACACTTTTAGCATCTTAATGTATAAAAAATGTGAGTTACATTCTTTTTTTTTCACACTGCTGAATTTCACTCATTTCTATGAGAATGGACCAAATAGATTAGCCTGTGAACTACCACGGCTCTCCGGTGCGTTCACAAATGGTTTTGTAACAGCTAGATAAAAATATTTCGATATCTTAATTTGTTAAACTCACTGCGACAAAAAATAGAAGTCGTATAGTGTTGTTTTTTTAATTTATTTTGAAATCACCAATATGACTAACATTCTACACAAACTAATAACAACAGATAACATTTTGAAGATCTAAATGTTGCTACACTTTTAATATATTTCCTTATCATTTCTAAGTGTATCAAGGTGGCTGCCTTATAGATTTAATTTGTGAAGAGGTTCAGGTAGTGGAAATATCACGTTTTACGGGAAACTATAAAAGTGTTCATTTTGATATTTATATTTGAGTGTTTGGTTCAACAGATAGTGGTAATGTGTTCTTCAAGCTGGGTAGGACACATATTTTTTTTCATTATGCTAATAAGCAAATTAAGTTCTAAGAACTTCAATAATTTTGAAAAAGTGTACATCACGCTTATTATCACTCCCTCCACAGAGCTCATCATTTTAATGATTTTTTATGGTTTTCAGCTGCTTCATCTGCTTAGATGCTTTCATTATTTCACCCATACGTCCATCCATACACCCATATCTCACTACTTCCTTGCATTTCCTTTAGAGTTTCTGGTTCATTTACATCAGAAACCTTCAAAGCATTGCTTCCGTCTCTAAACTCGAAACTTCGTTTAAAAAAGCAGTCTTTCTCGTCGAGTGTTATTTGTCATCGTTGTTGAAGTTGGGGCATGAAAAATATGTTTAAATCACTATCGTTTTCTGCCGACTTCCAAAAAGGAGACGGTGATCAATTCGACTGTATGTTTTTTTATGTGTGTTACCTCATAACTTTTTACTGGGTAAATTGATTTCGATGATTCTTTCTTTATTTGAAAGCTGGTACTTCTAGTGTGGTCCCATATGAATTTTTTTTTATTTTCCCACCATATATTTCCGTCCAAAATAGAACAATCGCATGATAAATTTGCTCTAAAAGGGTTCTTTTTATAAAATTATATAAATATATAACTATATAAATATAATAAGATATATAAGATATCTATATATAAGATAACGACAAAACAAGAAGCTCTCATTAATTTGCTACCTCCATTAAAAGCAACCTTCAATTACTTGCTTGAGTTCAAGGGTTGCTTTTAAGTAAACACACTTTAGTTAACTACCTCGATTAAGGCCGGAGCAGTGTTAAATGCGGGTGAACTAGGCAAAATAGCGTCAACATGTGTATCTGACAGTAGATAATGCATTTGTGCTGTAGAGTTTACGTACATTGAAGTTTATTCTACTATTGACAAGAGGGAAAGTTATTTTCCTGCTCGGTGTAGCCGGGAAGCACAACTATGATTTTTTGCACTATAAGTATTCTGAGCTATAGAAAAGTAATGTTCTTATTTTTTTTATGATTAAGTAATACCTATAAATAATTTAATGTTGTTATGTACAAGTTAGTTAAATTTATAAAACAAAATCGAGAAAATAATGTTTTGCATATTTAATAACAAACAAAATCTTTATGGCAGTTTCGTTGAAATCGTTTCGTGACAAATAAGAGATTTAAAGAGATAGGCAATATATAACAAAATAAAGTAAATGAAGTGACACTACCCTAGTAAGCGATAATGATGTTATTGCAAATATATACAACCTTAAACACACACAGATTAGCTTAAAGGCTAAGCGCCCGCCGTACGTTTTACAGTACGCAAGCGACTCGGGTTTGATACCCGCCGTCAAGAAAGAAATTGTTAATTACAATTTTAAGTTCTGATTTACCACATGCTCAGTAGTGAAGAAAACTCTCGTATAGAAACCTACATGCCTGAAAAATTTAAAAAAATATTTCGAAGGCGTGAAGCCCACCGACACCCAATATAGCAACACGGTGGACATTTCCTTGCTTTTAAACCCTCTTCGAAATGAGAGTATACTTGCGCGCGTTGTGTTTTGTTTTACGTTGGATACAGATGTCCATGGGCTGCAGTTGCTACTTTCTTTGAGGTGGACTGTAAGAATGTTTGTTTCTCACTTCGTTTTAATAAAAAAAAACATTGACTTTCACATAGAACAGCTCTCGTCGTTAATAACTTTTATTTTTCATCTAAATATCTCTAATTTTATCAAAAATACATGATTAAGCTTTTAGGTACAAACGTCAAAACAGATCCTCTTTTAGTCTGAATAGAATTGGCAACAAACCAATTTTCAGTTTCGTTAGCCTGGTTTCATCTGCCAAAAGTTACGTTTTATCTTAGAGTTTTATTTTTAAAAAGTAACTTGGACTACACAACTGAATTGTAATTGCTTTATTCATAATGTTATCATAAAAATCATTGTATAACTATAAAGTCATATTACAAAAACAAAGTTTTGTGTATGTGAGCTTTCAGCTACAACACTTAAAAGTAAAATAAAAGTTGTGATTGGAAATAAACATTGTTGTTTTTTTTTTTAATTTTTAATATTCAAGTATTGACTCAATATGTTGTATTTCAGGTGTATTAATGATCTCAACAAACAAAATATTATCAATCACTTCATAATTTAAGAGCACTAATTAAGTTAATACAAAGAGCTGATTTATTCAGTTTTATATAACTTACTTTGTTTTTATAGTTTTCTTTCTTTTTATGTTCAAAGATTTAAAGCAATAAGCAGTTCTGTTATTGTTGTTTTGTTTAATACAAACTGTCCGATAAAGTGTATAAAATAATGCTTAATGAGTTTTAACAGTGGTAGAGCCACGCGGCAGCTTTTGCTGTCGCACGGATGGGCGGCTCGAACCGGGGTGGTACCACGACCTCACAGAATACCAGCGTGAAGTAGAGGTTTACCTCTGCGTTTCGCTTGGTGAGTGCAGGTGGCCGTAGGCCCTTTTTACTGAAAATGAGGCATTCCATCTTAGTCCTCACGGGTGACAACGCATCTGCATTTTGATTCACAAACGAGGATAGATGTAGATGTCTATGGGTCGCAGCAACCACTTACCAGGTGGACTGTGTGCTCGTTTGTCACCCTTATCCTATAAAAAAATAAATTATGATCTCAGTTTTCCTCGATCCAGGCTTGCCTAGTGAGGAAACGAACAGATATTACCTATTGTATTATTTTTCTTACTGCTAGTAAAATATTTTTATTTCCTTTTTTCATTCACTAAATGTAATAACATCTGGTATAGCGATCGTCAATCTTCCTATTAAGCGTGCCAATTAAAAAATCTTCTATAAAAAGAGAGAAGAAGTAGAAGAACAAGTAGCCAAAGAAACTTGGTACTATAATCTTCAACCGTGTAGTGGTGGTGTAAAAATATCCACTACCCAATATCATCTCATGGGTGTAGTATGAAGCGACAGTTAGAAACAAACCAAGACATGGGCAGCATCTTCTTCCTAGAAACTATTAAAAAATTAAAAACTGCGATCGCCAACCCGACTGACAAGCATGGCAACTATGGCAAATATCTTCATATGAGGCAATCAATAAGGAGGCCTATATTCAGCTGTGGACTTTTATAATCTGTAACGGTAACAGTAACTATAACTATACGCAAGTATCCGTAGCGCCGGAATCGATAGAGGTCTTAGTTGCTGTACTCCAATGTTTCCAAAATTAAAATAAACGGTAATAACTAATAAGTTATTATCGTTTATTTTAATTTTCTATTATTATATTATTAAATTCGAAATAAGAATCGAAAATTATCGTAAGTTTTTTAAGTAATCGATATAAACGGAAGAGTATAAAATTTATTTATATCATACGAAAGGTGTGCTTTGTCCATATAAAATCAAACGCGAAACTAGTGTATGTATATATGTGCACTGTGTTTGTTTTTATTTATTTTCTACAGACTTCAAAAAGGAGACGGTACTCAATTCGACTGTATGTTTTTTTTATGTGCGTACCTCATAACTTCTTTACTGGGTGAACCAATTTCGATGATTTTTTTTTATTTGAAAGCTGGTGCTTCACATGTGGTTCCATATAAATTCGATCAAGATCTTACCAATAGTTTTTGAGTGATTCTTAATAATTTATATTGAAGGCGGATGTACAAAATTTTTAATTTTAAATTATTAAATATTACTCGTTTAGAATTATTTACTTTAATAACATGAAAAACAAATAAAACTCTATAACTACATTATTTATACAAGTTACAGTCTATCTACTATGACAGACTGTTGACTAAACTGTTGGCAGACTTCACATTTCTTCAAAATATGTTTTTTAAAGGTTGCAGGTTTCTTCACGATGTTAATGTTTTTAGCATACTGTGAAATTTCCAGCAAGCGCTAAAATTGTAAATACTCGTTAGCTATTCCCGGAAGAACAAACTAATCCAATATACACTGATTGCTAACAGTCGTTAGTGAGGATATAGCTGTAGTTTAGATGGTAATATTTATATTGAACAAAACAGTACTATTTTCAATTACATTTTTAACATTTTGGGCTACACTTGAACAAATCTTTATATATAAAAATTACGTGTCACGTTGTTTGTCCGCGATGAACTCCTAAACTACTGAACTTATTTCAATAAAATTTTGCAGTGTATATAGTTTGGTCCAGCTTGAGAGATAGGATAGTTTTTATCCCGATAACTGATCCTCAACGTTTTTTATAAGGAATTTAATAATTTTTTTCTAAGACAAAGGGTCGTCGGAGAGGGCAGTACAACGTCTGCCTGGCCAGCTAGTAAAAATATAGAATATTTTGAGTAAGAATAATAAAATTGTTAAATAAATAAATAAATACATCTGGCACAGTGTTTACTTTATTAACTTACAGTCTTATAAAGTTGGTTAGATATTTTACATCTACGAGTATATAATATAAAGGAGGATCTCCTGAGTAACTGACTCATCTATCAACGTACAGCCCAAACGTAGAAATATGAAATTTAGACAGTAGATTTTGACGTAGGCATTAATTAAGAGAATTTTGGAAATTTCAGACCTTAAGTGGGGTAAATAGCATGTTACAGTTTTAATGAAACTTTTTTATATTACTGGGCGATTGACTCGACACTTACTGAAAGTACTCTGTAAATAAAATAAATAAAAAATGATTTTCAGATTTTTCGATAGAAATTTTAAGGGCCTGTAAGATGTCAAAATGTGTATGGAGAAAAATTAATTAACATATTTTTCAATATGAAAATTGATGTATATGTATACTCTCGAAATAAAATAATAAAATTAACAACTTTATTTAATTTTTCAAAATCTACCCGGGTTTTAAAACGAGGGTGCAAGTAGTTTATGAAAAATATTGACATGTCGCACAGCTCAAGCTACTGCATGTAGAAGCATGAAATTGTGACAATATAGCTTCCTTTTATTATGTAGAAATATTAAACTAAAGATAAAATATTATTTTAAATTCTGCCATGTTTTAATTATATATCTGACAACAACGTTACAGCTTTCTATTAGAAAGGCTTTTGGATACTCCACCCCTATTGAAAACCAGTATAAAGTTGCAAATTATTTTTTTCTTTATTTTATAATCTTTTCGATTTATCAACATAAATTTTATTGTACACTAAACATTGAAACGAAAGTAAAATTAAATAAATAGAAAAGTTAGAATAGGTGGTCTTATCGTTCTGAAAGCGATTTCAGCGTCTTCTTGATAACAACTCAAAATAATAAAAAGTTCGGTTGACAAACCGTCTGAAAAGAGTAACAGCAATGGTAAAACCCCCCAGCAACCAATGGGAGAGACCTGTGTTTCTATCCACCTATGGTTTCCATATTTTGTTCATGTTATTTATATATTTATTTTATTTATTTATTCTTTATTACACCACATATTTGTACAAAAGGTGCTATAAGTGCTATAAGACATTCTCTACCAGCTAACATTGGGTAGAACAGAGAGTGAGTTTGGGCAGTTAATAAGTTGTCATGATATAATTGAGTTCAAATATATACATGCAACATATACATAAAATATATATAATTCATACACATATATAAATAAATACACACATTTATACAAATATATCTCAATAAATGTATATTTAAATAACTATGAACATATAAAGTAAGTTGACTCAACTTTGTAGGCGACGGATATGCTCATATATTGTTCGCAGGTCAACAGGCAATAGTATGCAATCAGAAATAAGTAAATAAACTGATATCGTTATGTGTTAAAATATATGATAATGAGTATGTATGTATGTGAATGTGCAAAAACACCAAAAGTGTTTAAATCTTTTGTTTGGGCTGCAATCAAATTTGTTTGAAATGCAAGGTATTTTCTATAAATAAGCGTTTTGCGAAACTATGTGTATCACAAATGTAGTTATCACCATCGTCATCGTCATCATGATCATCATCACAAGATTACTCTCTCGAAGAATGCCAGAAAACACGGTCCTGAGTCGAGTGAGTGGTAGAGCCATGCTGCAGCTATAAGTAGTACAGTTATAGCACGAATGGGTCGGCTCGACCGGGGGAGGACCACGCTCTCTCAGAACACCAGCGTAAAATAGCAGCTTAACGCTGCTGTGTTTCGTATGGTGAGTGTCTCTACACTTTTGTCCATTGTACTGGTTCTGTCCATTAATTTAACCCGAATTTAATAGTAATTTTAATTTCTGACTGCTGTATCCCGGGTTTAAGGATATAGAGAACCAGTATAATTACAGGCTTGAGATACCATTCCATCTTAGCTCTCATTGGTGAATAGTCTTGACAATATAATAGAATACCCAAACAGCATGCAAGCTGTATACGAGCTGTATTGAAGTTCTTTTTTATACTAGAGGCTGTATTTTCTGACTGTATAAGCACTTATACGGTTCTCTATCCGTATACCCTTTTTACTGAAAACGAGGCATTCCATCTTAGTCCTCACGGGTGACAACTCATCTGCATTCTGATTCGTAATCAAAAATAGATGTAGATGTCTATGGGCCACAGCAATCATTTACCATCAGGTGGTCCGTGTGCTCATTTGTCACCATTATCGTATATCAAAAAAAAGATTGTCACTCCATGGAGTATGGGAGCCACAGCACGTTTGCCTGTAAGAGGTTGGCACTCTATGAATAACCTTTCTTCCTCCTCACTTATGCCACTTTTAAATTTTACTTAGTTTATAAGAAATTGTGTTACAGCTTATTAGACTCTATGATGCTGGCATATTAAAAACGACAGAACACAAATTGAAATGAAAATAAGATTAATGTATACGTAATTCGTTATAAAACAAGCTAAAAATTATGGAATAAATTTATGAAGAAATTTGTGAAGGAATTTTGCCTAATAGAATTTTCCGCCTCGTGAACAAAAATCAAATATAAAGGAATAACAACAAAGTTAGGAAGGTACGTTACAATGGTAATTACTCCTTAACAACTCTAACAAGTCCATTAGTTGAACTAAGAAAAAGTAAACCAGGAGTATAGAAAAAAATCAAACGAGATTGGCTAAATTTTTTTTATAGAATATGGGCGACAAACGAGCACACAGTCCACCTGATGTTAAGTGGTGGCTGTGGCCCATAGACATCTACATCTATTTTTGATTACGAATCAGAATGCAGATGAGTTTGTCACCCGTGAGGACTAAGATGGAATGCCTCGTTTTCAGTAAAAAGGGTATACGGTTCTCTACACTCACCATACGAAACACAGCAGCGTTAAGCTGCTATTTTACGCTGGTATTCTGAAAGTGCGTGGTCCTCCCCCGGTCGAGCCAACCCATTCGTGCTATAACTGTACTACTTATAGCTGCAGCATGGCTCTACCACTCACTCGACTCAGGACCGTGTTTTGTGGCATTCTTCGAGAGAGTGATCTTGTGATGATGATCATGATGACGATGACGATGGTGATAACTACATTTGTGATACACATAGTTTCGCAAAACGCTTATTTATAGAAAATACCTTGCATTTCAAACAAATTTGATTGCAGTCCAAACAAAAGATTTAAACACTTTTGGTGTTTTTGCACATTCACATACATACATACTCATTATCATATATTTTAACGCATAACGATATCAGTTTATTTACTTATTACTGATTGCATACTATTGCCTGTTGACCTGCGAACAATATATGAGCATATCCGTAGCCTACAAAGTTGAGTCAACTTACTTTATATGTTCATAGTTATTTATTTATACATTTATTGAGATATATTTGTGTGTGTATTTATTTATATATTGTAAGAATTATATATATTTTATGTATATGTTGCATGTATCTATTTGAACTCAATATATCATGACAACTTATTAACTGCCCAAACTCACTCTCTGTTCTACCCAATGTTAGCTGGTAGAGAATGTCTTATAGCACTTATAGCACCTTTTGTACAAATATGTGGTGTAATAAAGAATAAATAAATAAAATAAATAAATAAATAACATGAACAAAATATAGAAACCATAGGTGGATAGAAACACAGGTCTCTCCCATTGGTTGCTGGGGGGTTTTACCATTGCTGGTACACTTTTCAGGCCGTTTGTCAACCGAACTTTTTTATTATTTTGAGTTGTTAATCAAGAAGACGCTGAAATCGCTTTCAGAACGATAAGACCACCTATTGTAACTTTTTTATTTATTTAATTTTACTTTCGTTTCAATGTTTAGTGTACAATAAAATTTATGTTGATAAATCGAGAAGTTGCCTTGTATTGAACATGGTATGAGAAACAGGTTCCACAAGGTTCGTCAGGACTGTATTTTGATACACAACTGCATTCGTTTTTACACCTTTCTCACAAAAATGTACCTCTGTTAAGCCCCAATAATAAGCTCCCAACCATACCATGAGCGAGGATGGAAAATAACCTCGTTGGATACGCGGAATACGGTTGCTCGCTTCTTCACTACTGTGTGCGTACACCTTATCATTTTGTTTGTTGTAGCTCTCTTCTACGGTATAAATTTTTTCATCCGAAAAAAGAATTTCCCGATATTTTTTCCCGCGTACCGCTTCAACAAAGCGCGGCATCTCTTCAGTCTCAGGTCCATTAGACGAGCATTCAAACGACGTCCTGTTTTTCTTCGATACGCCCGAAGCCCTAAGTCTTCATTTAATACCCTTTTCACCGTGGTTCTGCTTAACCCCATCTGAAGGGCCAATAGTTTCTGCTTACGTTTAGGAATTCTTTGAATTCGCGCCTTCACAGCTTTTATCACTGCTGGAGTCCTAACAGACCGAGGGCGACCACTTCTTGACCTGTCATCTACACTAGAGTCTTCATTGTATCGTTTGATGGTACGATAAACGAATCTTTTGGTTATATTCAAATTTTTCAGTATGTAAAAATTTGAATTGGCGCGTAACCGCAACGATGCAACGCAATAAGTGCAACACGGTCTTCTTTAAGAGTCCACTCCATATTTAAAAATGAGTAAAATTCTAAAAAGTATACAGTTTTATTTTCATGAACAATTCGAAATTCGAATTCAATAAACTTTTTTGTGGCCAGCATTCTAAAAGAAAAGTTTTTACTCTGTGACAATACTTACGACCTGACTAGGCATTTATTTATTTAACAATTTTATTATTCTTAATCAAAATATTCTATATTTTTACTAGCTGGCCAAGCAGACGTTGTACTGCCCTCTCCGACGACCCTTTGTCTTACAAAAAAAAATTAAATTCCTTATAAAAAAACGTTGAAAATCAGTTATCGGGATAAAAACTATCTATATCTCAAGTTGGACCAAACTGTATACACTGTGCAAAATTTTATTGAAATAAGTTCAGTAGTTTAGGAGTTCATCGCGGACAAACAACGTGACACGTAATTTTTATATATAAAGATTTGTTCAAGTGTAGCCAAAAATGTTAAAAATGTAATAATATAATATAGAATAATAAGATAGAATGCCTCTTTTCCAGTAAAATGGGTCTCCGGTTCTCTACACTCACCATACGAAACACAGCATTAAGCTGCTATTTTACGCTGGCATTCTGTGAGAGCGTGGTCCTTCCCCGGGGAGCCGACCCATTCATGCTACAACTATACTATTAATATAGCTGCAGCATGGCTCTACGGCGTGGTAATTTTTTTTTATTAATTTTTTTAATAAATTAAGTAAAAACAAAATAATTTAATTATTTCAATTTTTATATAATAATTTCTGAAGTTAGTGCTAATAAGACATGTATCGAAGAACAGAAGTAGCGTCTTCAAAAACTATTCATCATCATTATCGTCATTACAGCCTATCACAAGTCTACTGCTGAATATGGGCTTCCTTGAAAGAATATTACAAAGCACGAACCTGAATCACCTTTGTTGCTGTTTTTCCTATGGTGAGTGTAGAGAGCCGGGACCGGAGACCCTTTTTACTGGAAAGGAGGCATTCGATGTTAGTCCTTAGGGGGGACAATGCATCTACATATTGATTTTTAATCGAGGATAAATGTAGATGTCTATGGGCTACAGTATCCACTTACAATCGACTTTCGTGCATCTTTTACCAGATCATCACTGCTTCTAGTGATGGGCCGACCTACACTTCATTCTTCGATGTCGGTTCTTAGAACTATATGGCCGACACATTGCCACTTCAGCTTACTGATCCTATGGCTATGTTAAACTATAAAACTACTAAAAAATTAATAATATCAATTGAAAGCCACCCTTTTTTTAATTTACCAGTTACATATAATATATACCACTAGCTGTTTCCCGCGACTTCGCCCGTGTGTAATTTAGGATCATAATTATATTGCTCAGAACCCTAATTCTTTTTCTTAAATATAAGTAGCCTAAGTTACTCTTTAGAACATCAGCTATCTGCCAGTAAAAGTTCCGTCGAAATCGGTCCAGCCGTTTCGGAGATTTGCCGGAACAAACAGACAGACAGTCGGACGGACAGACAGACAAAAATTTTAAAAATTGTGTTTTTGTTATAAGTGCCGTATATAAATTTAGTAAAAAGCTGTTATTTTAACATTACAAACAGACACTTCAATTTTATTTATTTGTATAGATGTATAGATTAATAAAGGATACAATGGATATGCAATTATAAATTTAAAGTTACAGCCTACATACGTCACACTGCTTAGTAAAACGTTTTCAAAATAACGTTTTTCTTATTTTTCAGACATACAGGTTTCCTTCACCGACAAGCACGTAGTAAATCAGCACTTAAAGGTACTCAAGGTACTCTCTTATAAAAAATTTCGGACTATAGGGTGGTCTTAGGCAGTACTCTATAAATAATACGACAAATTCGATAGTCCGACACTGCCCTGCAAAACGTTTGTCGGATTATCGGAGGTCCACTGTATATAATACTGGATAGGGTAGAGAAGTGTGGCGCATGTGCGGTTGGTTTATATTGTAGAAAGGTAGGTAGAATGATCAGTATGCTATAATAAATTGTATTGTTAATTACGTTAATTATATCGCGTATAGTTTTATAAATTTGTCATTTATAATTATTACGTGTTAGAGCCATGCTCCAGCTATATTAGTGGTATAGTTGCAGCACGAATGTCGGCTCGACCGGGGAAGAACCACGCTCTCACAGAATACGATAGTATACAAATAGCAGCATAACACTGCTGTGTTTCGTATGGTGAGTGTAGAGAACCAGAGACCCTTTTTTACTGGAAACGAGGTATTCTATCTTCGTCCTCGCGGGTGACAACGCATCTGCATTTTGATTCGTAATTTAGGATAGATGTAGATATCTGTGGGCCACAGCAACCACTTACCATCAGGTGGACTGTGTGCTCATTTGTCTCCCTAAATCTATGAAAAAAATTGTTTTGCATATAATATGAGCTATTTTAATATTATATTGCATAATTTTATATAACAATTAAATTTTAATGATATTTTATTTGAATATTTTAAAAGTGTTCTAAGGATTAAATTGAAATTCTAAAAAAAAAATATTATATACAATATTAAAAACTATGATAATAATAAAAAAAACTAAAACTAGAAACTTAATTATCATATAGTCCTACTCCCCGCGGTATCGTGCCAAGGACGCTGGTTGCGTATCCCCGCTGAATGGCTATACTTAGCCTTTGAGCGGGAAAAGAACCAGCCCTCTCTTATCACCAGCAGCAACGACCAGCCGCGGATGGAGTTCCTTTAAGAACTTCACCGAAATATTTTAAAAGGTAATATGTAAAATAAAATAAAACATACTAAATGTATGTTTAACAAAAGTTGTCATTTAATTTACAAACATATTTATTTAGATTAGAATAAGAGTCGTTCATAAATGCTGGGCACGCGAGAGTTAAAAATTGAAGAATTTATTAAATTTTTCTGTTTTCATGGCTTGGACGTGGAAACCTAAAAATAAAATGAAAGAATTATTAGCAAATTTAAACGTCAGAAATTTAGTCTATTACATATGAATACTAGTACTTTTATTTGTTTCTACAAAAAAATGTGCATAATATAATTTATCGCCCTACACTTACCCACAGAAACGTCGCATCTCAACAAATTACTTTTTTTTATAGAAGAGGGGGCAAACGCGCATACGGCTCACCTGGTGGTAAGTGACTACCGCCGCCCATTAACAACCGCAACACCAGGGGAATTACAGATGCGTTACCGACCTTTTAGAAAGCTATAAGCTCTTTTCTTGAAGGTCCCTAAGTCGTATCGGTCCGGAAAAATCGCCGGTGGTAAACAATTCCACAGAGAAGTTGTACGAGGAAGAAAACTCTTAGTAAAATGCACAGTCATGTACCGCCAAGCATTCAGATGGTGAGGATGGTATCGTGAATTTTGATGCGATGTTCGTTCGTGAAATTTGGCGGCTGGAATTAATCTGAACAATTTCCCAGAGCACTCCCCGTGGTAGATTCGATAGAAAATGCAAAGGGCTGCAACATCTCTACGCAGTGCTAGTGTATCAAGCCGATCAGAAAGTGCAACAGCGTTGGTGATAGCACGCAGCCTTGTGGAACACCAGCTTTGATAGGCTTGAAATCACAGAAAGGTCGTCTACTACAACCTTGATGCTCCGATCGGCAAGGAAACTGGTGATCCATTTGCAAAATTTTTCGGGAAACCCATAGGGAGGAAGCTTCCAAAGAAGCGCTTTGTGCCAGACCCGATCGAAGTCCTTCGTATGTCCAAATTAACGGCCAATGCTTGGACTCTACTGTCTCCGCCCATCTATGAGTCAGGCAGACCAGAAGATCACCAGCTGATTGACCCCGACGAAAACCGTACTGGCGGTCACTAATCAGCTGGTAATCCTCAAGGTACCTCATAAGCTAGCAGTTTATAATAGACTCCATTATTTTGGAGAACAAGGAGGAGATCACGATAGGCCTGTAGTTGGACGGGTTTTCGTTCGAAGATTCGAAGAAATTCTAAATTGTCTTCTTTTTAGTGTGTGAAACGTAGTAGGATGTCTGCCACAGAATGTTAATACATGTTATATAATACACTTGTTAAACCACATTTACCATTTACTCGAGGTATGGGGATCAGCACACAAAACTAATTTACGTGGACTACAAACTACCCAAAACAAATTGAACAAGCAAAGAAACCAAATTATTAAATTTTGATTTTCACAAGCGTAACCTAAGACGTCAACGTAAGAGCGTCTATAAAATACCTGATTGGATCGAGGTGGAATTGAGGATATCGAGAAACCAACAATTGTTTGTGCAGTGTAAAGTTCACTGTAGGGACCGTGCTCGGGAGAGTGTAGTCATTCTACGAGTGTTAATTTAGTGTCGTGGTGCTGTCCGTTGTGGCGGTTCTTCTAGTGCCGTCAAGGAAAATGGTGTTACTAAGAGACTGCCCTGTGTTAAACTGAGATATTAAGTAGTGTTGCTGTTGGTTTGCATACTTTGGTGTTATCATGTTATTACGTAACTCACGTTACACTAGTTTGTGATTGTGGTGGGGACGTGTTACGGTGTGGTCGAACCGTAATTTCTTTATACTGAATGTATAAGGCGTTATACTGTCTTATCTACGGACTTCAAAAAAGAGCCGGTATTCATTTTTTTATGTGTTTTACCTTATAACTTATTACTGGGTGAAATGATTTCGATGATTCTTTTTTTGTTTGAAAGCTGGTGCTTCACATGTAGGCTTCAAATTTGAACAAGTTCTGACTAATAGTTTTTGAGCTATTCTTAATAATTTATATTGAAGTCGGTTGTACAAAATTTATAATTTTGAATTATTACTGGTAATGATTAATTGCGTTAGCAAGAGAGAAAGTTGAACATCCGCTATCACACTTTTACTATTTTCAACAATTAACGCTATCCTGATGTATTTCAGAGATCAAAATCGGGATCCTCTGCTAAATTTCCGACATCAGAAGTGGAATAAAGTCCCTTTTATCACCCACATGTATTCTTCGAATGGTGTGATAGTTATTACCTTTGTGAAAGACTTCTTTTTTTTGTGAAACACTTTGTGAAACATTTATTCTTATTAAATGTCGAAATAAAAGAACAATGGCCAAATTTCTGTAGGAGCTGGACTTAACGTTTATTTTTCATGTCCCAAAACAAACTATAGCTAGATTGATTTCTTTTTATGTTGTAAACACCATCCCATTTAAAAATCATATTTAAATAGCCACAATTTTTTCATAATAACGTCAAAAATACTTTTGAGGTTAGCATCACATATGTAATCTACTTCAGTGATCTAAAGTAAGAATTACATTTGTATTATGATGTACGATTGTGTGTCATGGTTTATGTTCGTGTAATAAAATAAGTAGGTACGTATGTAAATATGTAATATTATTGAAGAATTCCACTCGCGGATCTTAAAAATTACTCTGGTATCAAGTTCAAAAATGAGATGGCGACGAAGTGTATCAATGCATATGTTACTATTAATACATAGCAATCGCAGGGCTAGTTGTCGTTATTGTGTTGCTATAGTCTGCATGATGTCTCTCACAAATATGCAAGATGCAAAATTAGTGTCCAGTAATCAAAAGCACAGAATAATCGTTAAAAGTGGTAGTTATCAGTCCTATAAACAATGCCGAGGTCAAAACAACAGAAGGAAATTTATAATAGTACGTATCACAATCCACAACAACGAGTGAAGCAAATAAGATGATGCGAATGATTGCCACAGATAAATAGACATGTAGACATATTTTATTTAATTTAATTTTAATAATTTAATTTAATTGCCGGGTATTACCGGGTGACAATCAATGGTGTCGATTGATGATCACAGATTATGTAACTTTTCGATGACAAATGATGTTCCGTTGTACGTAAATAAACAAAACGCTTAGCTTACTATCATTCATCATCATCATCATTACAGCCCTTCACAAGTCCACTGCTGAACATAGGCCTCCCCCAACGAATGACACAAAGCACGGTCCTGAGCCACCTGCATCCATCGACTTCCTGCATGTCGTACCAGGTCGTCACTCCATCTCGTGGGGGGACGCCCTACACTTCGCCTACCGGTACGAGGCTGCCACTCGAGAACCTTTCTTCCCCATCGGTTGTCGGTTCTTCGAGCTATATGGCCGGCCCACTGCCACTTCAGCTTACTAATCCGTTGGGCTATGTCGGTTACTCTGGTTCTACTGCGGATATCCTCATTCCTAAGTTTATCACGCAGAGAAACTGATCACTGGCAACACACACTGGTTGTACAATTTCGTTTTCAGGTTTTGAGGTATGTCTGACGAGAGGATGTGTCGTAGCTTCCCGAACGCTGCCCAGCCGAGTTGAATCCGCCGATTGACCTCTCGGTCGAAGTTGGACTTACCTAATCGGACTATTTGTCCCAGGTAAACATACTCGTCAACAACTTCGAGCTTAGTGCTCCCAACAACTACCGGCATAGGTGTGACATGGACATTGAACATGATCTTTGTTTTGTCCATGTTCATCTTAAGACCTATCCGTTGGGAAACACTATCGAGGTCATTGAGCAAAGTGCTTAGGTTTAAGCGATTTTGCCATAACGACTATATCGTCGGCAAATCGAAGGTTAGTGATGTACTCGCCATTGATGTTGATACCGTAACCTTTCCAGTCCAGAAGCTTGAAATCGTCTTCCAATGCAGCGGTGAAGAGTTTCGGGGATATGACGTCACCCTGTCTTACACCTCTCTGCAATTGGATAGGTTTCGTACTCTGGTTCTGTACTCGGATAGCCATCGTAGCCCTACTGTACAAGCACTTCAGCACTTCGATATACCGACAGTCCACTTGGCATCGCTGAAGGGACTGCAGCACCGCCCAAATTTCGACGGAATCAAAGGCTTTCTCATAGTCCACATACGCCATACATAGTGGCAAATTGTACTCTTCGGACTTCTGTACAATTTGCCGAAGGGTATGTATGTGGTCTATGGTGCTAAAGCCCTTTCGGAAACCGGCTTGTTCGGGAGGCTGGAAGTCGTCAAGTCTGCGCGCGGGACGATTCGTAATGACTCTCGAAAACAGCACGTAGACGCGGCTCAGAAGGGAAATCGGTCTGTAGTTCTTCAAGAGAGCGTTGTCACCTTTCTTGAAGAACAAGACCACCGCACTTCTGCTCCACGCCTCCGGTGTAATGCCACCATGGAGGACGGAATTAAAGAGCTTCTGAAGGACTTCAAGTACAGGTCTTCCACCCGCTTTCAGAAGCTCCGCTGTAATTCCGTCCTCGCCTGGGGCCTTGCCGTTTTTAAGGTGCTGGAGAGCCATTCTAATCTCGCTCAGACTGACGTCCGGGATATCTTCGGAATAGTGTCGGATGAGACTCGCTCTTGGGTCGTTACTCACACTTGCGTGTGGCTCCAACGATGACGTGTACAGCTGCCCATAGAACCTCTCAATCTCACTCAAAATCTCAGGTGTCCCGGAAACGATGCTGCCACATTCTGTCTTCAGCTTTGACAGTTGGCTCTTTCTGGCAGACAGATCTCTGGCAAAGACTTTGGAGCTTTGGTTTCGCTCGATCGCTTCTTCAATACGAGCTGTATTGAAGTTGCGTAAGTCCCGCCGCATGCATTTGGAGATCTGTCTGTTCAGATACCTGTATGCTGTCAAGTCTGTTGAAGAATGTAGCTTCATCTCTAGTCTAACAGCCATAAGATTGAGAGTGTGATCGAAGAGTTTTTGTGTTCGTCTGCGACGGGTCTTGCAGAACTTAGCTCCGACCGCATGGACAGTATCCACGAGCTTGTCATTCATATCGTCCATTTCATTGCAGTCTTCTAGGCACTGAAAACGGTTTTGTAACTCGAGCTGAAAGGTTTCGGGACTTTGGAACAGAGCACGAGGGGGACGGAGCGTTGACTTCATTAGACGAGACCTCTCCAACTTAACGTTTAGGTTCAGTGTGCCTCTAACCATTCGGTGATCACTACCAGTTTTCACCCTCGCGATCACGGAGACATCACTGAACAGTTGTCGTCTGGTCGTCATAATGAAGTCAATCTCATTTTTTGTCGAACCGTCGGGGTTCGACCAGGTCCACTTCCTGTGGGGCCGCTTCTGGAAGAAAGAGTTCATCATAAAGAGTCCCTCTTTCTCCATGAAGTCGGGCAGCTGCTGGCCCCTTGGGTTCCGTTGCCCTATTCCAAATTTCCCTACTTTCAGCTCACCGTTCTCTCTTGTGCCTAGTTTTGCATTGAAGTCTCCCATTAACAATGTATATTGGGTTTTGGAGGAATGCATGGCTCTAGAGATATCCTCATACATTTCCTCCACCTCCTCATCGGGGTGTGCCGAGGTTGGTGCGTAAGCCTGTATGACCTTCAGCGAATACTGTTTGGTGATTCTGAGTATAAGGTACGCAACCCTCGTCGACACACTCCCGATCTTTACAACGTTGTTAACGAGAGACTTGTGGACGATAAATCCGACACCTCCTTGGGACAGATGGTTGTCCTCCTGGTGATAGAGCAAGTTGCCGGATTCGAGGATTACCATGCCCTCCCCCTCTCTTCGGACTTCGGATAATCCTATAATATGCCAGCGCAACTTGTCTATCTCTTCTTCCAGCTCCACGATCTTCTCGTCAGTCCTCAGGGTGCGTGCGTTGTACGTTGCCAGGTCGAGTCGTCTAAGGTGGCAACCGAACCTCCACCGGAGATTTTTAGCACCCCCCGCCCCGCCGTTACCATGGTCGCCACCGTAGCCAGGAATAGCGGGGCCGCCGGGGACTGGGGGCCGTCTGTTTGTTGCTTTAGTCATTGGGGGATATTTGCCATAGTTGCCACGCTTGGCGAGCGGGTTGGCAACCGCAGTTTTTTTATTGTAATTTTGGCTATTATCAGGAAGATGCTGCTGCCCATCTCCTGCCTGTTTCCCTTTGTCGCCTTTTACGACACCCACGGGAGGATATGGGGTAGTGGATATTCTTGACCGCCACTACACGGCTTACTATGAAGCTACATAATTATTTTTATGACATGAATCCAGTACATAATAAATCAGTATTTTTTTTATAGAAGAGGGGGCAAACGAGCATGCGGCTCACCTGATGGTAAGTGACTACTGCCGCCCATGAACAACCGCAACACCACGGGAATTGCAGATGCGTTGCTGGCCTTTTAGAAAGGTGTAAGCTCTTTTCTTGAAGGTTCCTAAGTCATATCGGTCCGGAAAATTCGCTGGTGGTAATTGATTCCACAAGGAAGTTGTGAGAGGGAGAAAACTTCTTCTAAATCGCACAGTGGTGGACCGCCAATCATCCAGATGGTATGGATGGTAACGCGAGTTTTGTAGCGATGTGCGATGGTGAAATTGAGCGGCTGGAATTAGTCCGAACAATTCCTCAGAGCACTCCCCGTGATAGATGCGATAAAATACGCAAAGAGATGCAACATCTCTACGCAGTGCCAGTGTATCAAGCCGATAAGAAAGAACTCGGTCGTCGACGATTCGAACCACTCTGCGCTGGATACGGTCAAGTGGAAGGAGCTGGCACTGGGGCGCCCCGGCCCAGAGATGAGAACAGTATCCCATGTGGGGCCGAACTTGCGCTTTGTAAAGTTGCAAGCGATGTGCCGGCATTAGGTACTGTCTCGCTCTGCTGAGCACGCCAAGCTTTTTAGTGGCCAAATTGGCCTTCCCTTCCAAGTGACCACGAAACTGCACACTATTCGATATGTCGACGCCAAGGATTCCGATATTAGCTGAGGCAGCAAGGGGAGTGCCTTGAAACTGAGGAGATACGACAAAGGGGTTCTTTTTAGCGGTAAACGCGCAAACTTGTGTCTTCTGGGGATTGAACTGGACTAGATTTATTCGGCCCCAATCCGAGACTTTGTCAAGCAAAGACTCGACTTCAGACAAAAGTTTGTCCCGGTACTCAGTGACGTTTTCCCGAGAAATATTGGCACGGCCGGTATATAAGGCATCACCAGTGCTGTCGTCCGCATAGCAATGAATGCTACCAGTTAGCAACATATCATTGATATGCAGGAGAAACAGCGTTGGTGATAGCACGCAGCCTTGTGGAACACCAGCGTTTATAGGCTTGAAATCAGAGCATGCACCGTCTACTACGACCTTGATGCTCCGATCAGCAAGGAAACTGGCGATCCATTTGCACAATTTCTCGGGAAGCCCATAGGAAGGAAGCTTCGAAAGAAGCGCTTTGTGCCAGAACCGCAATATCCAAACTAACGGCCAACGCCTTCCCCTTGGACTATACTGCCTCCGCCCATCTATGGGTCAGGTAGACCAGAAGATCTCAGCTGATCGACCCCGATGAAAACCGTATTGGCAGTCACTAATCAGCTGGTGATCCTCAAGGTACCGCATGAGCTGGCAGTTAATAATGGATTCCATTATTTTGGAGAACAAGGAGGTGATGGCGATAGGCCTATAGTTGGACGGGTCTGAGCGGTCGCCTTTTTTAGGGATCGGGTGGACAAAAGCTGTCTTCCATGAATTTGGGACTACGCCTTGGGAGTAGGAGTACCGGAAAAGACGCATTTAGACTGGTGCCAACTCCAGAGCACACGTCCTCAGCATAATTGGGGGGATTCCGTCAGGCCCACCAATTTTTCACGCAGATCACGATGACGACAACCCCGGCGATGCCTGTGAACCCTCAGGTGCTCCTGCTGCTCCCGTTGACGCTTCGAGTGTGTGGTGCGGCGCAGCGGCTCGCTGGCGCTGGTGCGGCGCGACGGCTCCCTGTGCGAGTATGACACGCCCTGTGCTGTTGTTTTGACCACGTGAGCTTGCTTCATGACAGTTATCTATGGCGTGTTCTGTTGTTTTAATAGCCACGTGTGCTTGCCTCATGCCTGCCGCAGCGGCGAGCAGTGAGTGACTTGTTTACGTTTACCGTTACACATGTGAGCAATCCCAGTGGTGTGCTGATGAATACTGGTGAGTCCTACCCATTTTATTATGATTCTGGTGCTGAATGCTCTCTCATCAAAGATTATGTTCCGTCAAGTTTAGTGGCAAAAGCGTAAATAATATTGTAAATTGAACCGGAAACGGTCATTTTAGTTTGCAAAGTACCCTACACATACCCCCATGATCATGTAAGGAAGAACCCCGATAGCAAATTTCCTCAAGAATTAGATGTCATAGTTGATGACGGCGGTAGTACGACAAAATCTGATTAGGAATGGCTGGTATACTCATACTCGAAACTTTAGGCCGCACCTTATGAATAACATGTGGCGATGGGTCTGTACAGAATCGTTGGTGCAATTTCTGTCTGTGTTGGTACACAGTGCACTTCATATGTTGTAGCACATATTACGCTAAATTTTCAAGAATCGTTGGTGCAATTTCTGTCTATGTTAATGCACAGAGCGATTCATGTGTTGTAGCACATATTGGCGTATTGTGCTAGATTTTTGAGGATCGTTGGTGCGATTCTTGTTTGTGTTGGTGCACAGAGCGCTCATGTGTTGTAGCATACGTGGCGGTAGATGTAGCGGCAGATGTACATATGTAGAGAATAATTGGTGCGATTCTGGCCTGTGTTGGTGTAAGATTTCAATGATAGTTTCATGAGTCGAGTATGCATTTCTTATGAATTACGGTATAGAGTAACATAATTGTTAGAATTACTATGTTATAACTTGTTGATTGAACCTTTCACAATAAATCATGTTGTGCAGGAAGCACTGTGTACGAAGCCTTAATAACAGGGCATTGTCAATTATGACAGTCGATTATTGTACTTAGATTTGGGAGGAATAAAATACCATTTGGAATCGACCTTGTTTCTATTGACAGTGCAATGTCTACTATCTTCTCTAACCACTGTAGTGTAACACAGGCTCGGCACGCACTTTAACTTAACAACACGTCCACTCTCGCCCGAGGCTCTCGTGTAACTGAAGCGGTGCGCTAGAGACAGTGACTTTGACGAGACGAGTGTATTTGTGCATGGTAAATTATTAGTAAATAACACAAATAACATTATTTACTGTATACTACATATATGCAAACACTACATCTCTTTCTTATCAAGATTTTTTTCTTTTTTTCATTATAACTCATAACAATCACAAAGCAGCTTGTATTGTCTGTATTAATTATTTTCCACTGCTTTTACGTAAACCTTATCTCCCTGTATTACACCTGAGTGAGTTGCTCTGCGTTTCCTATATACATACTCTTTTCCTTTTTCTTTTTTGTATTTTGTCTCTATCCCTGATATCTGAATCTAAATGATTGTCTGTAATTTATTTCACCTATTGATGGAATTTTATCCCTACTTTTTCGTTGAAAAAACAGTTCAGACGGTAACCTCCCGGTAATTGTACGGAGGTGTGCTGTTATACATAAGAAGATACTCCCACAAACATTTCTTTTAAATCCTTCCTCTCAATCTGGCTGATACGAAGACGTTTCAAATATCTCTGTTTTGTCTTTCAACTTCGCCGATCATTTGAGGCCAATATAGTACAGTACTAAATAACTTAATGCTACATTCTTTGCAGAAGGATCGAAACTCTCCACTCACGAACTGCTTGCCATTGTCTGCGGTGATAGAAATAG
Source organism: Parnassius mnemosyne (assembly GCA_963668995.1). NCBI lineage: Eukaryota > Metazoa > Arthropoda > Insecta > Lepidoptera > Papilionidae > Parnassius > Parnassius mnemosyne. Next base: position 4,731,778 of record CAVLGL010000090.1, on the reverse strand, counting down.
GATAACCGATAAGATAAGTCTACTGAACATTTCTTTTACCATTTTAATAATCTGTAAGCTTGTGATGTTTTTGTAATTGTTTACTTCTTTGTATCGACTATAGTAGTTGACCACTACTAACAGATACTCGTTACTTGGCAACGGTCCCATTAGATCCATTGTGACATCTATCCATGGAGCTGCAGGCAACTCTCGTCTCTTCATTGGTGCAGTTGGGTTTGGCAAACCCACTAACGTACAAACTTTACAAGCCTTTACTAATTGTTCTACGTCTTTATCGATACGGGGCCACCATACCTTTGATCTCCAGCGTCCCTTCATCGCTACGATACCTGAATGACCCTTGTATGCAGCATCTAATACACTCTTGCAGAGTTGCTGTGGTATTACAATTTTATTTCCACGAAGTAGAATGCTATCATGGAAACACAACTCGTTTTCAAAAAAATTGTAACTCTTAATCGAATCGTCCCAGTCGTTCTGATAGACACCTTTTTCACTTTGTAATTCTCTTGTTCTTTTTCTGAATATGCTACAATGGAACTCATTGGTATAGCAACTGGTCTAGAATTTTCCACTGTTTGGTACACATGCTGGTCTTTTCCTTTTGGTGGGTTATCAGGATAGTTACATAATCGTGACAAGGGATCAGCTATATTTGTTTTTCCTTGCTTGTATATAACCTTGAATGAATAAGACTGTAGCCTCAGTATCCATCGTTCAATCCTCGCACATGGTTTTGACTTAGACCCGAACAATATCTCTAGCGGCTTGTGGTCAGTGACTAAATCAAAAGGCTTTCCAAATAAAAATATTAAAATGTTCGACCCCCCAAACTAATGCTAGTGCCTCTTTTTCCGTTTGGCTATACCTGCGCTTGCAGTCTGTCAAAGTTCGATTACTATAGGCAATAATTCTAGGGCCATTTGTATCATTTTGTACAAGGACAGCACCAAGTCCGACAGGGCTAGCATCTGCTATCACCTGTCTTGCATCTCTGACGTCATAATACCCTTAAATCTGTATTTCCGTGAGCATCAGTTTGAGTTTTTGGAATGCTTTATCTTGTTCCCCAGACCATTGTTTTTCCAAGCTCTCTCTTTTACTCATCTTCTGTCTTAACGGGTGCTTCAGAAGTTCTGTCATGGCGGCCAAGTTAGGTATCCATTTGTTTATGTAGTTAAGGAGTCCTAAAAAACTTTGGAGTTATTCTATGGTCTTTGGGACCCTAAATTTCATAATGCTCTCAACGTACTTGTTGAAGGGTTTATTTACTCCTTCATGTGTAAGCCTGTGTCCCAGAAAATTCACATCCTGCGTTTTATATATGCATTTATTGCTATTCAGCACGGCGTTGTTTTTACTAAGTACCTGTAGAACTTTCTTTAGTCATGCGTCATGTTCTTCTTCACTGTTCCCGAATACCAGGATATCACAGTTTATCAGCATCCTTTTAATGATCTTCTGAAAAATCTCGGAAACGCAGGTAATTCCAAGCATTATTCTTTTATATCTATATAATCTTTTGGGGGTTATAAAAGTCGTTATGTGTCTGGATTCAGAGTGAATTTCCACTTGATGGAAGGCATTTTTTATGTCTAATTTGTTAAAATATTTAGCTTTCTTCATTTTAGACAAAAATGGTCCATAGTAGGCAGATGGTGGTTTTCTCGCAATATAACGGCGTTTGTACATCTCATATCTACGCACAAACGTAATTCACCATTTTCTTTCATGATTGGAACATTGGTGAAACCCATTTAGACGGGCCTTGCACTTCTTCAATTATATCACTGTCTACTGATTTCTTAATTTTGATTGCAACCTTCTCTTTAATGGGGATCGGTACTCTCCACTTGATTTATCCCGATACTAAGTTTTAAGACCACCCAGACGGACTGCTGTGTTCTTACCGAACAGGTTTCTAGTACCCCCCGAAATCACGTAAATGGTTGTATGTTCCTTTCGTCCATCGACTTCGAGTATAGTTTCAAATGAACCCTCTATTGCCAAACGAGAGTTACTACCATATGCTAATAATGTCTTGTTTGGTCTTTACATTCGATTAAAAGCATATACTTTTTTGCTTTTTAACTCTTCCCATATTTTGTAAGATATAAGATTCTTGCGCGATTTCGAATTACACTTTTCCGCAATTTGATCTATGAAATGATCATCTTGCTTTTCGAATGCACACTTTTCGGCCTGTTGACGTAATCTTATCAAAAACTTCTCAAATGTTTCTCCTTTTTCCTGTTTTAGCAATCGAAAAACATGCCACTCATAAACTTTGCTCCGTTTAGGTTGAAAATACTCGTAGAGTTTTTTATGGCTACTTAAAATACATCAACGGTTTCTGATGATTCGACATTGGCACCCGGTAAATTGTAGAATATTTTTTTTATCCCAGAGCCACCAAAATGCAATAGCGTAGCTCGTTTCTTGAGTTTCTACGTCCAGATAGATTAGTAGAGACCTTTTCCATTTTTCACACCTTATAGCCATAGATGTGATATCACATTAAAGCAGATAACGGTATCATTATTATTATTATTTTAGGGACAAACTGAAACAGTTTCTTATATTTTTTTTTTTCAATTTAATGCTGGTATTTTAATACCCAAAGTCCAATTTAATGGTAGTAACTTAGTACCCAAAGTCCAATTTAATGGTAGTAACTTGTACCCAAAGTCCAATTTAATGGTAGTAACTTAGTACACAAAGTCCAATTTAATAGTAGTAACTTAGTACCCAAAGTTCAATTTAATCGTAGTAACTTAGAACCCAAAGTCCAATTTAATGGTGGTATGTAAAATGCCACTAAAATTAAGCGACATTGTATTTCGGTTCGAATCGAGAGGAGTTTTTAGTAACATCTACTATTTTTCCATCAAAAATCTTTTTATATAAAAGTTGTGCTAATAGACATATGTTAAAATAAATCTTTATTTTTTCATTGCTACATAAAGAAAATAAACTTTTGCACATCATAAGCGTGGTCATATGCGAACATATAAATTATATAAATTATTAAAATGATCAGAACAGTGTTAAAAACAATAAATCATAATTCATTTATCCACAGTTTTTTTTTCCGCGGGTACTCTAGGAATTAATTTACAATTGCAATGCTAATAGTTGCACATTCCTAACCTATTTTTGATTATATCTTTATACTAAATAGGTACTTATCTTTTTCCTCGTCGCCACTTGTAATGTCTGCTATCTTCTCTAACCACTGTAGTGTAACACAGGCTCGGCACGCACTTTAACTAAACAACACGTCCACTCTCGCCCGAGGCTCTCGTGTAACTGACGCGGTGCGCTCGAGACAGTGACTTATATATAAATGTATGTTTGTGTATTTGTGTATGGTAAATTATTAGTAAATAACACAAATAACAATATTTACTGTATACTACATATATGCAAACACTACAGGCAGGATAGCCGAGCTAGATTACTCTCTGAGCATATATTTGTCCACAGGCACTGCACCCGAGGACAAGTGCTAGTCAGGGATGGCCGTGTTGTATATTGATGTCGCCATAGTGTAATAAGCAGCGCCATATAACAATTAGTTTTGAGAACTAATAAAATATACCTACTCCTTTCAGGACGGACGAGCAGACGAATAGTGTGTTTGTTACAGACACCTGCAATTTACATTTTTATTATGTGCATAGATCAAACGTATAACCAATACCGTTGGCTTAGTTTCAAATTATTACACAACGGAAAGTTTTTAATCGGTTTGTTATTCATTTACTAAAAGTCTTACCACTAACAGAATTATATATAATATTAAATTCATTTCTAAAGGAAGGAAAATACATAACTCTCCTTTTTTAAGTTCCTTAATTGGATAAAAAGTAGCCTGTAAATTGGCCCGGGTCACTAACTACATAAGAATTAATGCTTTGTTGTGTTAATCTGGTTCTGCTACGGATATCCACATTACCGAAGTCAGTCACGCAGAGAAACTTCATACTAACAGATAAGGATGACAAACGAGCACACAGTTCACTGAATCGTGAATAAACAAACAGACAGAAACAGAAACAGAAACTTTTTTATTCAATATAGATTATAAATAATACTTATTAAACGTCACTCTTTTGTTTAATTACCACTGGTTCGGAAAAAAAAACCTCTGTCCTGGGAAGAACCAGCAAGAAACCCAGCGGGACTTTTTTTTAAATAACAGCTTACAATCATGTATGTTACACAAATTAACAATATAACAAATTAGAAATAGCTTGGTAGCGATCACCTCATTTCCTGGGGTTATTATCATCCATAAACTATTTAATATTATAATAACCTTTTTTATACAAACTTAGTATAATAAAGTTTTTGGGCTTAGAGCAGGTCAAATTTTGTATATTTTCTGGAATTTTGTTGTAAAAGCGTATCGCCCCAAGAATGAATTACTGACTCGATGGAGTCGAGTAACTGGTACTAGCTTGTGTCTGTTTCTAGTATTTACAGAATGAATATCACTTATTTTTGTAAAACTACTTTTATTTTTGTGTACGTACATTACATTTTCATAAATGTATTGAGAGGCCAAAGTTAATGTATTAATTTCTTTAAATTTATGTCGCAGCGACTCATTAGGCTTTAAATCATAAATTGCTTTTATGGCCCTCTTCTGTAAAACAAATATAATTTCAGTTTCAGCTGCGTGTCCCCATAGTAAAATGTCATACGACATTATGCTATGGAAATAGCTAAAGTAAACTAGTCTAGCTGTTTCAGCACTGGTAAGACTTCTAATCTTTTTTGTAGCAAATGCTGGAGAATTAAGTCTAATTGCTAGTTTTGATATATGGGGGCTCCATTGAAGCTTCACGTCTAGTCTGATTCCAAGAAAAATGGTGGTATCTACAAGACTCAGCTTATCCCAATTTAAAATATTTAATTATAGTATTTAATTGTTTGACATTTGGAGTCATGAATTTCGTACATTTCGTTTTAGTGCCATTTAAATGCAAATTATTAACATTGAACCAATTTACTCATTTAGATAAAGCATTATTTACTTCGTCATATTTTAGTAATTGTCGACTTAATTTGAAAATTGAAGAAGTGTCATCTGCAAATAATACTATATCATGGTTATCCCCTACTAAGTAAGGTTTTTTTTTATATTTTTTTTATAGGATAGGGTGACAAACGAGCACACAGTCCACCTGATGGTAGGTGGTTGCTGTGGCCCATATACATCTACATCTATCCTCGATTACGAATCAAAATGCAGATGCGTTATCATCCGTGAGGACTAAGATGGAATGCTTCTCTTCCAGTAAAAAGGGTCTCTAGTTCTCTACACTCACCATACGAAACACAGCAGTGTTAAGCTGCTATTTTACGCTGGTATTCTATGAGAGCGTGGTCCTAGAGCATCACTTCTTACACCGTAGTTTTGAAGATTCCTGATTAATGTTTCATGGTGAACACAATCGAAGTTATCAAAATATACCCAAAGCATCCTGTGAATTCTCCCATGCATTAAATATATATTTAATCAGCTCCACACCGGCATCAGTTTTCGAGCGACCCCTTGTGAAACCAAATTGATTTTTATGAAGCTAGAAGGTATTATATGACAGACAGACATACTGACAAAACTTCTAAAATCCACTTACTTACCTATAGTACATCTTATTTGTGTACTCTTAAAGGTTCTTATTAGTCTTTTCGACCTGTTCTTTTATTTTTTCAGGAATCATTAGAATTATATAAACAACATTTGTAAAGATTTAATATATTATGTATATAAAACAAAACATAATATATAAAGTTACAGATGTAAACACCATTGGATATAATATGAAATTAACATCTTTCTCGCTTGTAAACGCGCCAATCTGTAATTAAAAAAAGCACATCTAATAACAAAACTGTCAAATTAAGGAGTCACCATATTTAACGATGCGGAATCGACTATTATTTACGTATTTCGAAGACATAAAGGTTTTTCTGATCGGCTGAAGCCGATTTCACGTCGATATATGTGGGGACTCTCTTTCGCCTCAGGGACCGGTTGTCTAATCCTCCGGTACCGACCTCGTTTCGGCCGTGGAAGTTAGAGAAAGGACCGCATCGCAAAGTATAAAAAATAATTGACCCAAGTGACTGGTTTTTGACTACGGATTGTAAGGATGTTACAGAGGCAAGTGGATGTTAGGTTTCCAATAGATTACACCATCGGAGGGATATTTTCCATAGTATCCGCGTTTGGCAGGCGGGTTGGACACCGAAGTTTTTATTATTTTGAGCTGTTATCATAAAGATGCTGTTGGTCATCTCCTGTTACTTTTTTTTTATAGATTTACATTACGAAACTCGTGGCATAGAACTAGTTAACGGCTCTGTGGCGAAATGACTTAGCAGTGAATTGCAGCGCTAAGGACCGCGGGTTTGAGTCCCGCACGGGACAAGTATTTGTATGGTCTAAAAATAATCATTCCGGGTCTGGATGTATGTCCTTGTGAAATTTATGTATGTAAACTATCCCCACGATACAGGAGAAAATCATTTATAATACAAAATATATTTAGTTTTAAATTATTTGTTGAAACTAATGTTACGTCACTAATTTTATCGTATATGCTACATGAAATAAATGTCTCGAAAATGACTGCACTAATTGGGCGTGTGGCTTTTTGTCGTTAAGTGGGCTTGAACACATTGAAATGGCAAACCAACGCTGGACAGCCGATAAAAATGTACCATTATGATACCATTACAGCCTACAGCCAACAGTCCACTGCTGCACACAGGCGTCCCCTATATATTGCCTTATACAGTTGCCACGTTTGTCGAGCAGGTTGGCAATCGCAGTTTTTTAATAATTTTGAGTTGTTATCTGGAAGACGCTGCTGCCGGGACACACACAGATTGTTTAGGCCCAAAAAAGGTAATTTGTACGACATCCAATCACGTTCGACTTCGTGAATCGCCCGATTGCACCAGGTGTCACGCGCATCGCGGGGAGCGGGCAGCGGTAGGCAGCTTCCCAGCATGTGACGCTCGTGGGCGAGAGAATAGTAGCTCGACGGCGGCCGGGCAGTTAATTGGTGTCTTTCGATGCCCGCCGCAGAGGTTTCGCGAGACCGTTTTTTTGTGGATTAGGGTCTAGAATTTTGGAAATTGTGCGCATGACTTCGCTACATAATTGTGTTTCGTGAAAACCGCCTCGTTTTAGGTTGTCTAGGGTTAAAGTTCTTGACAAAAGGCTTGTATTTTGTTTAACTGATTAAAGTAACATCTTTGAAAGTAATTGTGCCGTCGTGTTAAGTGCCCTTTTCTGTGTGTTAACTGTTTTGTTAGTTTTACGCGTCAACGGGGCGTATTTTGAATTCTTATCGCGGCGTAGTATTGGATATCGAACGAAGGAATTTAGTTGTGTTTGTAACGCTGAACCGTGTGACTTAACAAGAGATCGCGTTAGTTCACTATTCGTCATTTGGTGATAAACGAATCCGGGACATTGAATCTTGAACTTTGAATTACTGTCCGTTACTAAATCGGGTGTCACGTGTTCGATTCTACGATGAATGTGGAATTAGGCGAGTTTAAGTTAGTTAAACGTACAAAGAAGTTAACACTTTCACTGTCCGGTTTCCAGACACAATAGTAAGACAATAGCAGTGCCCTATATGTAGTGCACGGGACAGCGAAAGGGTTAATAGACTGAAATAGTGCCATGAAGAAAGAAATGGTCCAGCGGGGAAGCCTACTGGAGTGAGGCAGCATTGTGGGGCAGCCTGGAAATCGGCCGCTGCTGGTCTCAGCCGGGCCAGGCCTCAGATACATACACATCACTAAACACTACTTTCCATGCACCTTACACCCACCTACGGCCTGACCGAGCCTTGGGCGGTCTTAGCTTCGGATACAGGTACGTACTATATTTTTCTAGCCATCTCCCTACAGTTTGGTATGATAGGACGTTCTTCCATATGGCCATTTGGGCCCGACCCGCGTCTGCCCCTCGAGCAGGCTGCTATGGGCCCCAGCCAAGGCGACCTTTGTAGGTGCAGCTGCGGGCCGTAACACAGATGATATAAGGAAGTGGATATTCTTACACGGCGACCACACGGGCTAAGTGTAAAAATTTACACTTTATTAATAAATACCATTGAAATTAGTGTCTCTAGGATCCTACAGTGTTCATTGGAAAATAAAGCTTTGATACTGACGGGGCCATGAACTCAACGAAAGTGTGGGTTTTAAGTCACTAATATTTTAATAAACCTAGTTTCACAGGTAGTGATATTAGTTGAGTGAAATTAGTTCTTTTACGTGGTAGAGCCAGCTATATTGTAGCTATATTGTGGTTGCAGCACGAATGGGTCGGCTCGACCGCGGTAGGACCACGCTCTCACAGAATACCAGCGTAAAATAGAAGCTTGATGCTGCTGTGTTTCGTATGGTAAGTGTAAAGAATCGGAAACACTTTTTACTGGAAACTAAGCACTCCATCTCAGTCCTCAGGGGTGCCGGCGCATCTGTATTTTGATTTTTAATTGAGGATAAATGTAGATGTCTATGGGCTACAGCAACTAATTACCATCAGGTGGACTGTGTGCTCGTTTGTCGCGCTTATTCTATAAAAAAAAATTTCAACCATGCATGCCACTAGTTTCGTAATGTAAATCCGGCTTTACGACACCCTCTCACGTTATATCCAGCGACATCTCATGATATAAGATAGTGAATTCCAGTAGGTACATCGTCACTGCACAGCAATATTAAAATATAATTTTACATTTACATTAATATGATGGATATGTTTTTATTGAAGCATTTAAATATATTTAATAAAATGTAAATTTCAAACCTTAATCCATCTTAAAACCCTCTTTAATAATAAACAAGGAACACAGTAGTTATACTACGTCATAGATTTTTTTATAGTATAAGAGTGTCAAAAGAGCACACAGTCCACCTGATGGTAAGTAATTGCTGAGGCCCATAGACATCTACATATATCCTCGTATGCGAATCAAAATGCAGATGCGTTGTCACCCGTGAGAACTAAGATGGAACACCTCGTTTGCAGTAAAAAGGGTCTCCGGTTCTCTAAACTCACCATACGAAACACAGCAGCTTTAAGTTGCTATTTTACGCTGGTATTCGGTGAGAGCGTGGTCCTTCCCCGGTCGAGCCGTTATAGTATTGTAAAATGTAAACAAATACTTACTCCGCCATGTGTTACAATTTTCATACTGCATTTCGCAGTAATTGGGGAAATCTTTGAAGTCATCGTTATAATTGCGAGCGCAAATGTGTTGATACCTGTAAAGAAACATACGAGCTTATTAAGTCGGAGCTTTAGGTTTCCTTGACGTCGGCTTTTACTTTGTATTAAAAGTTTAATTTTTAACAGTCTTGAATGAACGAAGAAATATCACAAGATCAAGGTAACAACTTGAATTTCGTCTAATATATTATATCTTAATAATTTATTATAGTTCCGCGAACACCACACATTTAAATAAACTGTGGATGATGTAAAGTGCTCGAAACGTATGGAATATAGAATAAGTTAATATAAGCGATAAAATCCGTAAAAACTACTTTATTTACATTAATATCCTTAATTTATACTTTCCCACCCATAGGATACTATACGGGATTATTCTTGAAGTATATTCTATTTAATAAAAAAAGATCATTAAGACTTGTTCACTATTGACAAAGATATTGCGTAACATATATGTACACCACGAATTGACGTAATTTTTATTCAGTATCCTGATACAGTTTAATTTACCATCTAGGGCTTAATCACCACTTATCATCAGGTTGAATTGTAATCAAGTACTTGCTTTAAATAAGTAAATAAAGAAGGTAGAATCGAATTGAGAACCTTCTGCTTTTTTGAAGTCCGTCAAAACTGTAAAAGTCAAAAGTACAAAGGCGTAGCTCAGGGAATACAAAGGCCTCCTTAAAATTTTATAGTACCCGAGCAAACAGCTTGATCTCCATCGGCACCATTGAAACTAGTTATTTTAATTTTAAATTATATGTCTATGTCAATAATTTTAGGGTATGATGTGGTCGAATAATTGGTTCGAGATAAAAAGCCTCTAAATAAATGAAAATAAAAATGGCCATTGACTACGCGCTTAGCCACGAAGGGAATAATCGTGAGGAATCTACATAACTGAGTAATGAAGTATATTTTTATGATAAGGGTGACAAGCATGCACACAGTCCACTTGATGGTAAATGGTTGCTGTGGCCCATAGACATCTACATCTATCCTCGTTTGCGAATCAAATGCAGATGCGTTGTCAGCCGTGAGGACTAAGATTGATTGCCTCTCTTTTAAGTAAGAGAGTCTTCGGTACTCTACTTTCACCATAAGAAACACAGCAGAACCAAGCTGCTATTTTACGCTGGTATTCTGTGAGAGATGCTTCCCCGGTCGAGCCGACCCATTCGTGCTACAACTATACGATTAATACAGCTGCAGCATGGCTCTACCACGTATAAAACGTATATTTTAAATGAAGTTCGCTAAAACGAAATAAAGACTAACCTCATTGATATAACGGAAGACCTGTGCAATGTAGGTGCTTTTCAAGCTTCTACATAAATGGACTTTCTGATCCGTGCCCAGCAAAATAGTATCATAAATACCTAAATAGTATTTCTGAAGTGTGGCGTATAAAAACAAAAATCAATGGACTAGCCAACCAGAAAGTGGTTGCATTTAGATTTTATATACATATATTATTTATAGGGAGCAAATGAGCATGCGGCTCACCTGATGGTGAGTGACTATCGCCCCCATGAACACCTGTAACACCAGGTGAATTACAGTTGCGTTACTTTTTAAATAAATGTAGGCACTTTTCTTGATGTACTAACCTAAGTTTTTTTTTTTTATATAATAAGGTTTAATAATTTAAAATTTAAAATTTTTAACAGCCGACTTCAATATAAGTTATTAAGAATAACTCAAAGCTATTGGTCTGACCTTGATCAAATTCATATGAGACCACATGAGAAGTATCATCTTTTATATAAAAAAAGAATCATCGAAATCGATTCACACAGTAAAAAGTTATGAGGTAACACACATAAAAAAAACATACAGTCGAATTGAGTACCGTCTCCTGTTTGGAATTCGGCAGAAAACGAGCACACAGTGGACTATATTCAGGTAAATCTGATGTGGTCGATGCTATGGCCCACAGACACCTTTGCCTAGTTTCCAGTAAAAAGTGTCTCCGGTTCTCTACGCCCACAACGCTGGTATTCTGTGAGAGCGTGGTCCTTCCCCGGTTAAACTAATCGGTTCGAACCACAACTGTAATAGCTGCAGCATAGCTCTACCACGTATTTATATTTTTTTTATTTAGATATACTTATTTTGACGCGAAACTTACCTGTAACTTCGTGGACAATTATCCAAGAAATTTCTGCATCCCTTCACAAAAAAATCCGTGGCGAAGAAGAGCGTATCTTTGGGATAATTGACGATTGGCTTACGGGTTTTTGAAGAAGTTAATGTCACAATCAGCGCCAAAATAAAAGTAACTGTTGGATAATAAAAAAAAAAGATCTAATTGAATTAAAATTAGCCTCTCAAAAATATTAAATAAAAATTATTTATCTCTACATAGTGTGCGCTTGCACTGAAGCGGAGACGACACCAGAAGAGAGGAGCTATGGAAATGGTCCACCCATTTTCATTGCATTTTCATTAAACTTATGTTGAAATGAGTAGCCAAGAGGCTGTATCACATTAGCACCAGTTCGTTTCGCGCTAATTTATTCCACTCCGGTTTTTATTTTTTATAATTCGAACCATTTTTTTTTCTCCTAGAACTATATTTCAATTGAAGCAAGCAAGCATTGACTTATAAACTTAAATTGTATACAATTAAATATAAAGGCTATCTTAGCCTTTGAGAAAAGAAATAGTCCTTTTTATATTACGTAATTAGTCTATTCCAGCACCTCGTGTATGGTTTCTTAACTGTAAACATCAGTTCGATGAAAACAAACCTTGATTTCAGAATAGACAATAGTTTAAGTAATCTTGCGTGTTTTTACAATGGCAATAAATTCTAAAATTCTGTGTAAATTTCCAGATCCACTACCCCGCATCGTCTCGTGAGTTTCGTAAGAGGCGACAGATGGAAAGAAACCAGGGCAGCAGCGTCTACCTAACAGAACCTAAAAAATAAAAAAAATGCGGTACCCCGCCCGCCTGCCAATCGTGGCAACTATGGCAAATATCCTCCCATTGAGGTAATCTATGAGGGATATTTGCGTACTAAAGTTATTGCTACAATCATATAATAAAAATTGTACCAGAGATAACAAACAGAAATGTAGGGCGGCGCCAATAGATTAACTGACGACCTGGTAGGACATGAAGGAAGTCGATCGATGCAGGTGGTTCAGGACCGGCATTCCTTGAGGGAGGTTTATGTTCAGCAGTAGACGTGTAAAGGCCTGTAATGAAGATGACAATGATAAGAAAGATGATGATGTATATGAAGTTTTACCATAATCACCACACCTGAAGCTGGTTGAAGATCACCGTAATAGACGTCTCACACTACTCACCGTCTGAGTATTTAACTACTGCCCTAAGCTAATTTATATTATACTAGCCCGCCAGGCAGACGTTGTTCTGCCCTTTCCAACGACCCTTCCTATAAAAATCCCTAAATTCGCAATAAAAAATTTTTAGGCTCACTTATCGGGATAAAAAAATAAACTTTCTTTCAAGTTGCACCAAACTGCACACAGTGTGCAAAACTTCTTTCAAATCAGTTCAGTAGTTTAGGAGTTCATCGCAGACAAACAAGGTGACGCGTAATTTTTAAATATAAAAAGATTAATATTATAGGCTATATCTAAGAGAATACCAGTGTAAAATAGCAGATTAACGTTACTGTGCTTCGTATGGTGAGTGTAGAGAACCTGAGACTGTTTTTACTGGAAAGGAGGCATTCCATCTTAGTCCTCAGGGGTGACAACGCATCTGCATTTTGATTTGCATTCGAGGATAGTTGTAGATGTCTATGGGCTACAGCACCCGCTTACCATCTGGTGGAATGTTTGCTCGTTTGTCACCCATATCCTATAAAAAAAACAGAGGGCAATCTTTCTGACATTTCTCACAGTCGCCTCTTACGACATTTATGGGATGAATTCGAAAGACTGATTCTCTTACTAGGCCAGTCCACGGCAATCTTTAAGCTACCCAATATTATAAGTTTAATGAAAACATGAAATAAAATAATAATAATAATATACTTTTTTATAGGATACGGTGACAAACGAGCAAACAGTCCGAGATGGCAAGTGGTTCCTGTAGCCCATAGACATCTACATCTATCCTCGTTTGCGAATCAAAATGCAGATGCGTTGTCACCCGTGAGGACTAACACGGAATGCCCCTTTTCCAGTAAAAAGGGTCTCTGGTTCTCTACACTCATCATACGAAACACAACCTTAAGCTGCTATTTTGGTATTCTGTGAGAGCGTGGTCCTTCCCCGGTCGAGCCGACCCATTCATGCTCCAACTATACTACTAATATAGCTGCAGCGTGGCTCTACCACGTTTAAAAATTTAATATATATTAATTGATTATTATTACAGCATATAAAATGTCCATTGGGTGTACATTTGCCATAGTTGTTACGGTTGGCAGGCAGGTTGGCAATTGCAGTTATTTTTTACTTATTATCAGGAAGGCAAGGCTGCTCTTCTCCTGGTTTTTTTCCCTCTGTTGCCTCTTACCTCTGGTCCATGGGACGATATAAGGACGTGAATATAACTAATCATTTTATAAAATGTTAGTCTATTGAAACTACCTAACTATTGAAGTTAAACTGAACTTTAACCTTATCTGCATAACCTAAAGTAATTTTCATGAAACGTTGCGAGTAATCCAAGAAAACGATTACAAAGTCAATTTATACAGTAAAAACAGATTACATACCTACTATATGCTTACACATTGCACAAACTGTGATTGCTTTGAAGTTTATTTCATCAATATAGGATATAAAATTTACGATAAGGTAAAGGTGTGTCGTACATGGTGAGAACTTGGAGTAATAACACATCTTAGCTGGTACTTGCTAAGAGAACGAAAAAAAAAGTTTATATATTTTTATTAAGGTCATCGATTACGCTTTATAACCGACTTCTAAAAAAGAAGGTGGTTCTCAATTTGACTGTATTTTTTATGTGTGTTACTTCAGAATTTTATTCTAGGTGAACCGACTTTGACAATTCCTTTTTTATTTAAAAGCTGGTGCTTATCATGTAATCCCATATAAATTTGAACGAGATCTGACTAGTAGTTTTTGAGGTATCATTAATAATGCATATTTTATTGACTTCGAATACATACATTTTTAATTTTGCCACTTGTCTAAAATATGGATTGAAGTTCACAGCAGGTATTTCTATGTCTAGTGTAGCGTAACGGATTAGTAAGCTGAAGTGGCAATGGGCCAGCCATATAGCTCGAAGAAGTGATAACCGATGGGGAAGAGAGGTTTTCCAGTGGCAGCCTCGTACAAGTAGGTAAAGTGTAGGGCGGCGACCCACGAAGGGAACGACGATCTGGTAAGTTATGCAGAAATTCGATGGATGCAGGTGGCTCAGGACCGTGCTTTGTGACATTCCTTGGGGGAGGCCTATGTTAAGCAGTGGCTTTAATGAATATATGCATGAATGAGTGTAGCGTAAAAAATAAAATATATTTTAGTTTTGCCGTGAATACTAGCTTAACTTTATATAATTCAGATTCGATCCAAGTAATTCGTTTCAACTGATTTCTTAAAATAGAAAATAGTAAAATAATTTTTTTTCAACATAGGTATGTAGATTTTAAAAAGTTATTTTAGAGTCATTTTTGCATGTCTTAAGCGCAAAGTGCGTAGGTATGTTCTACTAGCGCCTAAAAATCAAAATTCCAACGTTTTGTCGCATGAAATCGTATCTAACAATCATGTTGAACATATAATTTTTTTTATGAGATAAGGGTGACATACGAGCATACAGGCCACCTGATGATAAGTGCTTGCTGTGGCCCATACACATCTACATTTATCCTCGATTACGAATCAAAATGCAGATGCGTTGTTACCCGTGAGGACTGAGATGGAATGCCTCGTTTCCAGTAAAAAGGGTCTCCGATTTTCTACACTCACCATACGAAACACAGCTGCATCAAGCTATAGCATAAGATAAGACTCGCTCTTGGATCGTTACTCACACTTGCGTGTGGCTCCAAAGAAGACGTGTACAGCTGCCCATAGAACCTCTCAATCTCACTCAAAATCCCAGTTTCCCCGGAAACGACGCTGCCACACTCGGTCTTCAGCTTCGACAGTTGGCTCTTTCTGGCAGACAGATATCTGGCAAAGACTTTGGAGCCTTGCTTCCGCTCGATCGCATTTTCAATACAAGCTGTATTGAAGTTGCGTAAGTCCCGCCGCATGCATTTGGAGATCTCTCTGTTCAGTTGCCTGTATGCTGTCAAATCTGTTGAAGAATGTAGCTTCATCTCCTGTCTAACAGCCATGAGATTGAGAGTGTGATCGGAGAGTTTTGTTTGTTCTTCTGCAGCGGGTCTTGCAGAACTTAGCTCCGACCGCATTGACAGTTTCCACGAGCTTGTCATTCATATCGTCCACTTCATTGCAGTTTTCTAGGCACTAAAAATGGTTTTGTAACTCGAGCTGAAAGGTTTCGGGACTTTCGAACAGACCATGAGGGTGACGGAGCGTTGACTTCATTAGACGAGACCTCTCCAACTTAACGTTTAGGTTCAGTGTGCCTCCAACCATTCGGTGATCGCTGCTGGTTTTCACCCTCGCGATCACTGAGACGTCACTGAACAGTTGTCGTCTGGTCGTCATAATGAAGTCCATCTCATTTTTTGTCGAACCGTCGGGGCTCGACCAGGTCCACTTCCTGTGAGGCCACTTCTGGAAGAAAGAGTTCATTATAAAGAGTCCCTCTTTCTCCATGAAGTCGGCCAGCTGCAGGCCCCTTGGGTTCCGTTGCCCTATTCAAAATTTCCCTACTTTCATACCACCGTTCTCTTTTGTGCCTAGTTAGGCATTGAAGTCTCCCATTAACACCGTATATTGGGTTTTGGGTTTGCATGGCTCTAGAGATATCCTCATACATTTCCTCCACCTCCTCATCGGGGTGTGCCGAGGCTGGTGAGTAAACCTGTATGACCTTCAGCGAATACCGTTTGGTGATTCTGAGTATAAGGTACGCAACCCTCGACGACACACTCTCAATCTTTACAACGTTGTTAACGAGAGACTTGTGAACGATAAATCCGACACCTCCTTGGGACAGATGGTCGCCGTCCCGGTAATAGAGCAAGTTGCCGGATTCGAGGATTACCGTGTCCTCCCCCTCTCTTCGCACTTCGGATAATCCTATAATATGCCAGCGTAACTTGTCTTTCTCTTCTTCCAGCTCCACGATCTTCTCGTCAGTCCTCAGGTTGCGTGCGTTGTATGTTGCCAGGTCGAGTCGTCTTAGGTGGCAACCGAACCCCCACCGGAGATTCTTAGCACTCCCTGCCCCGCCGTTACCATTGTTGCCACCGTAGCCAGTAATAGCGGGGCCACTGGGGACTGGAGGCCGTTTCTTTATTATTGTCATTTCATAGGGGGGTATTTGCTTGGCAAGCGGGTTGGCAACCGCAGTTTTTTTATTGTAAGTTTGTTGTTTTCAGGAAGATGCTGCTGCCCATCTTTTGCCTGCCTCCCTTTGTCGCCTTTTACGAAACCCACGGGAAGATATGAGGTAGTAGATATTCTTGACCACCACTACACGGTAATAGAAATACAATACGGCTTTAGAAATACAAAAAATTCAAAAAACCAAATTTCATACATACACTTAAGGTAAGATATTATTTTTATTTTTAATCACAGATTTTTATTGCAATATTTTGTTTCGTAAAAAGTACGCAGGATTTATATATAAATAGACTTATACGTCTTGGACTTTATGAAGACCTGAAGGTGTACTTCGATATTTGCTACTGGAACTCCTCGAAGAGTAGAACTAGGTTTGCCGAGATTGTGCTCGTTATGTTAGATATGATGAGGCCTCACCCCGACTTGAAGGTGTACTTCGGTGAATGCTACTGGAACTCCTCGAAGAGTAGTAATAGTAATAGGTGTGCTGAGTTTGGTCTCGTTTTGTTAGTTATAATGAGACCTTACCTCGAAACAAAGGTGGATTATCCTTAAGGCAAATTAGGCACGTCGTGCCTAGGGGCGCAAGGTTAAAAAGGCGCGCGAGAAGTTTCGAAACAAAAAACTATCGTCGTATTTGATTACTCCTAAACCGCTTTTACTCTCTCATCACATTTTTCATTTAAGCCCCCCTGTTAATAGTACTCGTATCCTAATTATTTTGCAATATTATTAAGCTATATTATAAATTATAATATAGTTTATTTTCAAAATGAGTATATTTAATTTATAATAGATTTAATATGGCCCCTGGAGGGGCGCCAATGATGTGCTAGGCTAGCCTAAGGCACAGTCGACATTTAAATATGCCTCTGCCTCCGATCTTGGTAGAGTGACCTGAAAGAGTATTGATGAATACTACTGGAACTCCTCGAAGAGTAAAATTATGTTTACCGAGTTTGGCTTCGTTTTGTTATTAATGATGAGACCTTACCTCCGGACTTGAAAGAGTGATCTGCAAGTGTACTTCGATGACTATTACTGGAACTGCTCAACGTGTAGTATTAGGTGTGCCGATTTTGGGCTCTTTTTCTTTTGGGATTTGATAGAGTTTTCACTATCATATGAGCATTATGAATTTTGGATGTGCGTTTTCGGATTTTTCCAAACTTTTTTTTAATTTAATTATAATTGTCGGAAAATTGGAAGTATAGTAATAAGGTTATTAGTGAAAACATGTGTGTATTTAAACAAACTTAAAAAATTTTGGTATATTCAGTTTATTCGTAATTTTTTTTATGCGCTTAAGGCATGCATTTACTTTTTTCAACTTAATATTTTATGTTGAACAAAAAGTGTTACACAATTATTTAAAAAGAAACTCATTTAAGGATAAACTTTATCAATCTCAGGGGTGGTAAAATATGTGTTCAATTTTATTATTATAACCCTTTTTATAAAATTTGTGTGAAATAAAAATATATACTTGGTAATAGAAAGACTTTGTAAAGTTGAGAGACGTTACAAGGACCGACATAAATAAAAGTCATATTCGCAGCATGTAATCGTGCAATTGATAAATTAAGATTTAACTTTGATCGTGAATTTTTTTTAAAATGCGGGCCTTTAGAAAATTGCGAGTGAAATTGCTTTTAATAGCGCCTAAAAATATACTTCACATACTTCCTAAAGAATTAGGTAAATTCATTTTATCGAAAAAAAAAATTGGTTGACTCTCAAGTTGGCACGTAAAACGACTAATTTATTATAAATCGGTAAGCCATAAAATCGTGGATGGTAATGAATGGATTGGATATGATAATTTTATTGTATTTAATATTATTTATTTATTACATTTTTAACTGTTTATTTTAGCAGTTAAAAGGTATATTAACCATTTTTGAAGCACAAAGAGGAGACCAAGTTAACATGAAACACTGTATACTGTATTCTATCTCATTTTCTCGCAGGCTAAATCCTGTAGATGCATATGTTTGTCTCTTTTTAATGTCGCTTTTACATTTCATCGAGTTTCAAATCACAACGATTCCAAAGAAGTTTTCACTTCAGAAAACTGAGTTGTGTTATAAAAATATTAATTAATAAGTTACAGCCTATTTACAAGTCTCACTTTTGAATATAGACCTTTTTACGGTTTTTATGATTCAAGTCACACTGATGTAGATGAAAGGAACTAACTACTATGTACTATAAACTTATTTTTCGAGGATTTTTTTTTGTATTTTGAGAAATTCGTAGATATTTAAAACAAACGTCTTCTACACCTAAGTAAAAGTTAAAATTAAGATCATAGTTCTTTTGAACATGATTTTTGGCTGGGAGTTTTAGATAACTGACAAACATTGCTATTGTTATGCGTGTTATGTGAGATTCCGTACACGGAATATAAACCAGGATAATAAAATCACGCAGTGTGACCTTTGCCTAAGTTTATTAGTTTTATGTTTATAGCTGCAAGCAAGAGCTGTAGAAGCCGTTTACAATCAGATGTACTGTAACTTCGTTTTCACTTTAAAATCATCATCATCATTACAGCCTTTCATAAGTCCACTGCTGAACATAGGCCTCCCCAAGGAATGCCATAATGCACGGCCCTGAGCCACCTGCATCCATCGACTTCCTGCATGTCTCACCAGGTCGTCACTCCATCTAGTGGGGGGTCGCCCTACACTTCGCCTACCGGTACGAGGCTGCCACTCAAGAACCTTTCTTCCCCATCGGTTGTCGGTTCTTTAAGCTAAAGTGGCAATGGGCCGGCAATATATGCCGGCCCATTGCCATTTTAGCTTACTAATCCGTTGGGCTATAGCGGTTACTCTGGTTGTACTGCGGATATACTCATTTCTAAGTTTATCACGCAGAGAAACCCCGAGCATAGCCCTCTCCATAGTTGATTGAGCGACCTTGAGCTTCCTCATACGGCCAGCAGTGAAGGACCACGTCTCAGATCCGTAAGTCATTACTAGCAACACGCATTGGTTGTACAATTTCGTTTTCAGGTTTTGAGGTATGTCTAAGGAGAATATGTGTCGTAGTTTCCCGAACGCTGCCCAGCCGAGTTGAATGCGTCGAATGACCTCTCGGTCAAAGTTGGACTTACCTAGACGGACTATTAATTCCAGGTAAACGTACTCGTCAACAACTTCGAGCTTAGTGATCCCAACAACTACCGGCATAGGTGTGACATGGACATTAAACATGATTTTTGTTTTGTCCATGTTTATCTTAAGACCTATCCGTTGAGAGACACTATTGAGGTCATTGAGCATAGTGCTTAGGTCCACCGGCTATTCTGCCATAAGGAATATGTCGTCGACAAATCGAAGGTGAGTTATGTACTCGTCATTGATGTTAATACCGTATCCTTTCCAGTCCAGTAGCTTGAAAACGTCTTCCAATGCAGCGGTGAAGAGTTTCGGGGATATAACGTCACCCTGTCTTACACCTCTCTGCAGTTGGATAGGTTTCGTACTCTGATTCTGTACTGGGATAGCCATCGTAGCTCTACTGTACAAACACTTCAGCACTTCGATATACAGGCAGTCAACTTGGCACCGCTAAATGGACTGCAGCACCGCCCAAATTTCGACGGAAACAAAGGCTTTCTCATAGTCCACATATGCAAAGCAAAGTGGCAGATTATAGTCCTCTGCCTTCAGTATAATCTGCTGCAGGGTATGTATGTAATCCATGGTACTAAAGCCTTTTCGGAAACGGGCTTGTTCGGGAGGCTGGAAGTAGTAAAGTCTGCGTGCGGGACGATTCGTAATGACTCTCGAAAACAGCACGTAGACGCGGCTCAGAAGAGAAATTGGTCTGTAGTTATTCAAGAGAGCGTTGTCGCCTTTCTTGAAGAACAAAAACACCGCAATGATGCTCCACGCCTCCGGAGTAGTGTCACCATGGAGGACGGAGTTAAAAAACTTCTGAAGGAATACAAGTACCGGTTTTCCACCCGCTTTCAAATGCTCCGCTGTAATTCCATCCTCGCCCGGGGACTTGCCGTTTTTAAGGTGCTGGAGAGCCATTTTATCTCGCTCAGACTGACGTCCGGGATATCTTTGGAATAGTGTTGAATAAGACTGGCTCTTGGATCGTTACTCACACTTGCGTGTGGCTCCAACGATAACGTGTACAGCTGCCCATAGAACCTCTCAATCTCACTCTAAATCTCAGGTGGCTGTATACTGTCAAATCTGTTGAAGAATGTAGCTTCATCTCCCGTCTAACAGCCATGAGATTGAGAGTGGGATCGGAGAGTTTTTGTGTTTTTCTGAGACGGTTCTTGTAGAACTTAGCTCCGACCACATGGACAGTTTCCACGAGCTTATCATTCATATCGTCCACTTCATTGCAGTTTTCTAGGCAGTGAAAACGGTTTGGTAACTCGATCTGAAAGGTTTCAGGACTTTGGAACAGCGCACCAGGGGGACGGAGCGTAGACTTCATTAGACGAGACCTCTCCAACTTAACGTTTAGGTTCAGTATGTCTCTAACCATTCGGTGATCGCTACCAGTTTTCACCCTCGCGATTACGGAGACATCACTGAACAGTTGTCGTCTGGTCGTCATAATGAAGTTAATCTCATTTTTGGTCGAACCGTCGGGGCTTGACCAGGTCCACTTCCTGTGATGCCGCTTCTGGAAGAAAGAGTTCATCATAAAGAGTCCCTCTTTCTCCATGAAGTCGGCCAGCTGTTGGCGCCTTGGGTTCCGTTACCCTATACCAAATTTCCCTACTTTCAGCTCACAGTTCTTTCTTGTGCCTAGTTTTGCATTGAAGTCTCCCATTAACACCATATAGTGGGTTTTGGAGGAATGCATGGCTCTAGAAATATCCTCATACATTTCCTCCACCTCCTCATCGGGATGTGCCGAGGTTCGCGTTAACCTGTATGACCTTCAGCGAATACCGTTTGGTGGTTCTGAGTATAAGGTACGCAACCCTCGTCGACACATTCTCAATCTTTACAACGTTGTTAACGAGAGACTTGTTGACGATAAATCCGACACCTCTTTGAGACATATGGTCGCCCTCCCGGTAATAGAGCAAGTTGCCGGATTCGAGGATTACCGTCTCCTCCCCCTCTCTTCGGACATCGGATAATCCTGTAATATGCCAGCGTAACTTGTCTATCTCTTCTTCCAGCTCCACGATCTTCTCGTCAGTCTTCAGGGTGCGTGCGTTGTATGTTGCCAGGTCGAATCGTCTTAGGTGGCAACTGAAACTCCACCGGAGATTCTTAGCACCCCCTGCCCCGCCGTTACCATGGTCGCTACCGTAGCCAGGAATAGCGGGGCCGCCGGGGACTGGGGGCCGTTTCTATGTTGCTCTCATCATTGGGGGGTATTTGCCATAGTTGCCACGCTGGGCGAGAGGGTTGGCAACCGCAGTTTTTTTAATGTACTTTTGCTGTTATCAGGAAGATGCTGCTGCCCATCTCCTGCCTGTTTCCTTTGTCGCCTTATACGACACCCACGGGAAGATATGGGGTAGTCGATATTCTTAACCGCCACTACCCGGCAAACGGCACTTTGAATTAGTAATAATAATTTCCTCTGTCATATTTATTTCTATTTTTTTATAGGTTAGGGTGACAAACGAGCACACAGTCCACCTGATGGTAAGTGGTTGCTGTGTCCCATAGACATCAAAGTCTATTCTCGTTTGCGAATCAAAATATAGATGCGTTGTCACCCGTGAGGACTGAGATGGAATGCCTCTTTTCCAGTAAAAAGGGTCTCCGGTTCTCTACACTCACCTTACGAACCACAACAGTGTTAAGCTGCTATTTTACGCTGGTATTTTGTGAAAGCGTGGTTACTAAATATAGCCATATATGCAACTATTTGGTAAGTATTAATAAATCAATTGTTAATTATGACACGAAATAACTAAATTGAAAACCATGTTTATCAAACTTTTTACATAATTATAAAAAGCCCCCAATACTTATAAAAAGGACGAAATGGATGATATTTACCTCTCCCATTTTGTTTTGTTTATTATTTTGATACATTATAAATGAGCTTTGAAATACAGATATACGATAATATGTATATTTATCTAAAGTCTCGTCGCGGAACTTGAGGAATTTTGTTCAATGACCTTAGTACTTACAGCCAGTGGTCAAAAACATTTTAAATTGAAGCAGCGTGTTTATTTATTTATTTTTTAATTAGGCTTACCAACTAAATACATAAAAGGAACTTATAATATCACGATTTTTGAAAAACATACGTTATACATATGCATTTAAATTAAAGGTATGCACAGCATTTTTTAATGATAAAAGACGTTGTTTTACATAATACAAACATTGATATATTAACCCCTTTTAATATATCAATGAATACATATTAAATATTTTAAACTTTTTTAGCACAGACAAAAATATGAAAGAATTAGAAACCAAAAATAAAACACTAAAACTAAAAATGGCTCTTGCAACAATCGAAAATCGAAATTACAATTTAGATATCTTATCGATTGAGATGTTATGACTGCAGTACGAATTAGTAAAAAGGGTCTGTGGTTCTCTACACTCACCATACGAAACACAGCAGTATTTAGCTGCTATTTTACACTGGTATTCTGTGAGAGCGTGGTCCTTCGCCGGTCGAGCCGCCCCATTCGTGCTACAACTATACTACTAATATAGCTGCAGCATGGCTCTACCACGTATATAAAAATACACATATAAACATAAAAACACAAGAAATAATTTACACCTCAACATATTTAAAATTTAAAAAAGATTTTTGTTTTCTCACGAACACTAAATATTAAAGGTGTACTACAATATTTCAGCGTCTATTACTTTCTTTTTGTAATGCTCAAGGGACCAACAAATTGCGTCAGAACAGAGTGCAAACAATTTTTCTTTGTTTTGTTTATGCTAAAATATGTTTGGCCTTAGAAGTTCAGTTAAAACAAGCCTTTTTTTTATTTATTAACTGATATATCTTAATATTTTAGACAATAGAAGAAAATAGCCTGTGAAAAAAACAAAGGTTTATTAGAGAAGGGATAGGGGAGGGGGGAGTTCTAAATATATTAAAGAATACCTCTTATTAAGTATCATCAAACGGATTATGCTGGAATGGGGCAAAGGCCTTATTGCCAGTAAAAGGAGTTTTCGCATTATGCTTATATTGCTCTGCAGCAAGGCTTTACTAGTACGTAACGCAGGTAGCTATCAAGGACAAGAAGATGATCGTCTCGAAAAAGAAACCGGCAGCTGCAAGGTGATTACCTTGCAGCTGCCGGCTTCTTTCGCAACCGCTGGCCAAATCAGCGATTCTAAGGCGAAGGGCACCGCTTCGAAGGCGAATAAGAGCGCTAAACCATCCTCAAAGAAACCTAAAATGCCAAAATAGAAGGCTGCGGCATCACTCAAGCCTACAGCGACGACTTCAAACAAGGCAGTCGGTGATAAGAAAAAGTAAGGAATCGAATAGTTTGATCCGCTATTACCGCCTAACTCCTTCATAGCCGTATCTTCCGTCGCCGTACCTATTATCGTTTAGTTTAACGCATCATTTTTATTATACGCATGCTCCGCGTGCATTTTATCTACACTGTAATAAAACACTAACGCGGCGATTTCTGTACATTCATTTTTTTTAGGTTATAATATTATTATACTGAATTCATAACAAACATTTTTGTAAGCGTTGTCTGTCTGTGTTTCTGCCTGAATACGCAAAAAACTAAACCTAGAGAACTAACTTGAATGGTTTCTTATATTTACGCGAACACTGCACATTTAAATAAAACTAATTTTATGAATGTTATCGCGTATATTAACTTATTTTATATTACCGACATTTCAAGAACTTTAAAGCACCCATGGTCACGGAGGGAACAGAGGTGTATGACGTCCCAATGTCATAGTTAACCACGGCTACCTCCAGATTAAAAATTATTAATTTTGTTCCGATCTACGCAGTATGAACTTACAGTATCATGATGTCTCGCAGTTGTGTGCTTGGGTTGGGATTTAATTGTATTAATTATGGGATTCCAAGCACATGGTAGCACTCAGCCATCTTCTCTATAGAAATAAGGATGTTTTTTGATTTCAATAGCCACGCGAATCACCCTTGCAAGGAATCGGTGTTCTTTAGCGAGGATTTGTGGTCTATCAAATCTAACGTAGTGACGGGGGCGATCCTGTACGTGTTCACAGACTATAGACTTCCCGGAGCGTCTATTCTTCACATCAGCTATATGTTCTTTAACGCGGGTTTTTATAGATCTTTTAGTTTGTCCTATATAAAAGAAACCACATTCACAATCAAGCTTGTACACTCCTGCATCTTGTAGAGGATAATTAAACTTGACTGATGGTAAAAACTGACTAATCTTCTTCAGCGGCTTGAAGTATGTTTTAATGGAAGCACGCTTCAAGATGTAGCCAATTTTGTCAGTGATACCTCCAACATATGGCGGTACAGCAGGCACTCGCTCGACCGTGGCCGGCTTCACTCGTTCACTGTGACGTAGGCGCGGGATCCGAAGCTTATTGTCGTGCAAAACTTGCTTGACGTGTTGGAGCTCGGCGGCCAGGTGTTTACTGTCATAGATCCCTAATACTCTCCTCGTCTAACTGCATTGTAAACTGAATCAGATCACGATTCAATTTGGTTCAGCGTTCGGGAGATTACGACACATCTTCTCGTTAAACATACCTCAGAACCCCACAACTAGATTATTCAACAAATGCGTGTTTCCAGTGATGATCTATGGATCTGGGACATGCACTGCTGGCCGTATGAGGATGCTCAAAGTCGCTCAGCGAGCTATGGAAAGGGCGATGCTCGGCGTTTCTCTGCATGATAAACTTAAAAACGAGGATATCCGCAGTAGAACCAGAGTAACCGACATAGCCCAAAGAAAGCAAGTGGCAATGGGCCGGCCATATAGCTCGTAAAACCGACAACCGATGGGGAATAAAGGTTCTCGAGTGGCAGACTCGTACCGGCAGGCGAAGTGAAGGGCGTCCTTCCACTAGATGGAGTAACGACCTGGTAAGACATGCAGAAAATCGATGGATGCAGGTGGCTCAGGACAGTGCTTTGTGGCATTCCTTGCGGGAGGCCTATGTTCAGCATTGGACTTGTGAAGGGCTGTAATGATGATTTCACTTTCGTGTCATGTAGGGATCGAATCCTTATAACAATTATAATTAATCACTCTATCTATTATAGAAACTGGGCAGTAGGCGTAATTTTCCCTTTTGAAGCACCAAAGAAATTTAAAAATTTTGCGTTGAAATTAAAGTTACAGTCTATATAAGTCTCACAGCCGGGCAAGGGCCACTGGTCATTTCTTAAAGGGTTTTAGGCAAGGAAATGTTTACCGCGCTGTCCCAATGTGTGTTGGCGAACTTCACAGGTCTTCGAAGTATTTTTTTATTTGTCTGACTTACAGGTTTACACGTATCGTTTTCCTTCACCACGGAGTATGTGATAAGTCGGCACTTAAAATTGCAACTAACAATTTTATTGGTTCCGGCGGGGATCAAACCCAGGTTGCTCGCGTACTGTGTTTACAGCGAGTGTTTAACCCCTGAGCTACAACGGCGGATTATGAGTTGTTCTTATATTATTCCTAGTCTGTATTTTATAAATAACTTTATTTTTATTTCAGTATTATAATCAATTACTACAATCTTACCTAGATGGCGCAGTGGGCATTTAAAGCAAGCAAATAATTGGATTTATTACTAAAGAACATTTTATAAATTTATTTATTAAAGAAATTTATAAAATGTTCTTTAGGATGTTTGTTTTCTTGGAGATCAAACCCAGGTTGCTCGCGTACTGTGTTAACAGCGAGCGTTTAACCCCTGAGCTACAACGGCGGATTATGAGTTGTTCTTATTTTATTCCTACTCTGTATTTTGTAAATAACTTTATTTTTATTTCAGTTTCTTTATTATAATCAATTACTACAATCTTACCCAGATGGCGCAGTGGGCATTTAAAGCAAGCAAATGATTGGATTTATTACTAAAGAACATTTTGTAAATTTATTTATTAAAGAAATTATTAAAATTGGACAAAATCTTTTTATATAACATTTTTGTTTTGCTTACAAACAGCGTTTATAAAATTTCATTTAAACACATTATGTCGACACAGCGACTCCCTTTTGCAGTCCGTAGAAAGTCCAGTGTCGGTCACGGGCCTTTTCAGTTATATGATGGATGTGTCTTAACCGTCAAGGTTGTCAGGCGAATTGACGATTGTAATACGAGACGTCTGGCACTTTATCACTGATGTTTTTATTATTTTTTATAGTACCTATAACAATAGGTATTCTCATCTGTCGTAATGATAGAGTTACCGCAATTTATCGGAAGCTATAAGATCCGCCTACATTTCCCATAGGTCGCTTCTAGCGACACTCACGGGATTGAATGGGGAGAAAATCCATAATTTTCACTTAGGCCGCCACCACGCGATAAGTAATGGTCTAATAAATAAAATGACGCGTTTCTTTATGGAATTCCATTTTAATAAATATGTTAAAATAATTCAGCTGAGATTTTGGGTGAAAATAAAAATCCACCGACACCACTACACTAGAGAAGATTACCTATTATCGATATAGTGACACGTGTTTCGCCTCTAAACGAAGCATTATATGGAGAAATATCTTCACCATAGATTATTTATTTAATAAGTAATGAACTAGTTGCGAACTTCTATGTCGCATATTCGTCAATCCACCTAACATAAGGAAAGTTTGTAAAAGAAGTAGTGAAAGAAGACTGATAAAGCAGACAGGTGACATTCTCTGATAGAAAAAGAACTGATAAAGAAGGCAGTTCTCGTGTTACTTATCTAATTAAACAGACTTGGATATTATTTTTATTATCTTCATTGAGTTTGTATTTCACAAGAATTTAGCTAACATTTCAATTAGGTAATATTTTATTTATATAATAAAGTTTTTGTATAGTCAAAACTCTTCCCGTATGGAAAAATGGATTTTCTAAAATTATAATATTATTATTATTATAAACTATTTTAGTTTTGTTATTTTCTGATCAGAATTCATAAATACTTAATAAAGTATATGATTTATATACAAATATAAGCATAAATTAGATAGTATAAAGTATATAACTACCTAAAATAATATATAAAAGGAAATGCAGTAACATAAACAAAGAAAACCAATCAAAGGAACAAAACCGGCGGCAATGCAGGTGGTATAATGGAACACCACCGTCTCTTACAGAGTTCTATTCGCTTTAGCTTACCAGAGAGGCTGATCGGGTTTGATCCGTTCGCAAAAGCGACGGCAGGAATAATTTCAGATTTTTTAGCTTATTTGTTTCGGCTTTAACGCGGTTCCCGTCACACGGTATGGTAACTTAAACCAAATTCTTGACTGTGCTTGGTTACAATATCAGGCTTATTCGGAAGAAAAGTCCCAATCTGTGATGATGGTCCCACGAAAGTCTAGTGCTACCATTTTCATGTACGGTTTCCAGCAAGTACTTCTATAAAAGCAAATTCTATTTCCCCCTCTCCACAACAGAAGAGGTCCAGGTCCAGCTATGGACATTTACAGACCGATAAATAAAGAAAAAAAAAACTAGAAGCTACTAATTAACTTTATAATCATTAAGACTTATCACAATTCCACCGATGTATATAGACCCTTAGACTCTAACAAATCACAGTCCTAAGACTTCGACCATTCCTAGCACCAGTCGGAAACCACCGACATGCTATATAATAAAGAATGATAAGGAAAATTTGCAAATATCACGATTATGAAAATTTTATATAAATAAAAATGTACTTATGCAGAAATATAGAAAGAACTAACGATATGAACAAAATAAAGCCACTCAGCTTTTAAGTTTAATATCTAAAAGCTTTTTAATAGCACCCTCGCTATGAACTAAATGCATTTTCTAGATATTTCCTACTAACTTACGTAACTTATGTCAATAAATAAGTAAAGCGTTGCTGGAAGAGGAAAATTACGAGTAAGAATAAAGACTAGGGAAATTAACTTGTTACCAATAAATTATACTTCAGATATTATGGTAGTTCTAGGATCAAATCTAATCTTGCACTTAGATTAGTTAATTATTTAGTTACAGCTTAGACCAATAATATTCTTCACTTCTGCATGTTTGCGGACTTCATAAGTCTCTAATATGTTTTATTCTCTAGCTATGCAGGTTTCTTTTACCTCCAAGCAAGTGGTAAGTCAGCACTTAAAAAATTTCGTTGAGTACTTCGATTATTTTTTAATTTAACTGATGGTTGCACGGGCTGATTCCAGTTAACCCGTGCACCCACTGCATTATGGGTAGTCTATTAACTGCGAGAGTGTAACGCAGGGTATACGGATAATCAGGGATTCCCTGCAGCAATTGTTAAGTGAAGCCGATGAGTGCACAAGTCATAGGTATAAAAAAGCAGCTGTAGTTTATATAAATCATTAAGAGAAACTCTGGTCGTTTGTTAACAAATACATTTTTTGAGAAGCGGGTATCAAATATAACACGGATAAATTAAAAATTATTAAAAACACATACAAATGAAAAGTGTACAAACATTGATAGTTCACCGTGTAGTGGCGATACAAGAATGCCCACTTACCCCTATCGTACATCATTCACCCTAACTTTCTTTAAGCCACAGCTCACACTGCTCCTTGGACGTGTGACGGCGTTGTCGTCGCGCCACAAGGGAAACGCACCGCAACCTAAATCACGCTATCAAAGTTCTGAAGTACTGCACTATAATTTGTAGAATAGCTCCGAAGTGTCACACGAGCGTTGGCCGCTCCCCGAGCTCAACGCCTTGCCCGGCGGGAGATCGGGCAAACCCCTTTTCTTGACACGGCCAAGAAGTATGTCTTGACGTAACGCCTATTCATTTTAAAATTAATTGTAAATAGTAAAAGAAAACATATAAAGAAAACCGAAGATGAAGAGTAAGCAAATGTCTAGTTATATGGCTTTATTTAAAGATCTCAAATTGAATTATCAGGTAAATAATTCATACGGATCCGGAATTAAATCTAGAACAAAAACAATTACTTAATTGTTAATCTTATTATATTAAAGGAATAATAAGGAATTACAGTGTTTGAAAGTTTTAACGATGTTCTTTACTGCTGTCACTTTAGTTCACTTTAGTTGCTTTAGTTGACGCATTAAATATTAATTAATTTAAATAATAGGTCGGGAAAAAACCTCTTTGGTTGTAACGTTTGTATCTGGTTGATTTTAATATCAATACATATTAAGAAAAATTAAAATAAACTAAAAATTAAAAACACCTTCCGCCATTTTACAATTGTTTTTTCTGTCCGCTAAAATGAGTGAATCTAACGAAGTAATTCGATACATTCTGAATTTTTATTACAAAAGACGGAAAAATACGACTCAAGCCGCTAAAACAATTTGTAACGTTTATAAACCTAATTTAGTGTCAGTAAGAGTAGCACAAAGTTGGTTCAAGCAATTTTCAGTACGGGAATTTTGATGTCAAAGATGCATCTCGCTCTGTTTACCCTCATACGGATGAAGACGATGCCATTTTTAAAAAAATGGAGCAAAATCGGCTTATTAGTAGTTATGACATAGCCGAGGAATTGAGAATTGACCACAAAACAGTTTAAACCCATTTGAAAAAGTCTGGTCATAGAAAAAAGCTCGAAATTTGGGAACCCCACGAGCTTACTGAAAGAAACCTTATGAATCGTGTACTCATTTGCAATTCTCTATTGAAACGTAATAATACCGAACCACTTTCGAAAAGATGGATCACTGGTGATGAAAACTGGATCACCTACGACAAGAACCTGTGAAAAAGATCATGTTTGACCATGATCTTTTAGTTCGGGTAGTCAAGCTCCACAGACTTTAGTGAAACCCGGATTAACACTTAATAAGGTGACAAAACACGGTATCAACATCAATGGCGAGTACATCACTCACCTTCGATTTGCCGACGATATAGTCCTTATGGCAGAATCGCTGGAGGACCTAAGCACTATGCTCAATGACCTCAATAGTGTTTCCCAACGGATAGGTCTTAAGATGAACATGGACAAAACAAAGATCATGTTTAATGTCCATGTCACACCTATGCCGGTAGTTGTTGGGAGCACTAAGCTCGAAGTTGTTGACGAGTATGTTTACCTGGGACAAATAGTCCGACTAGGTAAGTCCAACTTCGACCGAGAGGTCAATCGACGGATTCAACTCGGCTGGGCAGCGTTCGGGAAGCTACGACACATCTTCTCGTCAGACATACCTCAAAACCTTAAAACGAAATTGTACAACCAGTGCGTGTTGCCAGTGATGACTTACGGAACTGAGACGTGGTCCTTCACTGCTGGCCGTATGAGGAAGCTCAAGGTCGCTCAGCGAGCTATGGAGAGGGCTATGCTCGGAGTTTCTCTGCGTGATAAACTTAGGAATGAGGATATCCGCAGTAGAACCAGAGTGACCGACATAGCCCAACGGATTAGTAAGCTGAAGTGGCAGTGGGCCGGCCATATAGCTCGAAGAACCGACAACCGATGGGGAAGAAAGGTTCTCGAGTGGCAGCCTCGTACCGGTAGGCGAAGTGTAGGGCGTCCCCCC
Organism: Parnassius mnemosyne; assembly: GCA_963668995.1. Classification (NCBI taxonomy): domain Eukaryota; kingdom Metazoa; phylum Arthropoda; class Insecta; order Lepidoptera; family Papilionidae; genus Parnassius; species Parnassius mnemosyne. The sequence goes on along the minus strand of CAVLGL010000090.1, from coordinate 4,700,399 downwards.
ACGAGATGGAGTGACGACCTGGTAAGACATGCAGGAAGTCGATGGATGCAGGTGGCTCAGGACCGTGCTTTGTGGCATTCTTTGGGGGAGGCCTATGTTCAGCAGTGGACTTGTGAAGGGCTGTAATGATGATGATGAAGGTGATGCTGTGTGTATGGTGGGATATGGAAGGTTATCGTTTGTTATGAGCTATTGCCGCTAGGTGGCAACCATTGATTCAGATCTACTGCCAACACCTAATTTGACTCAAGCAAGATAATGAGAAAAAACGGCCGGAATTGATCAAAAAAAGGAGTGGTCTTTCGTCATGATAACACCAGACCACACACATCTTTGGCCACTCAGCAAGTGTTAATGTATGCACCATATAGTCCTGACCTAGCACTTTCAGATTTTCTCATGTTTCGTTCTCTTCAGAATTCTTTGGGTAGTGTTAGGTTAACATCAAGAGATCATTGTCAAAACTACTTGCCGCATTTTTTTTTAAAAAGTTCCAATATTTCTACAGCAACGGCATTATGTCACTACCTACAAGATGGCATCAAGTTATCAAACAAAATGGCACATATTATATATTATAATTAAATGTAAATGAACTATGAAAAAAATTCTTGAATTTGTATACAAAATACGAAGAAAATTTTACCCCGACTATTAATTATGATTTTTATTTATCTGCCGACTTCCAAACAGGAGACGGTATTCAATTCGACTGTATGTTTTCTTTATGTTTGTTACCTCATAACTTTGTACTGGGTGAACCGATTTCGATGATTCACTTTTTATATAAAAGCTGATAGTTCTCGTGTGGTCCCATATGAATTTGATCAAGGTTAGACCAATAGTTTTTGAATTATTCTTAAATAACTTATATTGAAGTCGGCTGTACAAAATTTTTAATTTTTAATTATTATTTTACAGTACAACTAGGTCGGAATTAACAACATAAACGCAACAAAAATATGATAATAAATTGAGATGGATATTCATCTAAAATATTGTTTTTTTTTAAATAGTTGTAAGTAGAAAAAATTTGGTTGCCAAACTTGGCAGGCGCCAAGCGTAGCAAATATGCCAAAACTGCCCTATAGAGCAATCCATGGGGGAAGCCTATTTTCCGCAGTGGATTTTTTTAAGGCATAGGTGATGATGGTGATACATATATGACGTAGGTACGTACAATAGATACTTTAAATAGGAATCTGTTTATTCAAATTTTGTTTTCATATTTTGAATTGATTTGTAAATGAGGCACAATGTAATCTCAACTGAATTATACGAAACATGCCATCTTGTTGCTGTTCAAATTGCTTCTTGATGCATAATTTATGGGTTTCATTTTAAAATGTTTTTCTAACTGAAGTGAACAATTTAGAGCACCGGAAGAAAATATAAATGACAGTGTAATATAATTATTTACCGTACCATATAGTGGCGATGTAAAAATATCCACTACCTCATATCATCCCGTGGGTGTCATGAGAGGCGACAGAGGGAAACAAATCAACAGATGGGCAGCAGTGTCTTCCTAATAACGTCTAAAATTAAAACAGTAACAACTAGAGCAAATATCCCCTATGAGGCAATCTATGGTGCAAGCCGATGTTCATGAGTGGACTGTAATAGGCTGTAACGGTAACGATAATATACTTCTTTTGCATGGTGCCGTTACGCTGTAGGTGTATTATAGCCATAGTACATGCTCCCACAGAATACACGCGTGAAATAACATCATAATGCTTATGTGTTTTGTAAGGTGAATGTAAAAAATCGGAAACCCTTTTGACTGGTAACGAAATAATCCCCGTGTAGTGGCGGGTAAAAATACCCACTACCCAATATCTTCCCGTGGGTGTCGTAAGAGGCGACAGAGGGAAATTGAGGAAGAAGATGGGCATCAGCATCTTTCTGATAATAGCAATACAAATATAAAAAACTGCGGTTGCCAACCCGCTCACCAAGCGTGGCAACTATGGCAATATACCCCCCATGAGCAATGACAATAATAAACAGCTCCAAGTCCCCGGCGATCCCGCTATTCCTGGCTACGGTGGTGACCACGGTAACGACGGGGCAGGGAGTGCTAAGAATCTTCGATGGAGATTCGGTTGCCACCTAAGACTCGACCTGGCAACATATAACGGATGCTCCCTGGGGACTGACGAGAAGATACTGGAGCTGGACGAAGAGATAGACAATTTGCCCTGGAGTCTTATAGGATTATCCGAAGTCCGAAGAGAGGGGCAAGACACGGTAATTCTCGAATCCGGCAACTTGTTCTATCACTGGGAGGGCGACCATCTGTCCCAGGGAGGTGTCGAATTTATCGTCCACAAGTCTTTCGTTAACAACGTAGTAAACATTGGGAATGTGTCGACGAGGGTTGTGTACCTTATACTCAGAATCACCAAAGGGTATTTGCTGAAGGTCATACAGGTATACGCACCAACTTCGGCACATCCCGACGAGGAGGTGAAGGGAAGTATGAGGATATCTCTAGAGCCATGCATTCCTCCAAAACCCAATATACGGTGTTAATGGGAGACTTCAATGCAAAACTAGGCACAAGCGAGAACGGTGAGCTGAAAGTAGGGAAATTTGGAATAGGGCAACGGAACCCAAGGGGCCAGCAGCTGGCCGACTTCATGGAGAAAGAGGGACTCTTTATGATGAACTCTTTCTTCCAGAAGCGGCCCCACAGGAAGTGGACCTGGTCGAGCCCCGACGGTTCGACAAAAAATGAGATTGACTTCATTATGACGACCAGACGACAACTGTTCAGTGATGTCTCCGTGATCGCGAGGGTGAAAACTGGTAGCGATCACCGAATGGTTAGTGGCAGACTGAACCTTACGTTACTTAACGTTTAAAGTTGGAGAGGTCTCGTCTAATGAAGTCAACGCTCCGTCCCCCTCGTGCTCTGTTCCAAAGTCCCAAAACCTTTCAGCTCGAGTTACAAAACCGTTTTCAGTGCCAAGAAGACTGCAATGAAGTGGACGATATGAATGAAAACTGTCCATGCGGTCGGAGCTAATTTCTGCAAGATCCGCCGCAGAAGAACACAAAAACTCTCCGATCACACTCTTAATATTATGGCTGTTAGACGGGATATGAAGCTGCAGTCTTCAGTAATCTCTTAATCTCATGGCTGTTAGACGGGAAATGAAGCTCCAGTCTTCAGTAGATTTCACAGCATACAGACATCTGAACAGACAGATCTCCATATGCATAGGGCTGGGCTTACGCAACTTTAATACCGCTCGTATTGCAGAAGCAATCGAGCGGAACCAGGGCTTCAAAGGCTTTGCTAGAGATCTGTCTGCCAGAAAGAGCCAACTGTTGAAGCTGAAGACTGAGTGTGGTAGCATCGTTTCCGGGACACCTGAGATTTTGAGTGAGATTAAGTTCTATGAGCAGCTGTATAAATCATTGTTGGATCCACACGCAAATGTGTGTAACAATCCAAGAGCAAGTTTTATCCGACACTATTCCAATGATATTCCGGACGTTAGTCTGAGCGAGATTAGAATGGCTCTCCAGCATCTTAAAATGGCAAGGCACCAGGCGAGGATGGAATTACAGCGGAGCTTCTGAAAGCGGGTGGAAAACCGGTACTTGAAGTCCTTCAGAAGCTCTTTAATTCCGTCCTCCATGGTGGCATTACACCGGAGGCGTGGAGCAGCAGTGCGGTGGTCTTGTTCTTCAAGAAAGGCGACAACGCTTTTTTGAAGAACTACAGACCAATTTCCCTTCTGAGCCGCGTCTACGTGCTGTTTTTGAGAGTCGTTAGGAATCGTCTCGTATGCAGACTCGACGACTTTCACCCTCCCGAACAAGCTGGTTTCCAAAAAGGCTTTAGCACCATTGCCCACATACATACCCTTCATATGCAAATCATACAGAAGTCTGAGGAGTAAAATTTGCCACTATGTCTGGCGTATGTGGACTATGAGAAAGCCTTTGATTTCGTCGAAATTTGGGCGGTGCTGCAGTCCCTTCAGCGGTGCCTCTCGGTATTCGACTCGATTATATCTGTATATCGACGTCTCGGTGGTCGACTCTCGGTATATTGAAGTGCTGAAGTGTTTGTACAGTAGGGCTATGATGGCTGTCCGAGTACAGGACCAGGGTATAAAACCTATCCAACTGCAGAAAAGTGTAAGACAGGGTGACGTTATATCCCCGAAAACCTTCACCGCTGCATTGGAAGACGTTTTCAAGCTTCTGGACTGGAAAGGATACGGTATTAATATTAACGGCGAGTACATCACTCACCTTCCATTTACGGACAACATAGTACTTATAGCCGAATCGCTGGAGGACCTAAGCACTATGCTAAATGACCTCAATAGTGCCTTCCAACGGATAGGTCTTAAGATGAACATGGACAAAAAAAGGATCATGTATGACGTCCATTCCACACCTATGCCGGTAGTTGTTGATAGTACTAAGCTCGAATTTGTTGACGAGTATGGACCTGGAACAAATAGTCCAACTAGGTAAGTCCAACTTCGACCGAGAGGTCACTCGACGGATTCAACTCAGTTGGGCAGCGTTCGGGAAATTACGGCACATCTTCTCGTCAGGTACACCTCAAAACTTGAAAACGAGACTGTACAACCAGTACGTGTTGCCTGTGATGACCTATGTAACTGCGACGTGGTCCTTCACTGCTGGCTGTATGAGGAATCTCAAGGTCACTCAGTGAGCTATGGAGATTGTTATGCTCGACGTTTCTCTGCGTGATAAACTTAGAAATGTGCATATCTGCAGTAGAACCAGAGTGACCGACATAGCCCAACGGATTAGTAAGCTGTAGTGGCAATGGGCTGACCATATAGCTCGACGAACCGAACAACTAATGGGAAAAAAAGGTTCTCGAGTGGCGACCTCGTACCGGCGGACGAAGTGTAGGGTGTCCCACCATTAGATGGAGTGACGACCTGATAAGACAAGTAGGAAGTCAATGGATGCAGGTGGCTCAGGGCCGTGCTTTGAGGCATTCCTTGGAAGAGGCCTTTGTTCAGCAGTGGACTTGTGGCGGGCTGTAATTATGATGATGATGATGATGAGACAATCCATCTTAGCCCTGAGAGGTGACGACGCATTTTCATTTTGGTTCTTGAGAATCGTAGCGTTCGTGAAAAAGCAATGATAGATATAGATATCTACTCCACTTACTATCAGGTAAGCTGTATGCTTATTTGCTTTCCTTAAGTATGTAAAAAAGCTCCTGACTTAGACTAGACTAGACTGGACTTTAAAATACCCAAACCTAGTACTGTTGAAGTTAATACGCATATAAAAAAGGTGATAGAAACCAATTGTTCTTATAATGGAAGAATCCTAAGTCCAGCAGTGGACTGCTACAGGCTAGTAAAAAAAGAAGGGAGTAAGTGACATCGAAAAACACTTCTCCATCAGCATTTTGATTAATAAATTAAGACTGATGTTATTAACAGAATTAATTACTGCGATAAATAAATTATGTCTCAAAGCATCACGGTCATAATATGTGCCAAGATGCACTCTCCGTTCCTAATTTTATCAATTAAAGTTTAAGGATAGATGATTTTCTAGCAAAAAAGAAAGTTGTAGTGAACTACCATAAAGTATTCGAATTAAGAAAATTTATTTTAGAGACGTTTTCTTTATATTTATTTTCTGACCTAGTTAGTGGTGTTGAAAAGTCCTAGATGGTAAATCGCAATATTTTGGCACAAAAGTCTATTCACTCTTGCCATGAAGATTGTTGCCCAGATTGTATTCGGACAGCAATACAGACGCCGGTAAATTACTCCACTTCTTTGCTGTCCACATTACGAAATTAGTAACAAACACAAAGACTCAACAAGGCGTTAGTAATTTCCCGATTATAAGCTTTTGAGCTATATAACATGCTCTAAATGTAATATGTTCCTTTGTTCCGAAAATGTGTAACATTTAATTTGTAATCATATTTTAAATCCTTATTGCTAGTGTTTCATTTTTGCAACAGATTTTTTTAATAAAAATATTACATGATTAAAAATATGCTTTTCACTTTTTTTTTGTATTTTTTTTTTCATTTATTTTACCCATTAACTTGAATATAATATTTTTTATGAAATTTAAAAAAAATCATGCACTTAAGGATTTATATAATTTTAGAAACGAACGGAAAATAATGCTTGAATTTTGACCACTGGACGAACAATAGTAATATTTATTAAGTGTAAATTAAGAAACTGAATATAGTACTTTCACTACATACATTTCACTTTCCACGCTAATCGCACTGGAAAACTGTTACTAAAACTGTTACTACTAGTGCGTGCATTTTGCACTTTTTAATATATAATTTTATGTTATTTAAAACAAAATGTCATTTCAACTCCAACGTACTAGAAAACATAAACGTAAGCGTCGATAATGATATATTACGGGATTCACATATTACGAGTATGTAAAGCTAGTTTTAATATAAACGCACTTTGCATATTTTTATGGTTTTCTCTTATTTGTATGACGACCATTTTGTATGAAATTACAAAGCAAAGACAACTAAACGACGTAAATTACAATACAATACAATATTCAGTATTGTACAACAAAAAAAGATAAAAAATAACCAAAAAAATCAACAAATATTGAGGGAGAAAAAGGCGGCCTTATTGATAGAAATCTCTTCGAGACAACCCAGAAGAAATAAATTTAAAAACATAAGCTTATGCCCTAAAAAGACAACATTCTTTAGGTAGATCAATGACCATAAATAAGAGGAGAAAGAGAGAGAGGTTGGATACACAATTCATGTGCTTTAACATGTTTATGGAACACATTTAATGATTAAGCGCTTTTAATTGACTGGGGTAAGGTTTTCCAAAGTCTTACTCCAAGAACAGAAAATAATTTAACATAAAACGTCGAGGAGTGTACAGTAAATTGGAGGGATTAGTTTTCTTTGGACCGTAACACTTATGACAGGAGCTGAGCAATTTAAAACGTTTTTTTTTTTAGATAGGGAGCACTTGATACAATAAGACCCAGTAGAGAGCAGAAAGTATATGAGTATTCCGACGAAAACTGATTGGGAGCCACTTGAGCTTAGTCTACGAAACCCAAATATGAACCGTGTACAGAGATTTTGGAGTCGCTCAAGTTTACAAGTTTGTTGCTCCTCGGTGATATCAGGGTAACAAATGTCAGCATAATCGAGGATAGGGAGTAGTTAAGATTGTGCAAACGTAATTTTGGTGAAATGTATAAATGTTTAAGCCTCCGGAGTAAACATTTGCAAACATTTTACGGCTCACTACATTAATTTGTTTGAGTTAAGTTTTTTAATTACTACTATTTCAACTATTAATGTACGAGTATCGTTATACGAAGTAGCGCTATGCTACAGCTATATTATAGTTGTAGCATGAATAGCGAGGAAGGACCACGTTCTGACAGAATACTAGCATGAAATAGCAGCTTAATGCTACAGTGTTTCGTGTGGTGAGTATAGAGAAAAGTCCTCAGCGGTAACAACATATCTGCATTTTGATTTTAATCGAGGATAGATGTAGATGTCTATGTCTATTAGCATCCACTTACCAACAGTTAAACTGTGTGCTCGTTGTCTCGTCAAGCTAGGTAAGGGTTAAGGCAAATAGTCTGCCTCATTAGTCTACTGGTCGTAAAGACGGTTGCTGGTCATAAGGGCTCCTGTTCGAATCCCAAGTTGGGCCGAAACCAGTTATTGGTTTTTTTTTGTCAAGAAACTTTCAATAGTAGACCAGAGTCAGAATATTGGCGGTGTTTCAGCCCCATGCCTCGGAAAGTACGTAAAGCAATTCGTCCTGCATCTGATCTCTCTCCGGTCGTGTATAATTACCATCCCATCGAATATGAGAGTGAGGGAATAGAGAGTGCCCCTGTGCTTGCTCATACATTTGGGCACTATAATCCTGTCCTGTGCAGATGGCTAGCTAGACTTAAGAATGGCCACCGTGTGACATTCGGTCTGGAGGACATTAATAAGGTAAATTCTAATAAAAATTACAACCGGAGTGGCCCATGCACATTAGTGAATTTTAAGGGCTTAAGAACATAAATAAAGAGAAAAGTTGCAAACCAGCAGGTAGTAAGGCTAGTTGCAGTAAGGGCATTCTATCTTAGTTCTCAGATAATACCAGCGTGAAGTAGAGGTTTACCTCTGCGTTTCGCTTGGTGAGTGCAGGTGGCCGGAGGCCCTTTTTACTGGAAATGAGTCATTCATCTTAGTCCTCACGTGTGACAACGCATCTGCATTTTGATTCGCAAACGAGGATAGATGTAGATGTCTATGGGCCACAGCAACCACTTACCATCAGGTGGACTGTGTGCTCGTTTATCACCCTTATCCTATAAAAAAGTAACGTATTTGTAGCCTTCTTTGTTTAAAAATAGTTGTAGTTGTCTGTGGGCTGCAGTAGTCAATTCACAGTCCACCATCGGTTTATTTTTCCTTTTTTAAAAGAAAACGTTACCTCCACACTTGGATTTTTCCTTTATCTTGGAAGTTTACAGTTTACATACATCAATTGTTAAGCCGCTGCGCCAGGGAGCCGTAGAGTTGCCAATTCAATTCTTTAAAAATATTCCCAAAATAATAAATTCTAAATAAAACATATTGCGTGTAATTCATTATCGTCGTCTATGCCAAAAGCTCTTTTGAATGCTAAATCAGTTTCTGTCTTTGTTATATTTGTAAATTTTCAATTTATTTGGAAGTTTAATTTAAATTTGAATTAGTATTGTGTATTTACATATCTATAGCGGGATTACTATATGAATTCAATTTTTAGAATTTTTATTTTTCTGTCTGTTTGTGTGTCATCTTTATTATAAAACTGAATTGATAATTGAACCTATAGTCGCACCACCAGATGGTAAGTGGCTACTGCAAACAATTTTTTTTTTAAATGGGCTTACTCTTGAGCTCCATCTGACCCGAGGGCAAAGATGAGGTCTACGATGGAGCGAGCTTACCCAGAAGAAGCCTGAGCCTTTATACGCATCTTAAAGTGGTTCACGTAATATGCACTCGGAAAAACAGACACCGGCAAGGTATTCCACTCATTGGCTGTACGTATTGTGAAAGATGACTTAAAGCACATGGTGCAAATAGTAGGAATATCAACCAAGTGAAGATGATAACCTGCAGTGGGTCTGGTACTCCGATAGGAGAAAGGAGATGGCGGTATGAGCTTATGAAGCTCATGGGCACACTCGCCAAAGTATAATCTGTAGAAGACCGACAAAGAAGCAGCTAGGCGGCGGTCAACTAAGCTATGAAACTTAGTTTCCACCAGCTTTTTGTCACCGATAAGCCTCTTGGCTCCGCGTTGCACTGAATCGAGTGCGGAAAGTTGATAATTTGCTGAGCCATCCCAAAGGTGACTGCAACACTCCATGCATGTTCGGACTCGAGCTTTATATAAAGTTAGAAGCTGGTACAGGTGATATTTATGATACAGAAGAGTCATTGCAGCAGGCAAATATATCATTTATTTGCCTGCTGCAATGACTCTTCTGTTTAAGAATGCTAATCCTGCCGTACATCTCATTCATTCTTTTATTACTCATCACTAAACATTCCCGTAGTGCAACCATATCCCTCCGAAAACCCTTTAGCTCCTCCCTGACCCTACAAATTTCCTCTCTGGAAAGCCGAATTTCTGGAATCTATTCCTGGTAAAAAGACTCAGGGGACCACGTTTCCATATTTTGCGGAAATTGCAGACTTTAATTTTTCACTCTCTATAACCATGTCCCTAATAGGAGTAGAAGAGTGGTTACCGATTGGTATAATCAAAGACGTTATATCTCGACCAAAGCATTACCAAGAGAATTGAGAATCACTATAAAGCGAGTTTTAGGTGATGATACTCAGGCTGAAGAAGAAGAGTATGGGAAGAGAAAACCTTGTAACCATGTCCACCAAAATTCCAACTCCACAGAAAGACTGCCTACATATGTGTCATCATCATAATCATCATCATCATTACAGCCTTTCATAAGTCCACTGCTGAACACAGGCCTCCCCCAAGGAATGCCACAAAGCACGGTCCTGAGCCACCTGCATCCATCGACTTCCTGCATGTTTTACCATGTCGTCACTCCATCTAGTGGGAGGCCGCCCTACACTTCGCCTACTGGTACGAGGCTGCCACTCGAGAACCTTTCTTCCCCATCGATTGTCGGTTCTTCGAGCTATATGGCCGACCCACTGCCACTTCAGCTTACTAATCCGTTGGGATATGTCGGTTACTCTGGTTCGACTGCGGATATCCTCATTTCTAAGCTTATCACGCAGAGAAACCCCGAGCATAGCCCTCTCCATAGCTCGCTGAGCGACCTTGACACTTTGAACTTTGAACTTGACACTGACTTGACTTGACTTGACTCGCACACTACACATATGTGTAGTGTGCAAAAGATCAATATGTCTTCAATACTCAAACCCCCTGTGTAAGCAAGCCAATAACTATACGGTAATTGACCCTCTGTCATTTCTTTTTCGTTTGCAGTTCAGAATGAAAATTTTTGTTTTTTTAATTGAAAACTTATTAGGTTTTTTAAAAAATATATAATTATGTTGATTTTTAAAAGAAATAATTAGTTAATAGAACTTGAAGTGATCACAGTGAAAATTAACACCGAAAAGTACCTTTTCTTGATTCTTTTGTAATTATTTGTATTTTATAATAAATGTTTCCCCATATCTATTCAAAATATTATTATTTATAATCCAAGTATCCACCCTAAATTATTTTTTAAATTATATATTTGCTTAGTTAATATCAAATGACCCTTAACAATGTATGAGTCTCTCAGACTCCATATACATGCTGGTGTTACAAAAAATAAGTGTCCATAGTTAAAGGTTAAGGGAAAAATTGTTTAGTAAGGGTTATTGTACTATTAAAGAGAACATGGTTAATAATACCCCTGAGAATGAGGTGATCGGTACCATACTATTTCTAAATATTTTCATAACAATTGTATAAAATATTATACTTTAAATTGTGCTTTTCAAAAAAAGTCCGGCTGGGTTTCTTGTTGGTTCTTCCCAAGACAGAGTTTTTTTTCCGAACCAGTGATATAAGTAAAAAATAACTTTCAATACTTACTGAAAGTTATTTTTTATTATTATTACTTCATGTAATCTATATTGAATAAAATTATTCTTTTCTATTCTATTCTAGATCTAAATTGGTATATTATAATAAGCTTAGAGCATTTGCCTGTAGTGATAATAATCATGAGACGAATATAGGAAACGCAAGTGAAATCGAAACATGAGGGTGGTAACCACAGGGTATATAACATTACACTTTCGATGTAGTAAATATTAATATAATATTTGTGATCGTTTTGTTTGTCTGTCCATATATTATAATATATTATTTCATTGCTATCTAATAAATATAAAAATTAATATTTGTTTGTTCGTATTTTATGCGGTACCATACCGTTCATCAGTTTGCGCTAAAATTTTATCAACTTATTGCTTGCACTTGCGCGAAGATTATAGGCGTAGTACAATTAACTTCCAATAGGTGGCGCGCATATCGTACCAATAAATTTAACTGAAAGTAATATATCATTCAATTTGACCGTTAATGTATTATAAAAACGATATTTCTACATTTATTTGTTTTGCGGTGGTAATGCGCCGGATTCCAACTTGTTTCGTAATAATATTATTATATTACTAGCTGTGCCCCGCGGTTTCACCCGCATCATCTCGTGTCCGAGGTGCGCGACATGACCTAGTTCAAGCATTTTATAACGGCTAGGGTTTAAGCGTCGTTCGCGCGCCCAGCCAAGTATTGAATTATTTTAATTTTACATTATCTCTTAAACTATGCGTCCAAATAACATGGTATAAAGAACAAAGTTTATCTTCATAAAATAGTCTTGATGGTGAAGTAACTTTCGTTCGTAAGGACAAATAGGCCATGCCTAATAATAACGCTCATAAATCACTTTTAAATTTTCAATATTTTTTTGTCACAAAATACCAAACTATGGCTTATGTATAAGAAATAAACATATGGTATCGCGGACTTTTTTTTAGACGGAGTAAAGGTCTATATTTTTCTAGAACATTGTATTTACGTATCCCTAACGATAACACCAGCGCACGCTAATAAATCATTTCGGGAGTGCTTTTTCTTCTGACTTGCTTAACAAATATCCATATTTAAGGCTAGCTGAATAATATAGCTTAATGCTAGATAGCCTATACTATTCCATATGAACCTGGCTATAATATACAAGAAGAATTTGTGAAATCGGACTGGTAGTTCCAGAGATTAGCGCGTTTAAACAAACAAAAAAACTCTTCCGCTTTATTATATTAGTATAGATAATATTAATTATAAAAATGTTTTTTTCTTTATTTCTGCTGACAAATAACAGTGCTCGCACTACTATGTTCCGGTCTAAAGGGTATTGAGTGCCAGAACAATTGCAGACTGATAGGTATTGTATCGTAGTTCTCTGAGGTGACAATGTAACTGTAGCCTACTTTATTTGAAGTTGGCTACAGGTGTCTAGACTGTAGTAGCCATTACTTATATTTTGTGGAAGTAAAAAAAAAATCCTTCGCTTGTCTTGCCATCAACATGTATGTTATTCATAAGATTTTTGTTAATATGGTATAGAATAGACATCCAGTAATTTCCTTCTACTTCTTAATCAGCCCCAAAAATTCTTGTTGGGCGTTTCTTTTTGTCTATACGTGGTAAAGCCACACTAAAGCTATATTATAGTTAAACTACGAAATGGTCGGCTCGACCGGGAAAGGACCACGCTCTCACGGAATACCAGCGAAAAATGCAGCTTAATGCTGCTGTGTTTCGTATGGTATAGAGAACTGAACCCTTCTTACTGGAAACGAGGCATTACATCTTAGTCCTCAGGATTGACTAAGATGGAATATAAAGACTAGTGCATTTTGATTCTTAATAGAGGATAAATGTAGATGTCTATGGGCCACAGCATCCACTTACCATCAGGTGAATAGTGAGCTCGTTTGTCACCCTTATTCTATAAAAAAGGAAGGATTTGCCTTAATTGTCACGCTTGTCAGGTGGATTGGCAGCACCAAATTTTTGTTACCTTCGAAGCTAGTATAAATTTATTTATAAAATATTTATTTATGTTGGTATTATAATGTTTCCCTTACTAAGCCAGCCTTAGTTTTATACTTCCAAACTGACCTTAATATAAAGTCAAAGAATTTTATACGACCTTAAAACTATTGACAGTAGAAACAAAATTATCTACAGAAACATCGTAAAAAAACAGTAAAGTATCGGCCAAATATAATCACCACAATGCTGCGCACAGGCTACCTTTCCTCCTCTTTAATTTCCGAGAGCGTTTTCAAAGAAATGTCCATCACATTACCTATAACAATTAAGTTACATAAATTATACGTATATTAACTTACATGTCTAAATATTACATCTAAAATTATATTAAAACCTCTGACTTCTAAACTAGGTAGCACCTGCATCATAATAGTAAGCGCTATTCACTGTCGGTTAAAATAAGAGTTAAATCAGCACCTAAAATTGCAACTAAAATATCAATGACGACGGCTGGAATTGAACCTAGGTTGCTTGCGTACTGTGAATTCAACAGCGAGCGCTTAGCTTAAATAACACGGCTTGGCAATAAATCGATAAAAATGCAGAAACATAATTTAAGGATATCCTAATAAGTGTATTAAAAATAAAATAATGGCACAAGTAACGTCACGAGCTATCAGCTAGTCAAGCGCCACTTGGAAGTCATCCGTATCGTATCAAAGTTGTTCCACTGCTCGGTTCTAGATCATTTATATAGCGAATCAGATCTGCGTTCTTGACATTGATCAGTCAAATCTCGACGTGTACGCATTGATTTACATTTTTCTATACCGTAAATTATATTTTTCAAAGTGCAATTAGTTGAAGTATAATTGTGAATATTTTTTTATTTAATTTTAATATTTTTGTTGCGGAAAGTAAGTTTTCAAAAGTGATTCCTTCTTTTCATCGTGTGTACCGTTTTGTTTTATTTTAGATTTTTTCTACCGACTTCAAAAAGGTGCCGGTACTAAATTCGATTGTATGTTTTTTTTATGTGTGTTACCTCATAACTTTTTACTGGGTGAACCGATTTTAATGATTCTTTTTTATTTGAAAGCTGGTACTTTACATGTGGTCTCATATAAATTTGATCAAGGTCTGACTAATAGTTTTTGAGTTATTCGTAATAATTTCTATTAAAATCGGTTGTACAAAATTTTTAATTTTTTATTATATTTTAATAGCTTAGTACCATACAAAATACATACCTGAACACATAATCATATGATGACGGCTCCGTGGCAGAGTGGCTTAGCAATGAGTTGCTGCGCGCGGGGCCGCGGGTTAGAATTCCGCACGAAACAAGTATTTGCCTACAAATAATTGTTCCGGATCTGGATGTTTTTCCTCGTGCAATTTATGTTTATCTTTCGCATTTACCATGCTGTGTGTACCAGGGAGTGCTCTGAGGAATTGTTCGGATTAATCCCAGCCGCCAAATTTCACGAACGCACTTCGCGGCAGCACTCCCGATATCATCCACACCATCTAAATGATTGGCAGTCCACCACTGTGCGATTTAGAAGATGTTTTCTTCCTCGTACAAATACCTTGTGTAATAGTTTACCACCAGCGATTTTTCCGGACCGATACGACTTAGGGACCTTCAATAAAAGAACCTACTCCTTTTTAAAAGGCCGGCAACGAATCTGCAATTCCCCTGGTTCCCCTGGTGTTGCAGTTGTTCATGGGCGGCGGTGGTCACTTACCATCAGGTGAGCCGCATGCTCGTTTGCCGCCTCTCCTATAAAAATAAAATGTTTGTAAACTGCCTCCACGACTAAGGAGCAAAATCTTAGTTTGGGAGTAACGTTTCTTAAAACAAAACAATTATAATAAAAAAATTATAAAATAATCATTGTACACCGTGACAAGGTATTATGTAAGGTTCAAACGATGTATGTGCTATTATTGATTTTCATTATTTTGACTAAGTAGAATTACGAGATAGTAATATCATTAAACAAAATTAGTAAAAAATTGGTTAAATTGTTTCTGAAACGTCCATCAGAGGGCAAATGAAATAGTGCTCAAGTATTTAGTGTATGTAAAGCGATAGCAGCGATCAGAATAGATCTTTCAGGTCGCAGTGATACTGGTTTTTCTAGACCTGCATAGATAAAAAAGTACTTAGCGTAGAGCCAAAGTAGAGGGATATATTATAGAATGTGAGCAAATAACAATATTTTTTTTAATAATAGTAATACTATTAAACATTACTAATATTCCCTTTAACCACTTCTGGTAAGCTTAAAATGTTTGTGTTAGAAGTGGTTCACGACAGTAGTCGCATGGCGGATTCGAACCCACGACCTTACGAGTTCGCGATCCGCGCCCTGGCATTAGCCTACTGACGCTTAAAAAATAAGTAAATATTATGGAGAGATGTAATAATTGAGTGCCAGAGTCTGCAAGGAACGCCCGTTTCGTTGTATTGAAGATAGGCCAAATTATGAAAGTACCATACATGGTAGAGCCACGCTGCAGCTATATTATGGTTGTAGCACGAATGGGTCTGCTCGACCGGGATGGGTCCATGCTCTCACAAAATTCTAGCGTAAAATGGCAGATTAATACTTCTTTGTTTCATATGGTGTGTATAGAGAACCCGAGACCCTTTTTACTATATACGAGGCATTCCATCTTAGTCCTCATGGGTGATAACACATTTGCATTTGGATTCTATATGCGAGCCACAGCACCATCAGGTGGACTATGTGCTCGTTTGTCACCCTTACTCTATTAAAAAATTACCCTTAACCGACGAGCATGAATGCGCAAAGTGTGTCAAAATCGTACAAAATTTCTTACTTATTTCTGCCACCGAGAAGCAGTGTATACATTGAAGTTTTCCGGTCTTAATGACATAGAGAACCAATATAATTATACGCTGAGGGGCATTTTATATTAGTCCTCAGAGGTGACAAAGCATATATAGTTTTCTTGCTTTGAAGTTGGCTGCTGTTATCAATTACCATCATATGGACTTTTAATTCGCTGGTCAATGGCAATATCATTAGGTTTTTATGAAAAAACCTAATGATATTGCCATTGACCAGCGAATATTGCCTAATTTTAATTTCATAATTTTACAAAAAAAATACATAAATTAGGAATAAATACATCTTAAAATTAATTATATACGATATTAAAAACCATAATAATAAAAAAAAAACTAAAACTAGAAACTTAATTATCATATAACTCTATTCCCCGCGGTATCGTGCCAAGAACGCAGGCTGCGTTTCCCCGTTGAATGGCTATACTTAGCCTTTGAGCGAGAAAAGAACCATCATTATTTTAATTGTAAATACTTAAAAATATCAATAAGTATAAAAAAATATTGAGTATTTTTTATATAAAATATAAAAAAAATCCTACGTGTTGCTATGTTATTCATTGGCAATTTCTGCAACTTCCATAGCATAATGTCGTATGGTATTTTGCTATGGGGACACGCAGCTGACACAGAAATTATATTTGTTTTGCAGAAGAGGGCCATAAGAGCAATTTATGATTTAAAGCCTAAAGAGTCGCTGCGACAAAAATTTAAGGAAATTAATATATTAACTTTGGCCTCTCAATACATTTATGAAAATTTAATGTACGTACACAAAAATAAAAGTAGTTTTATAAAAATAAGTGATATTCATTCTGTAAATACTAGGAACAGACACAAGCTAGTAGTACCAGTTACTCGACTCCATCGAGTCAGTAATTCATTCTTGGGGCGATGTATACGCTTTTACAACAAAATTCCAGAAAATATACAAAGTTTGGCCTGTTCAAAGTTCAAAAACTTTATTAAACTAAGTTTGTATAAAAAGGGTTATTATAATATTAAGGAATTTATGGATGATAATAACCCCTGGAAATGAGGTGATCGCTACCAAGCTATTTCTAATTTGTTGTGTTGTTAATTTGTGTAACATCATGATTGTAAGCTGTTATTTAAAAAAAAAAAGTCCCGCTGGGTTTCTTGCTGGTTCTTCCCAGGACAGAGGTTTTTTCCGAACCAGTGGTAATCAAACAAAAGAATGACTTTCAATAAGTATTATTTATAATCTATATTGAATAAAAAAGTTTCTGTTTCTGTTTCTGTTTCCGTGTTGACTTAATTCTCTTAAAAATAAATTAAATACCTTTAGTTGTTGTAGTTCGCATTCATAATGTTTTCTCAGCTACCTTTTTGAAATTACTTTACCACGTAATAATGTCTTGTTTTTTCTAATCCCTAAGATATCGTTGATCAATATTTTTTGAACATTTATTTTTTTAATTTTGTTTGAACATTTAGCCTTATCAATGCCAATTTTGTTGTTTTATTATTTGAGTAACATCATTTTATGATAAATATTTAACTGGTAGAGCCACGCTGTAGCTATATTATGATTGTAGCACGCATAAGTTAGCCGGACCGGGTTAGCATAAGCTGTCGCCGAATACCAACGTAAAATAGCAGCTTAACGCTGCTGTGTTTCGTATGGTGAGTGTAGACAACCGGAGAGGGTTTACTGGAAACGAGGCATTCCATCTTAGTCCTCCCGGGTGACAACGCAGCTGCATTTTGATTCGTAATCGAGCATAGATGTAGATGTCTATACGCCACAGCAACCACTTACTATCAGGTGAACTGTGTGCTCGTTTATCAGCCTAATCCTGTAAAAACAAAACAACGCATTCCATCATAATTCTTAGACGACGCAGGGGATAAATGTAGATGATCCAATTACCATCAGGTGGATTTTGTGTACGTTTGTCACATTTATTCTATAAAAAATTAACCTTGTCTTTAATTATTTTTTTCTACTGAGTTCGTAAAACGAGGAGTTTCTATAATCGATACGCTATAATGGATTATTTGGAAACGGCTAAACATTTTATTTTACTTTTTTCTATTTTTAAAGAACGTTACCACCGCATTAGTATTTTTTCCTGTATCGTGGGGCTAGTTTACATACAACGTTTCACAAGGACAAATATGCGAGCCCGGAAAAATTATTTGTAGGCCATACAAATACCTACTTGTTCCGTGCGGGATTCAAACCAGCGGTCCTTAGGGCTGCAACTTATTGCTAAGCCACTGCGCAACGGAGCTGATTTTAGTGATTTTTCTTTTAAAAATAAATCTTATATTGTATATATATATATATATATATATATATATATATATATATACATAATATTATACGCATACTTTAAGCGTTGTCCCAATAAATATAAAGAATAAATCCTACCCCTAAGAGTGGAAACATAAGGAATAAAGGTTTTAAAGTAAATATTAAGACGAAAGGGGATTGAACATTTTTGGCTTAACTTGCACAAGTTGTACTGTAAAAAGTATGTTCACAAAAATATAATTAAATTAAAAATTATTATTTTTTTAGTTGTCGTAGTAGAGTCGTTTAATAAGTATTTAAGCTGATTGAGTTTAAAACGCGTAGCCATTTTTTTGGTTGAAGACTGATTGTGTTGCCACATTAATAATAATTGTGATTATAGTTTTAATAATCGATTATTAAATGTGTTTTCTTGAAAATGTGCAACCAACTGATTTTCAGGTTTTTATTATATTTATTTTCCTTTAATTACATAAAAAACAAACAAAACACTCAAAGTTTTGGCCTGCAATTCATTTTACATCCGATTATAATATTAGTTCAGTTGTTGTCAACTCGATTTTTTTATTACCTGGCGACACTAACTGTCAATAATGACATGTATACCGTGAAAAAACAACATTCGCTTTGCCTCCGTGTATAGTAAATGTTGTTTGGGTTATTTTTGCGAAGTATTTTGTTTTTGTTATAATGGACTCCGATATCGCTCCAATTGAAGAGCCAACTTTACCAATGGGTACTGAATCTGCTCATGACGATGACGCTGGCGCTATTTTGTTAAATGTTGAACGGCTTTAAATGACAAGAAATACTCATATTTGTAACTTTTTTCAGCGACAACTTTTAGCACATGCTAAATATGAACAATTTTTACAATCTCCTGCAACCTTATTACTATAATTTGATTCTTTGAGGTATACATTATTAAAATCCCCAGTCATTAAATATTATAGTTCATATTCACGTTGGTTTAAATTACCCTAACATACTGAACAATTCCCTTTCAGTTATTATATTAAGCGTGTGATATTTCCTCGTCCACTCTAAAAGATATAGGAACTTTTATTCAAAAGACCAAAAACGTAGTAGTTAATACTCAGGGGGTAACCATGCAACTTCTTTATTTTGAATTAGTTCTAAGTGATCTGCAATGTCCAATAATATAGGTACAAAGTTTAGAATTCACTACTCCATATCATCCCGTGGGCGTCCTAGCGTGGCAACTACAGCAAATATCTCCCCTATGAGGCAATCTATTCAAGAGACATATGTTCAGAAGTGGACTTTAATAGACTAACGGTAAAGTTTAGAAATAACAAGATTATGTTTTATACTTTAACGTTACCATTTTTGATTTGAAAGTAATAAAGATCTTTTAATAAATCAATAAAGACTTGGAAATAAATTTAATTAGTAAAGTTTTGATGAACGCTTTCATAGCTAGTGACTATAAGAAGGAACTATGCTCTTCAATGGTGACACACATTTGCGAAATAAATATTTTCAATGACTATCTAAATTAAACTGCAAATTTATGAAGCTTGCTTGAAGAAAATTAAAATTTTAGGAGCACTTTTCCATTTATGATTTAAAAAAAATCCACAGCATTAATACTGGTAAAACATTTTACCTCTTAAAATATTGCATAAAAATATAAATTCGAGATCAATTACGAATTATAGAGAAAATTTAAGAGCTTTTACGTAGTAGATCCATGCTGCAGCTATACTAGTAGTATAGATGTAACTCTAATGGGTCGGCTGGGCTGACGATGCACCACGCTTTCACAGAATACCAGCGTAAAATAGCAGCTCAACGCTGCCGTGTTTCGTATGGTGAGTGTAAAGAACCGGAGATCCTTTTTACTGGCAAACAGGCATTCCATCTTAGTCCTCACGGGTGGCAACGTATCTGCATTTTAATTCGCAAACGAAGATAGATGCAGATGTCTGTGGGCCATAGCAACCACTTACCATCAGGTTGACTGTGTACTCGTTTGTCACCCTAATTCTATTAAAAAAATCGAGGATAGAAGCAGATGTCTATGTGCCACAGTAACCAATTACCATCAGGTAGACTGTGTGCTGGTTTGTCACTCTTATGCTATATAAAAATAATGTATTATTAGGTCGTTTTCTTTGTATAATTTAAATTAACTCGAACATTTGTTCGTACCATGGAGTACCTCGTTGGTCTAGAGGTCGTTAATGCAATCTTGAGGTGCTGGGTTCGAATCCCGGGTTGTGTCAAAACCATTTATTGGGTTTCTTTTTATCAAGAAATTCTCAGTAGTAGATCGGAGTCAGGAAGTTGGCGTTCACGCCCGTCTGAGTCATAAAGCACTTATAACCGTAGATCTTGCATCTGATCTTTCTTCAGTCGTGTCAGATTACCGATTACTATGATAGGAAATAGTGAGAGAACCTGTGTTTGCGCATACACTTGGGCACTATAATCTTGTCCTGTGCAGGCTGGCTAGTCTCCGTTGAGACTGGCCGCCGTGACTGAAATTCCGTCTAGAGGCTACACAATTCCATGCAAAAGTTCTCTAAAAACTGTCGCCAATTGTTTTGACGAAATTCTAGTTGAAATAAATATACAATAATATTATTTAAACCTTAATGCATTGCCTTAAGTTGTATTCACAAAACTACGTACAAATTAAAAGCGTACCCAAATGTTCAGGTGGGTGCTCATTTGGTAAGGACATTTTTTGTCACTGATTGCGTATCTAGTTTTTTTATTAGTGATCGATGTCTAGAGGATATTATTAGTCCCTTTGATAGTTAAGATTAACCTTCAAACCCTAATTAGTTAGTTTAATACAAAGCCTTCGGTTCTTAGTTTAGTTTTGGTGTGTTTTGGTGTGAGGTGTTTGATGTCCCAATGTCTTAGTTAACCACGGCTATCTCCAGATTAAAAATCAATATATTTTTTTTAATTTTTAATTTTAATCTTTAATAAACTCCGTAAAACAAATTTCATTTAAAAAATAAGTTAAGTACACGGTAAGTCATTTTCTAATAAATTGCACTCATAAAAGCAACATTTCTATAGAAATGAGTTACACGGTGAAATATAAATGATCGTCTATAACTAGACTAATAATACATTTAGATGTGCGTGACAGGTGCGTAAAATGAGAATAGAATAAGTGATAATAAATATTACAATTATTTACACTTAAAACTATAATATATAAGATCTAAAGTCGTTTGGCAATCGTGTATGTCTTAAGCTTTCTATGTTATGAGATGTTTTACAGGCTAGTACCAATTTTAACTAACAAAATACAACTAATACCGTAAAACACTCGAGCCACGCTGCAGCTATATTGTGGTTGTAGCACGAATGGGTCGGCTTGACCACGAAAGGACCACGGGTATTTCGTATGATGAGTATAGGGAACCGCAGAACCTTTTTACTTGAAACGAGGCATTCCATCTTAGGCCTTCAGGGCTGATAACGCATCTGCATTTTGATTCTTCACCGAGGTTAGATATACATGTATACGTGTCACAATATTTACTTACTCTCATGCGGAGTGTGTTTTCGTTTGTGATCCTTATTCTATATAAAAAAGAATAGGCTTTTGACATCTTTAGATGCATCACTATAACCATTAACCGGGTGGATCACTTAACAGGTGGGATATTAGCCAAGCGCTTGCTTGTATTGGTTAAAGAAATCGGTCTGATGATAATACCTAAAATAGCCAACAAAATTGTCTCTAGATCAATCTTGAATACTAAAACAGAATGTCACAGAACCTGAGATTTTACTAGTTCCAGTATCTACCTAGGTGCATGTCTGGCAGAAATGGACACCTTCCACCTAGTTTAATGCATGCGCTACGCATTACCTAGGGAACATATCTTTGTGCGGCCTTAGAAAATAATTATAACTTTCTAATATTTCTACACTTTCTAATCTAAATAAATTTGTAAAATAAAACATTCACGGAATATAAAATTTCATCGAAATCATTAGAGCTTTTTTAGATAAACTAATAACATATAATATTTAAATAAAAGAATTGCTGACTTATATGTATATCGATAAGGTTCAATTTATAACGACGCTCATATGATGTTAAGAATTCATATCTATTTTTCTCGTGTCTCTTACACTGCCTTTATATAATAACTTTCCTGAAAATTTATCGCCTTGGAACTGAAATAGTTCACGAAACGTAATTTATTAAAACTAACAATTTGGTTATAGTCGTACGTTAGGTTGATCAATAAGTTTTTGGAAACGCAATGAATGTCTACGATAAGTATATGTAAATTGAATTATTTTTCAACGTAACTGCCTTTTAAGCTAATACGCCTTGAATAGTATTTTGGAAGCTAGTTAATTCCCTTGGAATAAAAGGCATGATCCTGGAACTCGAAAAAAGCCTCAACAGCACACAGCATCTCATCGTCGCCGTCAAACTTTATACCATGCTAGTGCTTTATCAAACGAGTAAAAAGGTGTAAATCACTTCGAATTAAGTTCAGTGTATATAGTTAATGCTGCATCAACTGAAGTCCAGCAGTTGCAGTGCCTGCAACATCAGATTGATGGGCAGGGGCATTATCATGAACTGAACTGAACATGAAAAAGCACTCCAGCACGCAATATTCCTTACGTTTATTTTTTAGTTCATCGTGTAGTTTTTTGATTAATGATGCGTAATAATCTCCGGTTATAGTCTCCCTTTTACTTAAATAGTAATCATTTTAATCAACCTACTTCAAAAAATGCACGAGATTCTCAATTCGACTGTATTTTTTCTATGTATGTTACCTCAGAACTTTTTGCTAGGTAAACCAATTTGATGATGTTTTTTTTTAAATCTGGTGCTTTCAAACAAGGAAGGAAATTATTTACATCCATGTACATGTATAGATTTTCGTGCCTAAATATGTATTGATGCCGTGTAGTGACGGTGTATGAATATCGTATGCCCCATATCGTCTTGAGGATGTCGTAAGAGGCGTACAGAGGGAAAATGAAAAACATGAGATAGGCAGCAGTAAATTTTGTTTCTACACGACGTCTGTAGTAATAAAATTGATAGTCCCGAATTGACGTTTCAATGCCTATATTTTTTAATACTCCTTAAAAACGTACCAGACTCACATCTCTATTTCATGTTTCTTTAAGTCGTTCTAAATGTACTCATAATTCTGTCATTATCGTACACTTAATTACTATAACAAAACCTTCTACTAATCTCAATTCTCAGAAATAAGACGTAATAAATAATCACATCCTTTCCTCCGCTACTTACACTGCACTACAAACACTTCATTACCTACATCTCAAAATCACACACACAACCATACATTACAATACCAAAACACTGCTAGATATACATATATGCACTGTGTTTTGTAAAATGCGTACCGTAAAGTACCCTTAAATATCTTCAAATATGTATGTTAAATGTTTAAATATATACAAAATTTATAACGCTACAAAATGTTGGTTCTGTAGACAATAAATAAAAATAAAATAAAAAGCAGCGTCTTCCTTATAACGACTAAAAAAATACTGTGGTTGCCAACCCACTTGCCAAGCGTGGCAAATATGGGAAATATTCCCGCTATGAGGCAATCTATCGGAGTGGCATCTTCCTGAAAACAACTCTAAATAATAAATAACTGCGCTTGCCAACTTCCTTGCCAAACATTGCAACTATGGCAAATATCCCTATGAAAATGTATGGGGGAGGCATACGCTCGGTAGTGGAATTTTATAGGCTGTAATGGATATGTATAGATTTGTTGTTTATCCTAACCTAGCTGTAGTACTTTCTAACCACAAGTAAATGACACTAGACGTTGTTAGAGGAGAAAAGTTTGTTATCGATAGTCTATGTCGTTCACAGCTAACGACGTAAGTTTTAAACATAAACTAGAAACTGGGTTTGCACTTTTAATTAAACTATAAAGACACCTTAAGTTGCTTACAACGATATTAATGTTGCTAAGTATCATCTTCTTCATCATTAGTCCACTAAACTCTATTTTTTATAGTATTGTACGTGGATGCTGTGGCTTAGAAACATCTACATCTATCCTCAATTAAGAATTAAAATGGAAATGCGTTGTCACCACTAGAGACGAATATGAAATGCCTCGTTTCCAGTATAAAGTGTCTCCGGTTCTCTACACTCACCATACGAAACACAGCAGCATTGAGCTGCTATTCCAAGCTGGTATTCTGTGAGATCGTAGCTGTTCACCGGTCGAGCCGACCCATTCGGTATTACAAACATAACATATCTGTAGCATGGCTGTGATATAGGCCTCTCATAATGTATGGAGTACCGCTACACTATACGATTAAAACAAAATTGTGATGTTTGACTGAAGTATCAATGTTCACAGTTCCAGATGTTTAGCATCTCACGTGGTAGAGCCAGGCTGCAGCTATATTAATAGTATAGTTGTAGCACGAATGGGTCGGCTCGACCGGGGAAAGATCACGCTCTCACAGAATACCAGCATAAAATAGCAGCTTAATACTGCTGTTTTTCGTATGGTGAATGTAGAGAACCGGTGACCCATTTTACTGGAAAAGATACATTCCATCTTAGTCCTCACAGGTGACAACGCATCTGAATTTTAATTCGCAAACGAAGATAAATGTAGATGTATATGGGCCACAGCAACCACTTATCATCAGGTGGACTGTGTGCTCGTTTGTCACCTTAATTCTATTAAAAAAATTTTTTTGACTTACTTCCTTGTCTGGATCTGAATATATTTTGTCTGGCGTAAGTGAGTTGGCTTAATTCCGCTTGCGCCATCCATCGGAAGCCGAATAATATTTTTGTTATATCTCATAATCACCTTTTACGAAATTCACTACCGGAAAATGGGGTAACGGTTTCTCTTACCCTGTCCCCACATGACAAAATACTCAGTAGGTAAACTAATTGCCGTTACAGCCTATTAAAGTCCACTCCCGAAAATAGGCCTCCCTTATAGATTGCTTCATAGAGAGGATATTTGCCATAGTTGTAATGTTACTGTTGATTTAATAATTTCATCTCTTAGTGGCTCATGTGCCCCTGGTAGGTTATCTTCTATACATCCATCCATTACAGCCTATTAAAGTCCAGTGCTAAATATAGGGCCTCCCCCTTTGATTGCCTCATATCCCCCATATTTGCCACTGTTGCCACGCTTGGCAAGCGGTTTTGTAACCACAGTTTTTTTTATTCGTTATTAGGAAGATGCTGCTGCACATTTGTCGATTCCTACGACACCCACGGAATGATATGGGGTAGTGGATATTCTTACACCGCCCCTATATCAACTACGGATGCATATTAATTATTAAAATAGAACTATTTAAAAACTAATGACCTACACTGACACTGATGTGATAATGTTATGATGTGGTAACATGAAAGTAATATGGAGCTCACAGTTAATCTTAGGTGGTAAGCCAAGCTGCAGCTTTGTTAGGCTATAGTACGAATGGGTCGATTCAACCGGCAGTTTAATGATGTTGTGTTTTGTATGGCCAGTGTAGTGAAACGAAGAATCTATTCATTGTTAACGGGCATTCCATGTTATTCCTTTGGGAATAACAACGCATCTGTATTTTGATTCTTAATCGAGGATAAATGTATCTAAATGTTCATGGGAACATGGCACAGCATCCACTTACCATCAGGTGAACTGTGTTCGCGCGTGTCATTCGTGTTGCATAAAAAAGTGACATTGAATAACTGTAGTCCATGGATATATGCAATTTTTTTTAAACAAAACTACGGATGTATTTGCACCTCTAACGTCTAAGGTGAAATTCCATATAGCAATGAAAGCAGTCTTATCACCAAGTTGAATAAAAATAGATTTGGTCAAAGTATATTAAAAAAACAACATGAAAAACTGTTGCTACAATTTCCTCAATTGTCCCTCATTTATTTACAATAGCCCAATGTTTGCTAGTATGATATATAAAAAAAAATATATAAAAACATATGAGAAAAGTCGTTATAAATCCCATAAGCTTACAAAATAAATATAGGCTTGTTTGATGATCTCTTATATTTAGGTTTGTTTGTTCAATTCTATTTTTGTTATTTTAGTAAAAAAAAAGGTATTGTGTATGTTACTTTTCTATTTTTTCTATGTTAATAAATCCTTAAACGCACAGCTCACATAGGAAACTACAGAATTTTTATAAATTTAACACACCCGATGCGCGTCTGTAAAAATAATATTGGAATATAAAATATTATCTTTTACCTGCCGCTCTGATCACATAAATTATAAGACTTATATATAATACTAGTAGTATAGTAGGACTAGTTGTATAAGTACGTAGTAAAATTATGAATCGCGCAACAACTTTCGATTTTTTTTTAAATAAAAGTGACGTAAGAAACGAACTCATAGTCGCCTCGATAGTAAACAGCTACTACAGTCCATAGACACCAGCAGCGAATTTTAAATAAAGAACGTTACAGATGCATTGTAACCTCTGAGGACTAAGATGGAGTGACTCACAGTCTTTAATTGTAGTAAAAGTGTAGAGGTATCTAACCAAACGTACTCCTCCATAAAAGTAGTTCTACCACCTAATAGTACCGGAATTTATAATGCATTAAGTTCAGTTAAGATGTTGTATCATAGACAACAGAAATACGGAGCTAAAAGCCAATGATTGCTATTTTCGCATTACGCATCGTGTAAGTTTCAACTGAAATTGAACCCAGACCTCGTGACTTAGTAATTAATTTCCACTTTGTTTATCCCAATAATTGTTTTGTGTATAGCCGATATATGCAATTTTAAAGCAGACAAAATAATATTGAAATATATACAATTAAAAAAAATGCGTGACTGTGAACGAATATTCTTGCGTAGTATTGATAAACGTAGGTATTATATTATTGATTAAGAAATACAAATAGATGAATTACTAGCGTCTATTAAAATGAAGCGTCATTTGAAATAAAATAATATTTCTTTCATGGCAAGATAACAAAAAGTGCGAGGGAGATGGATACTATTCCATCTACTTTTTTTCGCCTAGCACCCATCCGCCAAACCCGTTTTCCGATAAGGAACTTCGTTCCAAAATAACTATGTATAACTAAAAAAATAAAACCTAAAATTTAAATTATCGTACAGCCATACTCCTCGTGGTATCGTACCTAGAACGCTGGCTGCTTTTCTTCGATGAATGGCTATACTTAGACTTTGAGCGAGAAAAGAACCAGGCCTCTTATCATGCGCAGCGACATAAAAATGGTTTTATATATAAATAAGTATTTTACTCTTGAGCTGCATACTATGGTTCTCTTAAGTACCATTCAATCACAGCTTTTTTTTTACTTCCCTTTTGATATCTTAACATATTTTTATAGAATAAGGGTGATAAACGAGCACACAGTTCACCTGATGGTGAGAGGATGCTGTGGCCCAGAGACATGTTTCCTCGATTAAGAATCAAAAAGCAGATGCGTTGTCACCCCGGGCGTTTAGTATGGAATGCCTCGTTTCCAGTAAAAAAGGGTCTGCGGTTCGCTACACACACCATACAAAACATAAGCTGCTATTTTACGCTGAAATTATGTGAGGGTGTAGTCCTTCACCGGTAGAGCCGACCCATTCGTGCTACAACCGAAATATAGCTGTACCATTGTTTTACCATGTCAAAAACATTATATTCGTTGACCTGTTTGATGGTCAATTCTTGACAGAATGTTAATACTGTCCTCTCTCTAATATGTCTGTAATAGTAATAACGCAAATAAAAAAGAATGCTTAACTTTCAGAAAAGATACACGTCTCATCATGTTCTACAGAACTTTATCATCGCTACAAATTCTATTTATAATGGCAATCTTTTGTCAAGTAAATAGCATAGAAGATGGATATCTCACATTTGTGAAGGACGCTTGCTATATAAAGGGAGAAGCATTATCTTGTATGAAGTATCGAGCGTTAAAAATTGCCACAAATACATTTTTTGGTGATCTGTATACTAATGAGACGATTAGAGCAAGCAAAACGATAAGCTTCGTACCTTTAGATGAAGAAACATCAAAATCTATCGCAACCAACGAGGAAGAAGAGTTCCTAGTAAAAGGACCAAGAAGCATTTTATCAGAGTGGTCGGAGTTTGCCAAGTATTTAATAAAATTAGTAAAGGTGTTCTTTAAAACTAAAGGATTAAAAGTAGATCTTCCTGACGGTGCTAGGACGATTGAGGAGCCAGACAACGATGATGGTAAGTGTACTTTTTCCTTTTTCTTTGCTTAACATTGTTCGATATGTTATAATCTATTAACAGCATGAAAGCTTCTGATATGTCATGTCCTCCAGTTTGAATTTCGGTGCCAGTACCCAGTCTCAACGGAGACTAGCCAACTGCGCTGGACAATATTATAGTGCACTAAGTGTGTGTATATGTACAGGTGCACTCTCTGTTTGCTCACTTTCATAGTCCGATGAAACCATAATCCGACACAACCGGAGAAAAATCGGGCGCAGCAGCAGCAAAAAGCTTTGCAACAAGCTTTACGTGCTTTCCGAGGCACATGAACATCCCTATGCTATAAATTGAGAGGAAAAAAACATTGCTCTTAAAATATACCTTGTGTCGTAAAATTATACCGTATAGTGGCGGTGTAAGAATATCCACTACCCCGTATTATCCCGTGGGTGTCGTAAGAAGAGACAGAGGGCAACAAATCAGGAGATGCAAGGCAGTGTCTTTCTAATAACGACTAAAAATAAAAAATAAAACTGCGGTTGCCAACTCGCTCACCAAGCGTGGCAACTATGGCAAATATCTCTCCTATGAGGCAATCTATGTGGGAGGTCTATGTTCAGCAGTGGAATCAAATAGGCCGTAACAGTAACGGTATTACGAAAGGTAATTATCTTTTAGTATTCTTTCTTTCTTACTTTTATTAAAATACTATTCTGTACCTAATAGTAGTCTACGTAAAAGTCGTGCATGTGACAAACTTTCAAAGTTTATGTTGAAAATGTATATCTAATTTTACTCGTTTTTTTTTTGTCGTTTTTGCGAAAGATAAATTTTATTGTAAAAGTTTTTTACGAAAATATTTTAACTCGCTAACTCTGACTTAAATTAAATGTTATTTTTCGTTAAAATTTTACCAAGCAGTAATCAGACAGTGAACTTTTAAACTATGTATTTCACGATTAAATGGTTTATCGTAATATAAAGTTATTTGGATACGGTTTATTAGTCTTTGTCTAAAATCTGTTGATCAACCGTTATCGCCAAAAGCTGTTTGCAGTACTAATTGCCTGTCATTGTGAACTTCGATTATCACTTAATATTCTGCAACTATAAACTTTTATTTCTTGTTTGAACGAAGTTCCTTATCGAACGGTATGAATTTCTCGGATGGGGATAGGCAAGAAAAAGAAGGGGTCGTGATGGAAAAAGATTTTTTCATCACGACGCTTTCAAACGTAGTGTAGGCGGCCTTGGTGGCAATAAGGAAGCGAGATGGAATAATATCCGCACTTTTTCTTATCTTGCCATGAAAGAAATATAATTTTATTTTAAATGACGCTTCATTTTAATAGTCGCGAGTAATTCATTTATTTGTATTTGTTAATCAATCATATAATATGTTTATCAATAATAATATACTTCAAAAGTAACTTCGTTCCAACCGAATATTCCACTTAACTCACGCATATTTTTTTTAATAAAGTATTGAATTTTGTTTTGTTTGCTAACTTTAAATAACTGTTTTATCTTAAGATTTGAAAGTAATATTAATTTCTTTTATATTCAAATCTTAAAAAAAAAAACAGATGTGAAAAGTACTTCTATGTTCAATGAAGTGAGCTTAACTAAACCTCACCTGATCTAGTGTACCGTTTAATAAGACCGTATAGTCAATCATCATTATCACAATCATTTTTATATGGCAACTTCAGTGGTAATTGTAACTTTATAATATCCACCCCAACTATTTAAAAACTATATTGTAAATTTATAACATCCACTTCAATTTTGAATTAAAACGTAAGTCCTATGATTATATCAAATTAAAAAAGTTATAAGTACTTAAATTAATTAATGTTTAGTGTCTCAACTAAAAGTGACAGCAGTAACGGTCATCGTTTAACAATGTAACGTGGCTTAATTTTTTCAATTCGAAGGACGAGGTAGTATATTTCCGACATAAGCCTAAGTTCTGAGCCACCTGCATTCATCGACTTCCTACGCCAGGTCCAGGTCGTAACTCCACGATTACACTTCGCTTACCGGTACGAGTCTGCCACTCGATAAAATTTCTTCCCAATTGGTTGTTCGAAATTGTGATCAAACTTTAATAATGTAAAGTGAACTCAAATTTTGCTTGCTTTCACTGGCGATACAGCTTTAGTATCATTATGATGTGCTGAGTTGTAGACCTATTTGAGTTGTTGCCTCTTTTTCTACCGACTTCAAAAAGGAGCCGGTACTCAATTCGACGGTATGTTTTTTTTATGTGTGTTACCTTATAACTTTTTACCGAGTGAACAGATTTCGATGATTCTCTTTTTATTTGAAAGCTGGTACTTTACATGTGATCCCATATAAATTTGATCAAGGTCTGACCAATAGTTTTTGAATTATTCTTAATAATTTATATTGAAGTCGGTTGTACAAAATTTTTAATCTGTTGTGCAAACAATAATTCTTGTTAATGCACAAATATATAGATTTCACTACGTTGCCTGCTACGTTAAAATGTGAAATTAAAGCTTAGCAAACAAAGTTATAAAGTGCATAAATACACAAATACTACATTTAGTCGCATGGGAGTGCAATTTTGCGGTCGTAACCTTCGCAAATGTAAATTATGCAAACAAACAAATAGTGCTAGTGGTTAACCAAATTGACGTAACTAAACTGGTTTACTATTCAACTTTGTAAGTTAATTTTATAAACAAACTAGCTGTTCCCTGCGACTTCGCCCGCGTGTAATTTAGGGTTTTAATATTGTTGCGCGGAACCCTAAATATTTTTCTAAAATATAAGTATCCGAAGTTACCCCTTATAACATGAGCTATCTACCAATGAAAGTCCCGTCAAAATCGGTAAAGCCGTTTTGGAGATTAGCCGGAACAAACAGACAGACAGACAGATAGACAGACAGACAGACAAAAATGTTAAAAATTGTGTTTTTGTTATAAGTACCATATATACTTTCATATGCAATTAGCTGTTATTTTGACGTGTAGTATTCATGATATTATCCTCATAAAACAAAAAAAATTGTGGAGCAGTAGTATTAGAATAGTTTGGAAAATCCAAAAGTTCACGTCTCATGAGCGTTTCATTTAATTTTGATGTAAAATAAATTGTATTTTTTTATATTTAAAATATATTATTTACGTATTTTAAATTTAGCGCACTATTATTGTAACAGGTAGTTTCACCTACAGGGAAAAATTTAATAACATTTACCTTTTTTTTTTTTTTTTTGCGCCCGAAGCAATTGGAAAAGGGCTACCACTGAGGGAGGCGGAAAATGCATTATGCATACCACGACAGCCGGTCTGTCCTGGTTATGTGGGACTCACTGCCTACCGGGGGACCTAAGTGATACCCACTAAAAACCGCCTTTGGGGACTGGCAACTAGCTCTATTAAAGCTGCATATGCCGTATCTAAAGCGACCCTCTTTTGGGAAAAGAGGGCGCAGACGGCTAAGTGCCGTTTAGGGACTGCCTACGAAGGCATATTATTAATTTTAACTAGTTTTTAATTTAATTAGGATTGGCCTGAGCCGCCAGGAGGCAGTTCAGGTCGTTTGACAACTTATTTGGCGGGTCCAAGAGAGTGTTTCTCGGCCTGCGGACGCTATAGCGAGAAGGGAGTGGGGCGGTATAAGTAACTGCCTCACGAATAAGTGTGTTAGTATGCGACTCTGATACTTTAAAGAAGTTTTCAGAGAATTTTTTAAGACATTGCTGGATTGTTGGGATTTCTAAATCCCGGTGAAGGTCGGCATTACGGACGTACCAAGGTGCGTTCGTAGCTCGACGACAGAAGAGGTTTTGAACTACTTGGAGTTCGTTAATAATTTTATCGTTAGCGTGTGCAAAAATAGGAGCCGAGTAAGTCATAACCGGTCGTATACAAACCTTATAGAGGGTTCGCTTATTTCGTAATGACATTTTGCTATGTCTGCCTAACATACTGTTAAGCCGACCTAAATAGAAACGTGCTAGACGCGTTACTCTTTTGACATGAGACTCAAAAGTAAGCCTATAGTCAAGGGTGACGCCTAAATATTTTGCTGACATGTGCCATGGGACAGGGGTCCCTAGCATTCGTATAGGTGGAGTATTTTTCTTGTTTTTATTACGGCGTCTTTTAATATCGAATTGAACTGCGGAGCTCTTCTCCGGGTTCACATCGATACGCCATTTTTGGAACCAGTCTCCTAGGTCATCGACTGACTTTTGGATCTTGTTCCTTGCTGAAGATATTCTAGGACTTTTGAAGTATAGTGCAGTGTCATCTGCGAAGAGTGAGAGCTGTACACCATTCGACGGGATAGGAATGTCGTTGGTGTACAAGATGTACAGGAGGGGAGCTAGTACTGATCCTTGAGGAACACCAGCTTTAATGGGGCGCTGAGAGGATAACGTGCCTTCGTGTCTAAAACGAAAGGTACGATGTTGTAAATAAGAGGCTACGAGACGTACTAGACTATCGGAGAGTCCTATCCTATATAATTTGAAAATAAGGCCTTCATGCCAGACTCGGTCGAAGGCTTTGGCAATGTCGAAAAAGACCGCGATTGTCTTTAGTCGACGTGGATAAAAACCGCTGAGGATATATTCCACAATGCGGTGTACCTGTTGTGGACACGAGTGTTTTGCGCGGAAACCAAATTGGTGTGGGATGACAATGGGGTCACCGTCTGTGGGAAACAGATGGCGCCTCATTCGATTTTGAATGACTCTTTCAAAGGTGCGAACGGAGTTTTCGTTGAAGACGATTAGCCGTATGCCTATATTCGGGGGTGGGATATTTAGCTGCTCTCCGGAAAGCAGCTTTTTTAGCTTTTAATATGTTGCTAATATATAGGGGAAGCCCATTAGTATTAGCAACCGGAACGACCCTTTCATTCTCCTTAAGGGAAGATTTAATTAGGGTTGAAAGTGATTCGACCGCGGTGTCGATTTTTACAGGACTGTCTAAGTCTAAGTCCGACGATAGGTAATTAGGGGAGTCCTGCGAGTCCATAGCTTTTGCTAGTGAGTCCTTGAAACCCTTCCAGTTAGTGAAGGTTTTCGTAGTTATAATAGGGGGTGGCTGATGGCCAAGAATAAGAGAGACCGGTCGGTGATCGGATCCTATATCGTCTAGTGTCTCAATAGACCTGAGGTTGAGTGAAACTCCTTTGAGTAACGCAAAATCTAGTACATCTGGGTTATAATCGGTATTATCGGGATAGTGCGTTGCACCGAGCGGGCTGAAAACGGTTAAGTCAAGAGACTGCGTTATATCACGCAGTATCCTACCATTAGTATTAATCGTACGGCATGTCCATTCAGTATGTTTAGAGTTGAGATCTCCAAACATAATGACTGAATTACTTTGAGATAAGATTGCCTCAAAATCATCTTTGAGGGGGAGGTTTTTAGGGGGAATGTAACAGGAGGCTATGACTAAAGACTGATGTCCCGTCATAGATATCCTGCATAACGTAGCTTCCATATTGGTAAGCTGTGGAGTATCAATAAGAGAGCAATGTAGTGTCTTCTTGTAATAAATGGCCGTGCCACCGCCTCGGCGGTCGTGCCTATCATTACGAAGAAGAGAATAATTTTTAATGGATAAGCCTTTATTGTCTGTGTGTTTAAGATTGGTTTCCTGTAAGAGGAGAAAATCAGCTTCGCGATCTTTAAGGAAGAGCTTAAGCTCTGGGAGATTATTACGCAATCCGCGAATATTAAATGAAATAAGCGATAGCCCTTTGGGCTTGATACGACCGTGACTTCTAGGCAGAGCAGAAGGCTCTGTCATTATAAGCTAAGTTAATTAAGTTAACTTAGCTTACAACGAACGCAATAAATTACTGTGTTCTGCGAGAGCCAAAAGCCGGTCCTGAGGGGACCGGGCGGCGCGCAGTTTACTCGCTAAAACCGAGATTTCGTTAATGTCGATGTTCCTTATCGCGGCGTAAACCGTGTTAAAGTCATCGCCAATTGTCGACTGTTTCTGCTGCGGAGCAGAAAATACCTGTGGCGGTGGATCTACCTTTTTGGGGCCCCAGGCAAAAACTGGAGCCTGCATAGGCTTGGAGAAGCCCGGTGGTGGCCTAAGCGGTGCCTGCGGTGGTCTCGGGGGACCCTGAGGGGGTCGTGCAAAGCCCTGAGACGGCTGAGATACGCCCTGACGGGGCTTCCTAACATATAAGGCCGGGAATGAACGGTCATTTACCGGCGGTGGTGCCTGTCTTGCTATGCGCGGACGAGGAACGCACGGGCATCCTCTGTAGCTCGCCGGGTGGCCTGTCTGTTGACACAGGACGCACGCGGGCGGGGATACGGCATCTTTGGGACACTCTTTGGTGATGTGCGGATCTAGGCACTTAACGCACCTGGGTGGGGCGGAGCAATTGGCCGCCGCGTGACCATACAATTGGCAGCGGTGGCACTGCGCCGGGAAACCGCGCCTACGCGGTGACTCAACCTTGACTCCAGACAAGCCGCACACAGTGCGTACTTGCCGGAAGATGGTTTTAGCCTCCGGGACGTTACTTAAGATTACTAATATTACCGGGTATCTCAGCCCGGTCCTACTATGCATTTTGTGAACCGCTTCAACGGGGAAACCTTGTGACTTAAGGTCCGCAAGTATCTCCTCGTTGGAGAGTTCAAACGGGACGCCTCGGATGACGACCCTAACTTTACGCTCTTCCGGGAGAGCGTATGTGTGGTACGATACGCGTTCGTACGTAAAAAGTTTCGTGATACGGCGGAAATCGTCGATCGTGGTTGGCAATATTTTGATTGCTACGCCTAAGTTGGTAGCATCCTCGTACTTAATTTTCGAGTCGTAACATATCTTACTGAGCCGGGTAAATTCAGCCTTATCTCTTAAGAAGACAGGGGGCGGGGCTTGTTTCTTAGCTAATTGCGGCGCACAACGCGTGGCCGGTTTTGTTGGCGCTGAGCTATCTAACGCGGCAGCTCGGGCTGCAGGGACTGAGGCAGCGGCGGGGGCTGCGGGGGTGGGGGGAGCGGCACGGGCCGCTACGGCGGGGGGCGAACGGTTTTTCGCGGCGCGCTTCGATGCGCGCTTTGACGAAACCGTGGTGTACGACGATGTATTGGAGTCACCGGTATCATCGGAGTCAGAGGACTCCGATGTCCTGGTGCTTGACTGTTTAGCAGACCTCTTCCTGGAGGCAGATGTTGATGACGCGGAATCGGAGTGAGAGCACTCCATGTCGATTTCGAGCGGCGCGAACGAATTTCGTGACGCGAGGTAATCCGCTATAACGGGCGGCGGTGCCTGAAGGGCGGGAGAAGCCTGAAGGGCTTTGAGAATAGCGGCAAGAGCCTGCGGGTCTTGCACCCTACGGATGGTTTCGATAATGGAACCTTGCAGTTCCTGTGAGGACATTTTAACCTATTCTACAACTAAACTAAAAAATAAACTAAAAATTAGAACTATCGTATGGCGTGGGGGGATCAGGGATCACCGTTCTGAAAAGAACGGGACGTTCTTATTCTGAAACTCTCCCTCGTCCTCAAAAGGACGGGGGCTAAGTCAAGAAACAATATGACAATATACACGTTATATATACTACACATATAATTATAATAAACTACTAACATATACAGTACTAGTGTACTACAATATAAAAAAAGCGTTCGGTCAGACCTCCCCGACCTGAAGGCGGGGGGGTAAGAGCTGAGAGTTAGCGATGAGACACTCACCCGACTTCAGCGCTTATAGCGCCAACACTGAGAGGCGCGCGGGGCGCGAAACTGGGGGGGCGCTAACGGAGCGCACGCGGACTACCTGGTACACCCGCTCGAGAGCGGAGCCACAGGTGGAATCTGAACATTTACCAAAATAAATCGATTATAAATAGACTGTATGGTACATTTGTCCTTTGTCTATCAAGGACTAAAAAAATATGAAAGCGCCTTTAAATTGTTAATAGCAATATAACAAAATGATAAAAGTTATGAAAGTTGAAAATCATTTTTTTAACAAACTACGCGTACAAGGCTATTGATATGAAATAGGGAACCAGTTGATATAATTCTGAATTCTGTAATTCGATACGTCTATTTTTTTGGGAGTTATCGTGACCACATACAAAATCAACATCCGGACGTCAACGTAATTTTTTTTACAAAGTAGCAATATACATAAATGATTTTTTGGAAAATATACGATGGATTAATTACTGTTTTCTTGATATACGACTACTCATATTGTTGTATAAGTGAAATATGGTTATGATAGAGGCATTTTAAGAACACAAAATTGCTTAACCTTGACTTGTTGACAGTAAGCCACTACCTAATAACGTTTTGCGTTATGGGACGTGCAATAGTAAACACAATAAAATGAGAGCGAGTTGCGTGACCTTGATAAGTCGACAATACAAACTAACCTCTGCATTCACCTTTGAGGTGTGCAAAAGAAATTCTAGAGTGACATGCAATCAAAGTATACCATGAGTTAATTTCATCTTTACACGCTATACCTACATACTTCAAATTACCATCCTACCTGAAATCTACCTAAATGTTTCATCGAATACGTTAATAAATATATATATTAGAAGCAAGGTTATAAAATTACCAATAATATCCATTATACGATTATATGCGAAATTTATCACTGCTACATTATAAGTTTTGGAAACTTAAGTGGGAAACTTAAGCTTAATTAAACGTTTGCTAACCAACTTTGAATTGAGATCCTAAATGGTGATTCAAAATGAAAAATGACTAGAGAAAGCTAAATATGATTTTCAAAGACCTAATCAATTATACCTTTTACCTTTTGTTATTTGAGAAAAAAAAGTTTGTCGACTTGCATTTTTTCTTCTAAGCAATATGGTGTTTGGTTGTCCTCATATTGAATTTTGATTACTGTCATGTATATAGCAACACTCACAAGATTAAGAAAAATCGACTGATGTAAAAATAATCAAAATCAGCCCACGCGTTTCGACTCTAGATCGCCACAAAGGAACAAACATATATACATACATACATACACATATAGGCTGATAAATACATTATTACCCTCCGCAGTCGGGTAGTAAAAAAAATATACGAACATATCCGTAGCCTACAAAATTGAGTGAACATGCTTTTTTTATAGGATTTGATGACAAACGAGCACACAGTCCACCTGATGGTAAGTGGTTACAGTGACCCATAGACATCTACATCTATCCTCAATAAAGACTCAAAATGCAGATGCGTTGTCACCCGTGAGGACTAAGATGGAATGCCTCTTTGCCAGTAAAAAGGGTCTCCGGTTCTCTACACTCACAAACACAGCAGCGTTAAGCTGCTATTTTACGCTGGTTTTCTGTGAGAGCGTGGTCCTTCCCCGCTCGAGCCGACCCATTCCTGCTACAACTATACTACTAATATAGCTGCAGTATGGCTCTACCACGTACAAAATGCTATTTATATTTATTAGAGCACTAAAATATTTTTAGTCATTTATACATATATTTATTGAGATATATATGTAGCAATGCGTATATGTATATATGTGTATTTTTATGTATGTGTTGCAAATATATATTTTGATGAATTATACCAACCTAATTGCTCGTAACTCACTCTCTGTTTTACCCATGGTTAGCTGGTAGAGAATGACACATATAGTACTAAGCTCGCCTCTTGATATGTTTGAAGCAAAATTTTTTAGAATAAAATAATCTTCTTTATATATAAAAGTCAATTGCCGTGCGTTAGTCTCGCCAAAACTCGATAATGGCCCGACCGATTTTGATGAAATTTTAGATCTAGGTTAGGTTTAGATCCACAATAGGACCCGGTAGGTGGCGCTATTGTAGAGATATAGAAATCACTCGTGCGAAGTCAGGGCGGCCCTCTAGTAATAATTAAAACAATTATTTATAAGGTACTATGCCATAGATGAGCAGATTACAAATCATGCTTTTATGTAGCCGTTTAGGCGGTGGCTGTAAAGTGAATATAAAGCACGTGGTTATTCTATACTCAAATCAAATCAAATAAACAGTAGTAATTCGACCGGACGTGGTACTAGTTTTAATTCCATGGTTATTTTTTTTATTTCAGGTCATTACGTTAGTCAATTTTAAAACTGCAGAATCAATAATATAAATTATTATTTTCTTTTTCACTTACGTAGGTTTTGTTGGCTTCCATTAAAATATGTACATAATTATCAAAAACACCGTCAAACTTTTGTTGACGTAATCGACATTACGCTAAGGAGAATAATATACAGTATAATTAAAAGCTTTTAAGAAGCTTCTCACAATATAAGCTCGTAAATTTGGATCATAAAATAATTGTACTTTTACATTAGGAATAATTTATATTTTATATGCGCTTACGTCATAGCGATATAAATATTGAGTGTTTGATTTCTTTTTAAAAATGTTACCTCCACACTAGGATTTTTTTCTGTATCGTGGATGCAGTTTACATACATAAATTTCACAACGACAAACATCCAGACCCAGCACAATTATTTGTAGGCTATACAAATACTTGTTCCGTACGGGATTCAAACCCGCGGCCCTTAGCGCTGCAACTCATTGCTAAGCCACTGCGCCACGGAGCCGCCAAAATTAAAAATACAATAAAGTATCAACAAATATTTCTGTATGTAACAGAGCGTTACTGGATATCTGGTTGATTGCAAACAACTTCCGGCAATAATACAACCGTTAAAGGCAAAGGTTACTTTCACTTTTTTAACAGGTTATTAGACTGCTTTGTTTGTTTAGTGGTTGTTAACGCGATTGCCGATCATGAGATCCCAGATTCGAAACTCGGGTCGGGAAAAAATCAGTGTTCAGGTTTTCCTATCAAGAAATTCTCAATAGCAAACCGGAGGTACACTTGTACTTGCGCATACGCCTTGGCACTATAATTTTGCCCGGCGCAAATGACTATTCTCCGTTGATGACTGGCCGCCGTGATCGAAATTCGGTCTGGAGGACATTATTAAAGGTTATATTCTCTAAGTTATATTCTCACAGAATACCAGCGTAAAATAGTAGCTTAACGCTGCTGTGTTTCGTATGGTGACCATTTTTACTGGAAATGAGGCGTTCCATCTTATTCCTCACGGGTGACAACGCATCTGCATTTTGATTCGTAATCGAGGATAGATGTAGATGTCTATGGGCCACAGCAACCACTTACCATCAGGTGGACTGTGTGCTCGTTTGTCACCCTATCCTATAAAAAAAGTTAATAGCAACGATGATTATGATATTATGCAATACATGTTCCAAATTAATTCGATAGCTACTGCCATTAAAAATACAAATCGCAACAGTTTATGGCAAATCGTTCTTACGACGGAAGCGACGCGAGTGCAGCTGTGAACTTTAATGGGTCGAAAGCGTGATTAAAAAGTAGCGGTGAAATAATACTCACCACCCCGTAGGCTCAGAAGGCCTAGAACCCAGAAACGTATAGCCAGTTTAAAAAAAAAAAACACTACCCCGTATCATCTCGTGATTGTTATAAGAGGCGACAGAGGGAAACTAAAACAGAAGATGAACAGAAGCATCTTCCTGATAACAGCTGAATAAAAAAATAAAGTTGCCAACCTGCTTGCCAAGCGTAGCAACTATAGTAAAATCCCCCTTATGAGGCAATCTATGGGGAATGCCTATGTTCAGCAGTGAATTTTAATAGGTTGTAATGGATGGATGTATAGAAGATAATTTACCAGGAGCACATGATCCACTGAAAGGTGAAAATTTCAAATCAACAGTAACATTACAACTATGGCAAACATCCCCCTATGAGGCAATCTATGGGGAAGGCTCAGCAGTGGACTTTTACGGGCTGTAATAGTATAGATAAATAGATAGACATTGGCCTCTGAAATACAGGTTTACCTACATTAGGAGCCAGGTACTTTACATTTATTTGTTAAAGAATATTGGTGAAATAAAGCATTATTATTATAGATAAATAATAATTAGTTAGTAGCAGGTTATATAACATATCTCACTGCTAGTCACAGGCCTCATCTCATTTTTAGATAAGCAAGGTATTGTTAAACATATTATGCTGTAATACGTTTTGACGGCCTTAACATATCTACAAGCTTTTTTTAATTAATCAGACATGCAGGTTTCCTTATATTGTTTTTTTTTTACTGCCGATCACGCTTTAAATCGGCATTTAAATTGCAATTATCAATTTCTCTGGTGCCTGTGTTGAATCCACGATGCTCGCATACTTTAAAATTTAGAGCAAGCTCTCATCCCCTGAACTACTACGAATCCAAGTAAAGAATGTTATACAATTTAACGTTGCGTTACATATTATTATAATTGATTTCACAACTCAACAGAAATACAATAATTATGTGATAATTATTGTGTTTCATTTCTAATGTTTATACGAACACTACACATTTAAGTATAACTAGTTTTTATGAATAAGCATTAAGTTAATATACAGGATATTATCCGTAAAAAATGGAATAAGGTTGACATGCGAGCATCTGATGGTACCTAAATGGATATTTGCATTGTTACCTCTGAGGACTAAAATGGAATGCCTCGTATCTAGTAAAAATATTAATTGTTAATTGCAATTTTAAGTGCTGATTTACCATGTGCTCGGCGGTGAAGGATAACATCGTGAGGAAACCTGCATGTCTGAGAAACAAGAAAAAAAATATTTCGAAGATATGTGAAGCTCACCAACACGCATTGGGGCAGCGCGGTGGACATTTCCTTGCCCTAAAACCCTCTCAGAAATGAGAGGAGGCCTATGCCCAGCAATGGGACGTAAATAGGCTGCAACTTTACTTACTTTAAATGTAGATGAATATGGACCACAGTATTCAATTCCTATTAGGTGGACTGTGTGCTCATTTCTCACCCTTATTATTTAAAAAAAAAAGCTTGACAACCTCAGTATTTTTTGTATTTGAAGTGTCAGGAACATGCTGCTGTTTATCTCCTATATGAAACAGGAGATAAAAAGCAGGATGTTCCTTCTCTGTTGCCTCTTACGACACCCATGAAATAATATCGCAGAATACCAGCGTAAAATAGCAGCTTAACTATCCTGTGTTTCGTATGGTGAGTGTAGGGAACTGGACCCTTTCTATAATCATTGTTGATCATTATGAGCAATGAATTGATTGATGTCATAAATCTTCAGCCTGTGAAAATGTTCAGGATCTTTTCGGTATTACACCACAAATCGTCGCAAAGATTAGAATAGAATAGAATAATATTTTATTCAATTATATATTACATAATACTTATTGAAAGTTTTTTTTTATTTACCACTCGTTTGGATAATACCTCTGTCCTGGGAAGAACCAACAAGAAACCCAGCGGGACCTTTTTTTTCATATTTTACTTAACAATAATTTCTTTTATACAATTTTTAAATGATTATTCATAGAACCAGCATGGTGGCGATCACCTTATTCCCAGGGGTTATTTTCATTCATATATTCCTTGATATAATAATAACCCTTTTTGTACAATTTTTCTTTAATAAAACTTTTAAGTAAGAGAGAAACTTCTGGTATTCCATTTTAGTCCTCACGGGCGACGACGCATCTGCATTTTGATTTGTAATCGATGATAGATGTAGATTTCTATGGGCTACAGCAGACACTTACTATCAGGTGGACTGTATACACCTTTGGCACCCTATTCCTATAAAAAAATAATATAGGGCAGTGAATATAGTTTACTTCCGTGCATTGATTTAGAAATAAAATATTAATAATACTGGTTCAATGTAAAAATTGAAAATAAGTCTTTTTGATTGACACCACCCGGAATATCCTTCTTCTTTTTAGGACGTTTCCTTGATACTTAATTTTCGTTTCAATAAAATCTAGGAAAAGGAAAAAAGGAAACATATATTTTGACATTCCTTTTATGATATCTTTTTCTTTATTATATTCGTTAGCTTAGATTCGTGTTAAGTGTCGTACATACATATATTCAAACTATTTATTTTTTTTCATTAATTTCATACAGCCTATTAAGTCCACTGCTGAACATAGGCTTCGAAATCACCTTGGTTTCTTTTCGTCTATAACAGATTCTATCTGTGATTTTTAGATGGATTAATTAAATTTGTTATTTTTTTAAAAAAATGACAAATTATTACAAACACAAACAAGAGAATATAAATAGAATATAATTGAATTCCTAATTAAATGGTTATTCCTAGGGGTAGAAAAAGGTTCACAAATACTTTAAATAGGCAATTATTTAATTTAATAATTTCGTTTAACTAACAACGAAAATACCGGTAGGCGAAGTGTAGGGCGTCAACCCACGAGATGGAGTGACGACCTGGTAAGACATGCAGGAAGTCGATGGATGCAGGTGGGTCAGGACCGTGCTTTGTGGCATTCTTTGGGGGAGGCCTATGTTCAGCAGTGGACTTGTGAAGGGCTGTAATGATGATGAACAATGAAATTTAAAAATAACAGGTGTAAAACCTTATATAATAAGAGAGATTATCTGCACTAAGAAGCACGCATATGACGCAACACGGTATTGTTCACTTTGTTAAATACGCTTAATTCGGCCATGATCTTGTTACCTTTATTAAATTTGAACCGTCTCGTTAGCCGATGACCCATAACCGAACCAAAAATGGAAATAGTAAATAAAACTGGACCACAAAAATTGCAAGTAATTGATTACACAAAATTTTGTGTCAATATAACTGTTATTTTAGTCTGCTGTCTCGGCATTAATTCAGCTAAAGCGTGGGATTCTATGCCAGGTTGGTCAAGGTTGAAAACAACAAATGCGACACTAATTTATTTTTTGATTGGATGGGCAAGACAAGGTTATTGTTAC
The DNA here is from genome assembly GCA_963668995.1 of Parnassius mnemosyne. NCBI lineage: Eukaryota > Metazoa > Arthropoda > Insecta > Lepidoptera > Papilionidae > Parnassius > Parnassius mnemosyne. The sequence continues at coordinate 4,657,039 of CAVLGL010000090.1, read as the reverse complement.
CGTATATACCATCAGGACTATTGGGGGTTCACCACTCTGTGGATTACCAGAAGTATTTTCCTTGCACAACTTCTTTGTAATTCTACAACCAGAGATTTTTGTTTCTTTAAGGAAAGAAACTACTTTCTTCTAAAATGGCAATCCCATAATGTACTTACCAACAGGTGAACCACATGCTCGTTTGCTCCTTGCTCCTGCTATATATGTATAAAATAATTTATACGTTTTTTTTTAATAAAAACACTAGCAATGTTATTAATATTACTAATATACCCTTTAACCACTCCTGGTTAGCTTTAAAAATATTAAGTTAGGAGTGATTTACAACAGTAGTCGAATGCCGGATTTGAACCTACGACCTTTTGTTTTCGCGGGCTGCACATTGCCATTACGCTACTGTCGCTTTAAATCTTTAAAAATTCGCTAAATTTAACATAATATGTTTTAAATATATGTCTTTTATCATCGTACCCTCTTTGGCCTATAGATCCATCGTTAAGAATCAAAATGCAAATGCGTTGTTATCCCTGAGGGCTAAATTGGAATCCCTCGTCTCCAGTGAAAAGGGATCGTTTAAAAAGTGACGGCTCGGTAACGTAACTAAGCTATGTGTCTATTGTAGCTAAGTTGCGGCTCTTTGAGCCACGGCCACAGAATAAATAATAGTACTAACGTACAGAAGTTGCACCTCTTTTGATGTTGACTGCTTGCCGACGTTTTAATACCTTACATAGTTATTATTAATCAGATAAATCGTGCACGCAAGCTAAATGAAATCTCTGCGCGCGAGGTTCCGTATTACTTTGCATCTTTTCTGCTTACTACGTCACAACGGACTTTCCGTGGTTGCTAAGGGCTGTTAATAAAGAGTAAAAAAATACATTGTGATATGGTATATTACTTAGTTAAAGTACCTATGCTGACTATAATCGACCATATTACCTACTATGTGAGTTCTGTGATGCCCAACGCATGAAACTTGCAATGCCATTCGTCGGTAAAATAAACCCGAAAAACGATTCCTAGCAGAAATGTGATCGTAATCTACTTAGTTGAAAATCTTGTAAACAAAGTTTTAATTTCAGTATTTTGTGCTATTATAACTTACAATATTTTAAATACAAAGACGAGTATAGGTATGTAAGTAGGTACTTGGATTGTGAAGTAAATATCAACTAAGTTTTGTAATAAAGTATTTAGGTATTACTTCTGTAGTTAAATTATTACTTAATTATTCGCTATAAGTACTTATCTAACAAAAAATGAAATAAATTTATTATCCTTCGGTAACTCAAAAAATAATATATCTGAATCCTTTTAATTGCTCATTAAGCATCTATCCCCGCAACAATTATAGTAGGTACGACGTTTTGCCATTATAATTTATCAAATAGATAGGTAATATACATATATGTATATAATTTTTAAATTACATTAAAGCTTTTTCAACTATTTTATCCTACAATTAAATATACTAAACACTAAACAAAAACTATTTCGACGAGTATTTCAACAAGTATTTACAAAAATATATTTACGTAAACACCGTTAAAAAAACCTTAACATTCAGTCGTACATAGTGCGCTAGCCCCGAATGCGATCTACCCCCGGGGCAGCTCGCGATTGTAGGTAATTATTTCACGCAGGTAGCAAGAGTGATAGAGGCCTGCCATGGCTTCGATTCCTCTACGGAAGAGATGGCCTACAAATTCGAACAATTTTTTTGTATAGCCAGAGTATTTGTCCATGTGCACGTTTCGTGTGTGGAATGTCGAACACTTCCACGAATAAAACGATAAAAATATTATAAATGTCAAAAAAGGTGTTTCATAAGTAAAACATAAATATCATAACTATTATTATGTAGATTTGCAAATTCCACCACAAAATCGGATCTCAGTATAAGTCTCGCACATTCGACGTTTACCTCCGGTTACTGGTACGCGATTTTTATACAATATAACTTACAAATCAATATTTTTCGGGCATTTCTATGTCACCTTTTAAGACACTCACATGTCCTATGGCAAATAGTCCCTTTCAGGTCAAACTATTAAGGAAGGCTATGTGCAACTGTGGCCCTTTGATAGAATGTAATGATGGTGATGATGTATTTATTATCAATGATACATATTATCTTAGAGTATTGTTGAAATAATACGCAAATTATATTTTATAATCAGTCGAAAACGAATGCAAAATTTTACAGTATCTACGTGAGCACATCGAATTCATCTAGGTGTGCACACCAAATTAGATTCCAGCGGCAACCATGAAAGTGTTAGTTTCAATTTTAAGAAATTTATCATGCCCTGCGGTGAAGGAGAACATCGTGCGAAAGCTTGAATATTATCTGAGCAAATAAAATATTTCTAATACATTTCAGTGATTTTTTATAATAACTAACAACATTAGATAATATATAAAATGTTAAAACTTATATAAAAGTCATATTATGGACGATATTTGTGTCATTACATATGGCGATATTGAACTGAATGTAAAGAAAATAGATGTTACCGTAACAACCTATTAAACTACTCTGATGAATCTCCATAGATTGCCTCATAGGGAGGATATTTGCCATAGTAGCCACGCTTGACGATCACAGTTTATTTTTTATTTTTAGAAGTGACAAACGAACTCACAGTTCACCTGTTGGTAAGTGGTTACTGCGGTCCATTAACATCTGCAGCCAACTTCATACAAAGAAAACCACACATGTGTCACACCTTCACATCTTCGTAATTATACTGCCACTGTCTACTTTTTAGACCGGAACAGCAAATCAAGCGCTGCTAATTTACGGCATAAATAAGTAATTGATAGTTACCCAGACCTCTACCACCTCGTATGAATATAACCATATTTTTATTTGTTTAAATATATATTATAATGTAAAAATATGGATTTGCTATTTAAAATGAACTGTGTCGCTTGATTATTTTTTTAGACCGGAACAGCAAATCAAGCGCTGCTAATTGGCAGCATTATTAAGTACTTGATAGTTACCTAGACGCTCGATTGTTAAGTAGCTCTACCACCTAGTATGAAAATAACCATATTTTTATTTGTTTAAAAATATATTATAATGTAAAAATAAAGATAAATAAATAACAATATTTAAAATTAACTTTATTGGTTGATTATTTTTTCAGCTAGAGGCAAAAAGAAAAAACTGGCGATCATGATTCCCCTCCTGAACCTACTAGCGACATTGAAGACCAAAGTTCTTCTTATCCCTATTCTTCTTATTGTGTTATTGATAAAGAAGCTACTCTTAGTGGCTGCTGTACTGCTTCCGAGTCTACTCAGTACATTGAAGTCCTGCAAGGTAAAACGTTAGATTTAATTGGTTTTAAGCCTTTCCTATCTTATTAACTTGTATAAGTTTACTGGAGCCCATCCCTTTGTAGGGAAGAATTGCCTCAATCACCACGCTTCACAGGTTTTTTAATAGAATAAAGGTAACAAACGAGCAAACACTCCACCTGATGGCAAGTGGTTGCTGTTGCATCTACATCTATCCTCGATTACGAATCTAAATGCAGATGCGTTGTCACCCGTGAGGACTAAGATGGAATGCCTCGTTTCTAGTAAAAAAGGTTCCTAGTTCTCTATACTCACCATATGAAACAGAACAGAATTAAGCTGCTATTTTATGCTGGTATTCTGTGAGAGCGTGATGGCACCCCGGTCGAGCCGACCCGTTAGTGCTACAAAAATATCGTATATATATGTAGCTGCAAAATGGCTCTTCCCGTTGCTGGTCTGTTTATTACCATCAAGAGTAAACGAAATGGTTATACTGCGCGTAATGGAAGCCATGAGATCTTTCCAACTTTTTACAAAGTAGAATCTACGCCCGTGTAGTGACGGTGTCATCCAATGCAGTCGCGTAAGAGATGGCAGAAGGAAACTGAGACAGGAGATGGGCAGCAGCATCTTTCTGATAACAGCAAAATAACAAAAAATCGCGGTTACCAACCCGCTTGCCAAGCGTGGAACTATGAGGCAATCTATATATCCTAACCTATGTTGCTGTAATTAATGATTGAATGATGAATGCCTCTGACGAAACCCACAGGGTTTAAGAATAAAAAGTTAATTTCGTTTTGCCACTTTCCTAATGTTTTACAAAATAAAGAATCTTGAGTACCGATATTCCTATGTTCCCGGGGTTGACTCCCTGATAGAAAAATTTGTGCCAGAAGAATGTTAAGGTTTAAAAACTAATGAACCAATAATTAGTCCATTATTGGAGAGGAAAGTATTTTATGCCTTTTTCAAATTTTGATAGAATTGCTAAAAATATTACTTTTAGAGGTTATATATATATGTAACAAATCAATGTTCTAGTTTGCTTTGTGGCTGCTGCACGATTGTTCGGCTCGAACGGGGAAAGATCATGCTTTCACCTAATACTAGTGTGCAAAATTAGCACAGTACTGCTGCATAAAGGCTACATGATTAAAAGAACATGAAACAAAGAGCAATTCTTAAAATATATCATTCATTGAAATGGGAATATACATATATACTAGTGAATTTTAACAAACATTACACGCCACAAATCATATCGTATTTTATGCGCTGCCATACCGTTCATCAGATTGCCCTAAAACTTTGTCAACTTATTGCTTGCACTTGCGGGCAAGTTATAGGCATAGTGCAAGAACTTCAATGGATGTATTATCATTCCTAATTAAACAATATAAGCCTTTTTTTTATAGGATAAAGGTGACAAACGTGCACACAGTCCACCTGATGGTAAGTGGTTGCTGTGGCCCATAGACATCTACATTTATCCTCGATTACGAATCAAAATGCAGATGCGTTGTCACCCGTGAGGACTAAGATGGAATGCCTCGTTTCCAGTAAAAAGGGTCTCCGGTTCTCTACACTCACCATACGAAACACAGTAGCAATAAGCTACTATTTTACGCTGGTATTCTGTGAGACCGTGGTCCTTCCCCGGTCAAGCCGACCCATTCGTGTTACAACTATACCAGAAATATAGCTGCAGCATGGCTCTACCACGTATGAAGCCTAACGATATTTCCACAATTATTTATTCTGCGGCAGCAACGCGCCGAGTACCAGCTAGTCTTTATGTATAATAATTATGTGTCACATTGTTTGTCCGCAATGAACTCTTAAACTACTGAACTGATTTCAGTGAAATTTTGCACACTGTGTGCAGTTCGGTCCAACTTATGAATTATGATAGTGTTATCCCGATAAGTGACCTTCAATATTTTTATTACGAATGTAATATTTTTTATAGGACAAAGGATTGTCGGAGAGGTCTGTCTGGCCGGCTAGGAGTTTATATAAATAATAACATAAACCGGACATTATAATACATTACCTTTGCGTTGCTAAAAAAATTAATGATGATATGACAGTACATTTCATAATTTTTATATTTTCTTGTTTTTGCATCTTTTGAATACTACATAATTCAAGATTATTTTGCTCCTTGATGCAAGGAATAATTGACTTTTATGTTAATGAACACTGTGCACTCAAGCTTGTTTAAGTAATTACATACGGGTGTTAGGTAAAGTTTGTTAAATTGAAAACGAGTCACCTCTTATCTTAAGTTCACTATCAGACATTCTTGTAAGGTCTTTGACAAAGAAATTTCACTCAGCTGCTGGACTTTATTTAATAATATGAATATGAGCAGATAATAAATAAAAACAAAGAAAGGAAAATAGCAACAACCTATAGTCTCTATATTCGATAAAATTTGATCCTTTAATTAAATTTATAAGCGGACTAAAAGTGTTATTTTTAAATTTAAATTAGTTCATTCTTAAATATACTACATTACCGTTACAACATATTAAAGTTCACTGCTGACTATAAGCCTCCCCATAGATAGCCCTATAGAGGCGATATTTGCCATAGTGTTCACGCTTGGCAAACGGGTTGGCAACCGCAGTTTTTTATTTTTAATTGTTATTAGGAATGATTATGTTATTAGATCTGATTTCTTCCTCTCTGCCACCTCTTACGACACCCGCGAGGAAGATATGGGGTAGTGGGTATTCCTACACCGCCACTAAACGGTATCATCCTCCATCCTACATTACTCAAGATTAATTTTCCTGATGAGAATAAAGATACGTAAAATTGCGTGCGTGTACGTACACGCGCGTTTTAAAATATACTTGCCCTCCATTTGAGCGGTGGATAGATGATAATCTACTGAAATTAAGGCTTATACTATATTAATTTTATTAAAATAATATGATATAACCCCAGCGAATACTGTCGTAATATCAAAATCACAACTTTTCACGAAAAATATGTCAAATAATGCAACAATCATACGAGTACTATTTTTACGGATTTTATCGCGTTTAATTAACTTATTTTATATTCCCAACGTTTCGGTTGCTTTCCAGCAACCGTGGTCACGGGGAACTGAGGTGATTGACGTCCCGATGTCAGAGTTAAACCGGAGTACCTTCAGCTTTTTTAATTAATAATATTTTTTTAATAATTTCGGTCCGATCGACGCAGAATGAACTAACTGTGTCTTGTAATTAAAAAACATTCTAATTTCAATAGAGAGGGAGGCTGGGTACTACCACCTGCTTGGGATCCTGTAATTCATAAAATTAAACCCAAGCATACCACTGCAAGACTTCAAGACACAATTAGTTCATTCTGCGTAGATCGGACCAAAATTATTTATTAAAAAAGCTGAAGGTACTCCGAGTTAACACTGACATCGGGACGTCAATCACCACAGTCCCCCGTGACCACGATTGCTGGAAAGCAACCGAAACGTCGGGAATATAAAATAAGTTAATTAAACGCGATAAAATCCGTAAAAGTAGTTTCATTCAATGTGTATTGTTCGCGTAAATATAAGAAATCATTACATACGAGTTTTAGCTTTCTATTTGAGGTTTCAATAGAAAGCAAATTTTCTCGATATATTTCGATATTATATACTCCTTTAATATTATTATCAAAATAAATGAGGTTTCAATAGAAAGCTATTTTTCTCGACATAGGTATTTCGATATTATTTACTCCTTTAATAGTATTACAAATGAAAACTTTCTTTGCACATAACACAAGCATAGTGCGTTATGTGTATTGCTATTTTGTTTTTATTACAACTTTTGGTATTATACCAACCTCTGGCACTGATACTAACTTTTGTAGTTATCGAGTAACTCCTGAATGCCATGATCTGCTCAATAACCAACCTAAACTAAATGAAACAAAAGATTGGCAGCCCATCAAAGTCACATAGATTTTGCTGCTCACTATCTTTTTCATTTTTCTTTGTTGCCTCTTACGACATCAATAGGATGAAATGGGGCAGCGAATTCTCTTTGTGGTTATAACCCTTCAAATGGGTACTATTTTACGCTGGTATTTTATGCGAGCCTGGATCTTTTCTGGTGAGACCCACCTACTATAAGTATTGCAGCTATAATACGCTGCTAGCGTGTACACGTATGCATAACACGCTAAATTACAGTAATAAAAGCAACATATTTTTACTCAATTAACCCATAGCACCGAAAATTATTAAATATTTCCTCAGTGTTGAATTTTTAAAGTAAACATCTTGATGACGGTTGCAGGATTCCTACTAGATCCAAAAGATACCAAGAGGTGAATATCCACAATTGTAAAGTTTTTTTTCTGGTCTACTCATTGTTTTTTACAAAGTGCGCGTTTTCACAACAGTGGATGCGGAGAAGACACTACATAATATTGTACTACATACTTGGAGACATGTTCGTCATTTGTTTCAATATACATAGAAATAAATGCATTCGGTTGGTATTTTGTCTAAAGTGTCGTCACTAAGTACGTTTTGATTTACTACACTAATAAGTTTGTAAGAGCCACGCTGTAGCTATATTAATTTTAGCACGAATGGGTTGATTCGACCAGGGTAGAACCACGCTCTTACAGTATACCAGCGTAAAATAGCTGCTTTATACTGGTGTGTTTCATATGGTAAGTGAAGAGAGCTGGAAAGGAGAGCATTCTGTCTTAGTACTCAGGGACGACAACGCATCTTCATTTTCATTCCTAATCGAGGATAAATGTAGATGTCAATGGGCCACAGCGTCCACTTGCTATCAGGTGGACTGTGTGTTCGTTTGTGTTGCTCATGCTCATTCGTTACATTAGACTTGCATAGTTTATTTTTAATTTTGATATTGTTTTGCTCCAAGATCTAATAATGTATTATTCCCTTCTTCCAGATGATTGGTCCTCATTCTTGAAGGTGCGATTAAGTTAATGTTTTCTACATTAAATATGTAAATATCAGAAATGGTTGGTAGCTTCCTTAATGAGATAATTCAAATATGGTGGTGCGCATGATCGGGGCTAGTTATAATTTATATAAATTTGATAGTTCCGATAAATTATACTTTTTCTATCATCAATAACGAATTGACTATCTCTCTCTCTCTCTATATATATATATATATATATATATATATAAAATTACTGTCTGTTAGTCTCGCTAAAACTCGAAACTGGCTCGACCGATTCTGATGATTTTTTTTGTGTGTGTTTAATTGGGTTCCTGGATGGTTTAAATTCACAATGTGATCCGGTAGGTGGCGTTGTAGAAATGACCCGTGTGAAGCCAGAGTGGATCGCAAGTTGATTATAGAAAAAAGTGCGTTTATGAAATGCTCTCGTGTATTTGTTTTGGTTAAAGACATCAAAAATGTTTAAGAAATAAATATTTTTATTAAACTGGAAATCAAGATATAGCTGTTAATTCTATTTCTGACTGTTACATCCGTGTGAGGGAAAAAACTAATAATTTCTTAATTATTTACATAGTAATGTAAATTAAACTCTATAAATAAGTCAATCAATTCCGTAACATTAACTTAGCTGAAACTACAATCATTTTTAATAATCAAAAAAGTGGTAAAACACTGTTACTATTTACACGATTAAAAATAAACGACGACAATTTCTTTCGAAAGTATACAGTTGTGATTATGTATCACATATTTATAAATGATTGTTTAAAACTGTTTGTGTTGCTTTCGACTTTTTTCGGCGGCGAGACATTATATTTTTTTCGTATAACAAAAAAATTCATGAATATATTTTAGTTAATATTATTGAAATAAAAATCTAAATAAAATTCTGAGTTGTGTTGATGTGTCACATATTCCTAAACGATTGTTTGTACTGTTTGTGTTGATTTCGGCTTTGTTCGACGGCATGAAATTATATTTTTTTCCGTTTAACAAAAAAAAATCATGAATATATTTTAGTCAATATTATTGAAATGAAAATGTTAATAAAATTCTGAATGGTGTATTTCAAATTCTATATTAAAAAATGCAATTACACTAAAAAGTCATAATAGCGCTTACGCCAACCCGCCTGCCAAACGCAGCTACTATGGCAAAATCCTCCCTATGAAGCAATCTATTCCGACACTATTCCGAAGATATCCCGGACGTCAGTCTGAGCGAGATTAGAATGGCTCTCCAGCACCTTAAAAACGGTAAGGCCCCAGGCGAGGATGGAATTACAGCGGAGCTTCTGAAAGCGGGTGGAAAACCGGTACTTGAAGTCCTTCAGAAGCTCTTTAATTCCGTCCTCCATGGTGGCATTACACCGGAGGCGTGGAGCAGAAGTGCGGTGGTTTTGTTCTTCAAGAAAGGTGACAACGCTCTCTTGAAGAACTACAGACCGATTTCCCTTCTGAGCCGCGTCTACGTGCTGTTTTCGAGAGTCATTACGAATCGTCTCGCGCGCAGACTTGACGACTTCCAGCCTCCCGAACAAGCCGGTTTCCGAAAGGGCTTTAGCACCATAGACCACATACATACTCTTCGGCAAATTGTACAGAAGTCCGAAGAGTACAATTTGCCACTATATCTGGCGTATGTGGACTATGAGAAAGCCTTTGATTCCGTCGAAATTTGGGCGGTGCTGCAGTCCCTTCAGAGGTGCCAAGTTGACTGTCGGTATATCGAAGCGTTGAAGTGCTTGTACAGTAGGGCTACGATGGCTATCCGAGTACAGAACCAGAGTACGAAACCTATCCAATTGCAGAGAGGTGTAAGACAGGGTGACGTCATATCCCCGAAACTCTTCACCGCTGCATTGGAAGATGTTGTGCCCTACAGGCACATTTGTGTGCTGGATTGGTGGAGAATAAAACCGCTGCGATATTTTTCTTTCTTCTATATTTGGTGTTTTCCTTGAGGTAGCTGGCCGCCGACTGTGTCGAACGACGAAAATCGCCCCTCTTTTATACCGCCTCGGGCTGGGTCAATGGATACGGCCGACGCATCGTACAAATGGCGTCGACCAATCAGCGCGAGGCGTGACAGAGCAAGTGACGATGCTGAGTCCCGTTACATTGTTTGTCTTAAGCTAGTTCTATATCTTACTGAGTCATTGTTTACATTGTTTACCTTAAGCTAGTTCTGTTATACAAAGTGACCAACTAATTTTATTACACAAATATAAGCTCTACACTATTATTTTCTTAACATATGATCAAGAAGCTGCTATGGCTTTTGAGAAACATTTTACTGATTTTCCTTTTTTGACAACAAAATCATTAAATTCTTCTCCTACTGTCGCCGAATCATTGCTCAAACAAAATGTAAAGGCTTGTTCAAATACTTTTAAATTCCATAGGGTACTGCCAAAAGATATCGTTAAATATTTTAAAACTATTGATGTTAAGAAAACGGCAGACTTATGGGGGATTTCCGTTAAAGTTATTTTATCTATAATAGATACATTAGCACCTTATCTAGCCACTATATTTAATATAAGCGTCGAATCTGGTGTGTTTCCTGATTTAATGAAACATAGTAAAGTCATACCTATATTTAAATCTGGTAGTACATTAGACCCCGCCAATTTTAGACCAATTTCTGTACTACCAACATTAAGTAAAATTTTTGAAAAAATTATTTTAGATCAGATGTTAAGTTTCTTTAATATTAATAAATTGCTACATAATAATCAATTCGGTTTTACAAGGGGTCGCTCGACAACTGACGCTGGAGTTGAGCTTATTAAACATATTTTTTGTGCATGGGAGAATTCAGAGGATGCTTTGGGTATATTTTGTGACCTTTCCAAGGCCTTCGACTGTGTTCACCATGAGACATTAATCAGGAAGCTACAGTACTATGGTGTCAAGAACACAGCGCTTAAACTTATTATTTCATATTTAAGTAATAGAAAACAGAAGGTTATTATCAATGGTAAAAGTTCTTCCGGGTCACCTGTACTAATGGGTGTACCTCAGGGCTCGATTCTCGGCCCATTCCTGTTTCTGGTGTATATTAATGACTTACCTCACCTTGTAGGGGATAGTCATGATATAGTATTATTTGCTGATGATACTTCCTTGATTTTTAAACTTAAACGTCAATCATTTAAATGTGACGAAGTGAATAATGCTATATCAAAATTAGTGCATTGGTTTAACGTTAATAATATGCATTTGAACGGAAATAAAACTAATTGTGTTAAATTTACAACAACGAATGTTCAAAATCTGAATACCAATGTGTTTTTATATGGGGAGGAATTGAGCCCTGTTGTATCCACTGTTTTTCTTGGCATCACTCTTGCCGCAAAGCTCCAGTGGGGCCCCCATATATCCAAATTAGCAAGCAGACTAAGTTCTGCAGCCTATGCTGTAAAAAAGATTAGAGGTCTCACTAGTGTCGAGACAGCTAGATTAGTTTATTTTAGTTATTTTCATAGCATAATGTCTTATGGGATTTTGCTATGGGGAAATGCGGCTGATTCAGAAACTATTTTTGTTTTACAGAAGAGGGCCATTAGAGCTATTTACAATCTAAAACCGAGAGAGTCTCTTAGAGATAAATTTAAAGAAATTAATATATTAACTTTGGCCTCTCAGTATATTTACGAAAATTTAATGTATGTTCACAAAAACAAAGATAGTTTTAGTAAAAGAAGTGATATACATTCTGTAAACACTAGGAACAAACACAAGCTAGTGATACCAGTTTCTCGACTCCACAGAGTCAGTAATTCATTCTTGGGGCAATGTATACGCTATTACAACAAGGTCCCGGAAAGTGTACAGGTTCTCTCTATTACCAAGTTTAAATGTTTTATTAAGCTGAAACTGTATAAAAGGGTTATTATAGTATAAATGAATACATGGTTGATAATAACCCCTGGGAATGAGGTGATCGCTTCCAAGCAGTTTCTAAAATAAATTTTGTAAATAGTTCGTAATCATTTATATTGTAAAATTTATTTTAAAAAAAAGTCCCGCTGGGTTTCTTGCTGGTTCTTCCCAGGACAGAGGGTTTTTTTCGAACCAGTGGTAAAGTAAAAAATGACTTTCAATAAGAATTACACATGTAATGTATATTGAATAAAAAATATTCTATTCTATTCTATTCATAAAATGCTTATATCCTATCTAAACTATAATCTCTATTAATATAAATGTTTATCCTATCTAAGTACAAACTAACTATAATATTTATTCCATTAATATAAATGTTTTTGTCTTATTTATGTATCACTATTTGTTTTTCTCTTGTCCCGCACATCACTCCCGCCGTGCGACCGCGTCGCATCAGCTTCCGGTGCGGGCTCGACGTCCGTAGATAGAGGCAGGATCACAAGCTTCCTTACTGGCCGGCGTAGGACACCTCCCTTAGTTAGCACGTCCACAGTCCGCACGACGTTGTCGGGACCCGGATATGTAGCGATGACTCTTCCTCGTATCCACACGTTGCGAGGCAGGTTGGGATCGACGATCTGTACGAGGTCGTCGACGCGTGCTGCTTGGCCTTGTCCGTGGGGCTCCCGCCGGTGTTGAAGCTCAGGGAGGTACTCCTTCACCCAGCGTAACCAGAAGGTGTCGGCTAGCCTCTGCGCAGCTCGCCAACTTGACCGTGAGAGGGCGTCTCGTTCGGTGAAAGTGCCTAGCTGTGGTACTCGTCCCGGTCCTCCCAACAAGAAGTGGTTAGGAGTGAGAGCTTCGGGATCCTCTGGACTGACTGAGACGTGAGTCAGCGGTCGGCTGTTGACGGTGTATTCCACTTCTACCAGTAGTGTCGTGAGGACTTCCTCCGTCGGATGACGTTCGTGCAACGTCGCGATAAGAGCGGTCTTGACGGAGCGAACCATTCGCTCCCAGGCTCAGCCCATAAATGGAGCTCCAGGCGGGATGTAGCGCCAGGAGATAGTCCTTTTTGCTGCTTCTTCTGCGGTCGCTGCGTCGACCGCCTGTCGTAGTTCCTTATCGGCTGCCTTCAGGTTGGTGCCGTTGTCTGACCATATTTCTGTCGGGCAGCCTCGCCGTGCGATCATCCACCTTATGGCCATTACCGCGGAGTCAGCGCTAAGTAAGCCGGCAACTTCTAGATGTATGGCTCGCGTTGTGAGACATGTAAAAATGGCCACATATCTCTTTTGTCGAGTTCGTCCGACGGTCACCGAAAGAGGTCCGAAATAGTCCACACCGGTGTAGGTGAAGGGGCGCTTGTGGTGAGCTAAGCGACACGTTGGCAGGTCCCCGGTTCTCGGATGCGGCGGTACTTGCGTCTTCATTCTGCAGAATAGGCATTTTCGTAGTATTGTGCGTACGATAGGGCGCAGTCTCAGTACCCAATACTGCTGCCGGCACTCGTTAACTGTGGCTTCTACACCGGCGTGATGGAGTTGCCGATGTATAGCCTGCACCCAGAGCTTGACTGTGTGATGATCACCGTCAATTATCAACGGGTTCTTGAATTTTTCCTCCATGTCGCAGACTGCTCGAATACGACTTCTAAGTCGTAGTGTGCCGTTTATTGACTCGACGCTGAGCTGGCGAAGGCGGCTCTCCTTATTGATCGACTTCCCGCTGTTTAGGCTGTCTATTTCTTCCGCAAAGGATTCTTCTTGGGAGGATCGCATTAGAAGCTCTTCAGCTGTCTTAAGCAGCTCGGCTGAGACCATTAGCGGCTTTATGTCTTCTGGCGACCGCTTCTTAGTCGTCATGTGCGCCTGATATTTCACTGTAGCTTTGTTCTTTTTCCAAGTGGGATCAGCCTCTTTATTCTTCTTTGTTCGTTTGTAGTTGACTCTCTGTTTGGTGTTTCTGCAGAGTTGAATGAACTGTAGAACACGTGCGGTTGAGTATCGGAGTCGGTCCCAGTTGGAGAACTTCGCTGGATCAGATAGACCTTCGGCAAGCCTCAATCTTCTTTTGTTGCTCACGTAATGTGTCCTTTCTTCGTCGGAAGGTTCTTCCGCTGTTGCTCTTGTGGTTTCTGTCGGCCAGAAGTCTTCTGTTAGGTATAAGAAGTCAGGCCCTTTGAAAAATCGATGTTCTTTATTAAATGCTGCTGGTACGTCTCGTGTGGCGTCGTCCGCCACGTTCAGCTTTGTCGGAACCCAGCGCCAGTCGTTAACTTTGGAACTCTCTTCTATGAGTGTTGAGGGTATTCTGGCTAAGTTCAGGTTGAAGGTGAGTTCGTCCGAGTGGATCTTCCAAACAACACCCAGAACTCGTTCCATCTTTTCTTCTGTTTTGTAGAGTTCCATGTCTTCTGTTTGGCTGTCTTCTCCAAGTGTTTCTAGGAGTGATGCTGAGTTTGATTTCCACTGTTTCAACTCGAAGCTGGCTTTCATGTGCACGGCTCGTACACTCTTCGTGATGCGTTTGGCATCTTCGAGGGTTCTGAAGCTGTCCAAGTAGTCGTCGACGTAATGCTTCATTATGATGGCCGCTGCGGCTTCTGGGTGAGTTTCCCCGTGCTGTTTGGCGTTTAGGTTCTTGACGTATATTGCTGTCGAAGGCGAACTCGATGCTCCGAAAATTAATGATGTCATTCTGTACTCTTCCGGAGGTTGGTTGTCTCGTCGAATCCCACGCCATAGGTACCGCAGTGCGTCCCTGTCTTGTTCTCGCAACTTGACTTGCATGAACATCTCTTTGATGTCCGCCGTAACCGCGATCATGTGTTGTCGGAAGCGCATGACGACACCTGGTAGCGATTGTAGTAGGTCGGGCCCTTTGAGTAGCATGTCATTAAGTGCCACCCCTTTGGTCTTGGCTGCGGCATCGTGTACCACCCGTAATTTCTCCGGTTTCATTGGGTTGACTACTGCAAAGTGAGGTAGGTACCAAGTTTTGTCAGCTGTCTTCTGTTTTGGGGCGGGTTCGGTGTACCCCTTTGCGACGAGAGCGTTCATTTGTTCCACGTATTTCTTCTTTAACGTGGGGTCACGATCGATCTTCTTTTCTATGTTGAAGAGCCTCTTCAGCGAGTTTTCGTAATTGTCTGGTAACTTGACATTGTCTTTGCGCCAGAGAAGACCGGTCTGGAATCTTCCTTCTTCTGTCTTCGTTGTGGTCCTTTCCAAGATACGAAGTGCTTGTTCTTCTGGATCAGTCTTCGGTCTCTTGGGCTTTATACAAAGTGCGTCCATCTCGAAGTATCGCTTCACGAGGTCTTCTAGATTCTCCTCTGGATCTTCTACGATGTGTGACACGAAATCGATGTTCCGTCCGAAGCTTCGTGTCTGGCTGCCGTGGAGTACCCAACCTAGTGGCGTGAGAGATGCCACTGGGTGGTTCTTGTCTCCTTTTCTTACTTCCGATGTCAGCAGAAGATGCCAGTTATCTTGTCCGATCAGCACTCGTGGCTTGGCGTTTGCATATGTGAGATGTCCTTGGATATCAGAGAGGTGTTGACACTCCTCCACTAGATCCTGTGGGACCCGTTGAGATGAGACTTGCAGGTTCTTCACTGTGCGTGCTTGTATTTGTTCTTCATGATCGTTGAGCCCCTTTAGTTTGATGGTGACTCTCCTCGATGCTGACTCCGATACTTTCTTGTCGTTGATGGTTTCTATCTTCAGTGGGTCTATGGGGCCCGTTGTTCCGACGCTTGTTACTATACTATCGTCGACGAGCGTGACTGTTGAGCCGTCGTCCATCAACGCGAAGGTGTTGATAGCTCCTTTTGGTCCTTTGACCTGGATCGGTAGGATTTTTAAGTATGATTGCTTCTTGACGGTCCAGGTTGAGTTGATGACCTCTGTTGCCCCTTGATTTTCTTTTGCTTCTGAATCTTCTGACTTCTTTTCGTAATGCAGCATCTTGTGGTGAGAGTACTTGCAGCTGTTGACATTACATGGCTTGGGTCGGCAGTGGTGTGTCTTGTTCCTATAGCGAAGACACCTGAAGCAGAGGCGCTTGGACTTGGCCATGTCCCATCTTGCATTTGCATCTAACTTCTTGAATTGTTCACATTCTGTGGCGTTGGTGTGCCCCGTATCTTCACATACGACGCATCTTGGTATGTATGTCTTCTCAGTCACGTTGTTGATCCTTTGAGTCTTCCTTTGTGGTGCGGCTGTAATAGGCGGTGTCATCTGTTCGGGCAGCGCGTAGGGTCCACACAGTTCTGCTTCCCTTTTGAAGAACTTCTCTATCTTGATGAGGCAAGGGTCTTCACGTGGCTGCATGGCTGAGAAGTCGTAGTACCTATAACGCAGAGTTGGCGTCAGTTTGTCTACTATTGTCTTCGCGAGTTCAGGATTGTACATGTAGTTAAAACAACCCAAAGTCTTCAGTGTCGCCACTACGTTGGAGATCTTGGTGGCGAATATGCATATGTCTCTTGGTGACTCAGTAAGGCGCGGCAGACCTCTAAGCGTCTCCATCTCCAGCATGGCTATTGACTCTGGTCTTCCAAATCTTGACTCCAAAGTCTTCATTACTTCAGCCGGGTGTGCGTTGGTCATAAGTAGGCCTTCAACTGCTTCCTTGGCCTTCCCTTTCAAGTTTCTTCTGAGTCGATTCGTATTTTCAACTACGCTGAATGTCGCTTCTGTCTCGTAGTAGGCGGCGCGAAAGGGTAGCCATTCCTGATGAGACCCGCTGAAGAATGGTAACTCGACGAACTTAGGTCGTTGGGCGGCGCTGACAGCCCGAGTGATGGCTTCAGCCAGGAGGGCTACGTCAGTTTGACCTCCCGCCGGTGACTGATGTGTTTCTTCGTGCCTTGGTTCTTCTGCGTGGGCGGCTGTTGGTTCTTCTATGGCATGGTGAAGTTCGTTGGTGATTGCTAACACCGGGCGATTCACTTGATTCTCCAACCAGTCGTCCACTCTTGTATTGACTTCTGATCTTGAGTAGTGGGATGCGTCATCTTCTTCTTCCTCCTCCTCTTCTGAGTCTTCCCTTTCTAAGGCAGCAAGGCGTGCTGCGGCTAATTCCACTTGAAGGCGTAGTAAATCTTCTTTCGCCTTTGCAAGCTTGAGCTGCTTCGTTCTACTGCGTGTAGATCCCCCTCCACCTCCCTTCTTGCTGGGCGGGCGGGGTTCCTGTAGCTCGGTTTGCTTTGATGGACCGGCGGTGCTTCTTATGGCTCGATTCACTGTAGAAGTTTCTGTTTCTCGGTGAGTTGCTCTGGTGACAGTAGCGGGCGGCTTCATCAGCTGTTTGGCCTTCGCACCCGCAGTTAGTGTCGTCGCCGCGGATGGTGTTACGGAAGGAGCGACGGCGCTGGCGGGGTGCGTGGCGGGGGCGGCGGTTGCGGCTGAGGCTGAGGTGGCGGCGGACGAAGTGGTCGCTGTGGTGGCGGAAGTCACGGTGGATGGATCAGTCGCCGCGGAGGTGTCCTTATACTCCGAAGTCTCCGTGGCGGTCGTCCCTGTAGCTGTTGATTCCGTACTGGCTTCCGCACTGGTGGTACCGGTCGCCGAGGTGGTAGCCTTGGACGACGACGGCTTGCTGCCCCTTCCCTCAGAGCGCGTAACGGCCATGCTGTCAGCTGACTTTTTCTTCGAATAATCTTGAGTCTTGAAAAACGATTTCCGGGGAGTCTTCTTAATTACTTTTCTTCAGGTAATTATTCCCCATAAGATTCGGCTGGCGAAGGACCATTAAATGTGCCCTACAGGCACATTTGTGTGCTGGATTGGTGGAGAATAAAACCGCTGCGATATTTTTCTTTCTTCTATATTTGGTGTTTTCCTTGAGGTAGCTGGCCGCCGACTGTGTCGAACGACGAAAATCGCCCCTCTTTTATACCGCCTCGGGCTGGGTCAAGGCGTCGACCAATCAGCGCGAGGCGTGACAGAGCAAGTGACGATGCTGAGTCCCGTTACATTGTTTGTCTTAAGCTAGTTCTATATCTTACTGAGTCATTGTTTACATTGTTTACCTTCAGCTAGTTCTGTTATACAAAGTGACCAACTAATTTTATTACACAAATATAAGCTCTACAATATTATTTTCTTAACATAAAATGCTTATATCCTATCTAAACTATAATCTCTATTAATATAAATGTTTATCCTATCTAAGTACAAACTAACTATAATATTTATTCCATTAATATAAATGTTTTTGTCTTATTTATGTATCACTATTTGTTTTTCTCTTGTCCCGCACAGACGTTTTGAAGCTTCTGGACTGGAAAGGATACGGTATCAATATCAATGGCGAGTACATCACTCACCTTCGATTTGCCGACGATATAGTCCTTATGGCAGAATCGCTGGAGGACCTAAGCACTATGCTCAATGACCTCAATAGTGTTTCCCAACGGATAGGTCTTAAGATGAACATGGACAAAACTAAGATCATGTTTAATGTCCATGTCACACCTATGCCGGTAGTTGTTGGGAACACTAAGCTCGAAGTTGTTGACGAGTATGTTTACCTGGGACAAATAGTCCGACTAGGTAAGTCCAACTTCGACCGAGAGGTCAATCGACGGATTCAACTCGGTTGGGCAGCGTTCGGGAAATTACGGCGCATCTTCTCGTCAGGTATACCTCAAACCTTGAAAACGAGACTGTACACCCAGTGCGTGTTGCCAGTGATGACATACGGAACTGAGACGTGGTCCTTCACTGCTGGCCGGATGAGGAAGCTCAAGGTCGCTCAGCGAGCTATGGAGAGGGCTATGCTCGGAGTTTCTCTGCGTGATAAACTTAGGAATGAGGATATCCGCAGTAGAACCAGAGTAACCGACATAGCCCAACGGATTAGTAAGCTGAAGTGGCAATGGGCCGGCCATATAGCTCGAAGAACCGACAACCGATGGGGAAGAAAGGTTCTCGAGTGGCAGCCTCGTACCGGTAGGCGAAGTGTAGGGCATCCCCCCACGAGATGGAGTGACGACCTGGTAAGACATGCAGGAAGTCGATGGATGCAGGTGGCTCAGGACCGTGCTTTGTGGCATTCTTTGGGGGAGGCCTATGTTCAGCAGTGGACTTGTGAAGGGCTGTAATGATGATGATGATGATGATGAAGCAATCTATTGGAGAGTCCTATGTTCAGCAATGGAATTTTATAGCGCTTACGACTTTATTTGGTGGGAATTGGGATAATGTTGAAGATCGGCTGGAATTTAGCTTCGAACAGCCAAAACATAATCAGATCCATAAAACCAACACTTAGAATTTGCACAAATTTGACTCCAGCAGAGCTGGAAACAAATGACTACCGTTATAAAAGCCAAGCCAAAGTCAAGAAATATGAACACAAGATTTCCAAAAAAATCTCAATTAAGTTTTTAATCGGATAAGTGCATTGTAAATTTAAAAAAATCACTCACGGGTCAAAAAATAGGCCAATTAGTAAATAATTTTTGTTATTAGCCGTTAAAACGGGTATTTTGCCTTGAATTTTTTTTAATTCCTAGATATGCACGCACACATTGTTTTTATAGACACTCCTTTTGAATGTATAGTATATAGATTCGCTGCCCGCGGTGCAATAAAATGAAGAAAGAGGACGCCACATGTTACGTTATGCGCTCCCTGTTGCACTTACGGGCCTTACAGCAGGCCTGCAGTAAGGCCCGTAAGTGCGACAGAGAGCGCAACAGGCTGCGTCCTGTTTCCCCATTTTATTTCACCGCGGACAGCAAGTCTTTAACATTAGTAAGTACAATAACATTTTCAGTCGTATCACATTCGAGAAACGAAGAAGATTAGCGAACGTATTATGAAGCCAGTAATTGGTCTACACTGTAGTGTTATGTGGCAGATACTGTAGACTCTATAGTACCTTCCACATAACACTCAAACCAATAAAAAACTGCCAAAGTTGCCAACCCGCCTGCCAAACGTTGCAATTATAGCAAATATGAGGGTAGTTTGAATCTATATGGAAGTTCATGTTAAAGCTGTGGACGTTTATAATGGATGATAAATTAGAAAAACAACACTTAAACTACATTGAATTTCTGCAAGTGAGTGTAGAAACCCGGAGACCCTTTTTAATGAAAACGGGGCATTCCATATTAGTCCTAAATGCATATACATTTTAATTCATAATCGAGGATAGATATAGATGACTTTGAACCACGGTAACCACTTACCATCAAGTGTACTGTGTGCTTGTTTGTCACCCTTATCCTTTATAAGAAAAGGAACCATCTACTTTTATTGATCATTCTAACAATTTGGGAAACATCATTCTTAATATTAACGATATATTTCAGCACCATCATCCCATGACGCACTATTCATCATACTTCGATGGAGGATCCTCGGACTTCAACTCGGATTACGGCAGCAATTATGCTTATTCGTCGAGTGGCGGTTATGGAAAAGACTTCGCCAACAGGGCGTATTTACTACCAAAGCACAGGCCAACACCCGCCTCTATGTATATTACTGCACCTGGAACAACCGCTTAAAATAATATTGAAAACGTAGAATTGTATTAGCTTATTATTTATTTTAATTTAATAATTAATTATTGTGAAAATATTTTTTGTCATAAATTATTTTAAAAAATAACTTTAGTATTTATAAATAAGAGATAAGTTTAATATTTTATTTTAATTCAGAATGCCAAATAAGCTAACACTTTTTCTTGTGGTGGTGACTACTGTAGTCTATCGATGCAAAGTTATACAACGTGCATTCTCACTTATATTTCTTCAGAAATATTTAGATGAAACTCCTTTTAATAATATATTATGTAATGTCTCCATGCCCATCAAACGGAACAAAACAGTAGACAGTACAAAGATCAGTAATGTGGGAGGCGAACAAGGAAAACTCGTAAGTATCTTAAATAGCGCTTACGAATACTCATTGGTAGAAAAGGTGTCCTCCATCCAAGTGACAATTAAATATTTATGAATTTATAATGGTCTTTGTAATTATGGCCAATATTACATTGGTCAATCTACATTTATTCATAAGTAATTATTTAAAGTTACTCCTGTATTTTAATTACAATCGAAACCAGTGCCAGGAGCCGGTTTATATCAGTATTTACTCATATTTGAATATAAAAATTATATGTTAAATAAAAATGTTAAATATAATGTTAATATAAAAAGGCTTCCAGGAGTACAAATAACACGATATTATTTTTATTTATTAATAATAATAACTAATTATAAATTTAGCCAGATTTTTAAACTATTTGCAACACGATGTAATATTACGTACTCGTACATTCTATTTTTCTTTTTCAAACCTTATGGTAATAACGATGAAGATGAGATCATTGTTTACAAACCTTTGTAGTTCATAGATGCTATTTTCTTAAGCTTTTGTATTCAACTTTGAAATGATAATTAAATTAAAAAGAAATGTAAAATAGTTATAATATAGGTATCTAGTTTGAAATGAGAAAATAATTTAAGTCCTGTTTTTCTCTTTAAACTAACTGTAATGAAAAGCTTATCATTCATAAACCGCATTTATTTCAGGACTTGATGAATTATAAATAAATTCTAAAACTTCCCTCTTTACTCTATTTAAACTATTATGTATTAAGCTAAATAAACCACATTTGATTATCAAAATTTACGTAAAATATGTTGTTGTAATTTGGGTTTTAATTAATTATTTACATGATTACTGTTGTTTGTAGATATTTAAGGATTTTTTTTCTTTTGTTTTATGCATTGTGACTAAAATTATCGTTAATTTTTTTTAATTAATTTTACAACTGACTGATATTAACTTATTTCATTATTAGCTTAATTTCATTATTTATTTTAACTTTTTATAAATAAATACACTTTGTGGGAGATTTATTAAAAAATGTATTGAAAAACATAACGTGGTTTTGATGATTTCATATTACTTTATTTACGTCACTTTATACTGAAAATATTTAAAACCGACTTCGAAATGCACAGCCCATATTTAAATATACCTGGGTCCACCTAAAGAGTAAAGTACAACTTGTAATAATAAGAAAGAGATAACGGTTCACAACTGATGAATACATCGCTTAATATAATAAAAAACATAATATAGTCGAATTGCAAGAAACTCTTTTTTTAAGGTTTAAAAAAACCCTTATAGCTTCGCTATGACCGTCCGTCCGTCCGTCTGTTCGCGGTTTTGCTCAGAGACCTGCCCAGAGGTGCTAAAATCTGTAATTGGGCATAGTTATACTTAGATATTAATCACGCCTAGAAAACTGTGAAATAAAACCTTAAAAAACATTTTTATTTTCGGTACTTCACATACTCGTACAAGTAAATGGAGGATGATTTTTTTTACCCGTCTATTCCATCATATCATGGAATATCGTTGGACAGGTTTTTCAAAAACACTGGGAGTGTGTAACAACATCTTTTCGATTCAGGGGTCCGTTTGCGAAACATTTAGCTCTAAAGCGCTATTTTTCATTAGTCATGTGTCCCCCCACCCAGCCCCCTCTACCAACTAAACCGCTGTTTTTGGAAATATACACGATACTAGTATATAACGAAGTTAAAATGAAAACCATCATAGCTAAGTAGAATTAAGAATGTAACGAGTAATAGTCGACTAACTTATAAAATGCACTTGGATTAGTAAAAATTTCGTTACAACTCCGTAGAAAATGACCTAAAACTAGCTGCATTATAACTCTGCAATTTTATTGTAAACTAGCTGTTCTCCGCGACTTCTCCGGAGTGTAATTTAGTGTTTTAATTATGTTGCGCGGAACCTTAATTCCTTTTCTAAAATATAAACCTAAGTTACTCCTTATAACATCAGATATTTGCCAGTGAAAGTCCCGTCGAAATCGGTCCAGCCATTTCGGAGATTAGCCGGAACAAACAGACAGACAGACAGACAGACGGACAGACAGACAAAAATTTTAAAAATTGTGTTTTTGTTATAAGTACCGTATATACTTTTGTGCATTTAGTAAAATGCTGTTATTTTAACATTACAAACAGACACTTCAATTTTTTTTATTTGTATAGATTGTTAAAAATTAACATTTTATATGAAGAGAGAAAAAAGAAAAGAAAAGAGCCTACTCCTTTTTAAAAGGCCGGCAACGCTTCTGCAATTCCCCTGATGTTGCGGTTGTTCATTGGCGGCGGTAGTCATTTACCATCAGGTGAGCCGCATGCTCGTTTGTCCCCTCTCCTATAAAAAAAAGACTAATATGCATTTCTACTATAGCTTTACTTTTTCATTTGCGGGAGAGGCAGGGGGGACCTTTCTTACTTACTTACTATTAGTAGTTATTGTAGGCCTCATTCAAAGTATTCATACAATCATATAGCCTCATACAGTTTCAATCGTCACTCTGGGTTTACGCGGGCGACCTTAGGATAATATAAAGCAGTGGTGGGTTACGTGAAGATTCAGTACGGTCATATATGTATATCTTAGGGTTGCACTGCCGGGAATATACAAATTGTAAGTCAACTATAATCATCTTTGTACCTTGGCATGTGAATGATTTTAATGTAAATGGTATTATTTTCCATTAAATCTTTTTTGAATACCACTCCTTATAAATCTGATTTGAAAATTTAGTTACGATCTTCCTATTTGGGCCCATTTTAGTCGTTATAGCGGTCAAATAGGGAACTCACTTATTGTGCTCATTATCAAATAAGCCCACGTATTGTGACGGGCAACTACGGAACCCTACCACGTGCGTAGCCCGACACGCAATTGGCAAGTTGTTTAACGTCATTTAAAATTAATTTTTTTTTTTTTTTTTTTTTATAGGAGAGGGGGCAAACGAGTATGCGGCTCACCTGACGGTAAGTGACTACCGCCGCCCATGAACAACCGCAACACCAGGGGAATTGCAGATGCGTTGCCGGCCTTTTAAAAAGGAGTAGGCTCTTTTCTTGAAGGTCCCTAAGTCGTATCGGTCCGGAAAAATCCCTGGTGGTAAACTATTCCACAAGGAAGTTGTGCGAGGAAGAAAACATCTTCTAAATCGCACAGTGGTGGACCGCCAATCATCCAGATGGTGTGGATGGTATCGGGAGTTCTGCCGCGATGTGCGTTCGTGAAATTTGGCGGCTGGGATTAATCCGAACAATTCCTCAGAGCACTCCCCATGGTAGATGCGAAAGAAAATGCAAAGAGATGCAACATCTCTTCGCAGTGCCAATGAATCGAGCCGATCGGAAAGGGCTCGGTCGTCGACGATTCGAGCCGCTCTGCGCTGGATGCGGTCAAGTGGAAGGAGCTGGCACTGGGGAGCCCCTGCCCAGAGATGGGAACAGTATTCCATGTGAGGCCGAACCTGCGCCTTGTAAAGTTGCAGGCGGTGTGCCGGCATGAAATACTGTCCCGCTCTGCTGAGCACGCCAAGCTTTTTAGAGGCCAATTTGGCCTTCTCTTCCAAGTGACCACGAAACTGCACGTCATTCGATATGTCGACTCCGAGGATACCGATACTGGCTGAGGCAAGAAGGGGAGTGCCTTGAAACTGAGGAGATACGACAAAGGGGTTCTTTTTAGCGGTAAACGCGCAAACTTGTGTCTTCTGAGGATTAAACTGGACTAGATTTAGTCGCCCCCAATCCGAGACTTTGTCCAGCAAAGACTCGACTTCAGACACAAGTTTGTTCCGGTACTCGGCGACGTTTTCCCGAGAAATATTGGCCCGGCCGGTGTATAGAGCATCACCAGTGCTGTCATCCGCATAGCAATGAATGTTACCAGTTAGCAACATATCATTCAATTTACATTATTACTTTACTTTATAATGTTTCTTGTTTGTTTTTTTTAAACATTACCTCCACACTAAGATTTTTTCCTGTTGGGGCAGTTTACATACATAAATTTGTAGGCCATACTTGTTCCGTGCATGTTTCGAACCCGCGACCCTTAACTCATTGCTAAGCCACTGCGCCACAGAGCCGTGAATTTACTTTATTATTTTTAGTTACTCGAAACCGGGTTTTACTTTTGAAGGTAAAACTTCAGAATAGCTGTGATTTGATTTGAGACTCTATGAAAAGAAAAACATCATACATCTATAGGATTTAGCCTGTAAGAAAATGAGGTAGAATATAGTGTAGGTAAAATAAGCGACAGAAGGCTCGCAGGGCGCGGACCGTGAATTTAAAAGGTCGTGAGTTCGAATCCGCCATTCGACTACTGTCGTGCACCAATCCTAACACCAGCATTTTCAGCTTATCAGGAGTGATTAAAGGGAATATTAGTTGTATTAATAGTATTGCTAGTATTTTCTTTAAATACAGTGTTTTCTATTACCTCGGTCTTTTTTTTTATTTGCCCATAGGCATCTACATCTATCCTCAATATAGAATCAAAATGCAGATGCATTGTCACCCGTGAGGACTAAGATGGAATGCCTCTTTTCCAGTAAAAAAAGTCTCCGGTTCTCTACACTCACCATACGAAACACAGTAGTGTTAAGCTGCTATTTTACACTGGTACAGAATACCATGTGAGAGCGTGGTCCTTCCCCAGTCGAGCCGACCCATTCGTACTATAACTATACTACCAATATAGCTGCAGCATGGCTCTACCACTCTTCTCTTGTGTTTTGAGATTATTTTGCGGTGATTTAAACGTGGTTAATTACGTTTATATTAATTAACATCAAATTAACATTAAGATTGGTTTGGGAGGTGGGTTAGGTTGGGTTTTTAAAAAGTCAAGATTTATAGTAAATTATTTTATTTATTTTACTTCCGCACACGTATAGACTGAAGTTCTAGGAAGGTTATCACTGGCCTGACGTTGGAAGGTAAAATCCAGGGGCTGTTCTTGCAGAGTCGCAGGGACCCAGCTAGCGGAAGGAGCCGATGATAACCAGGCTCGACGTTGATGATGGCCGTTGGCAGGATGGTAGACCAACAGTCCATTAGCTCGCGGCACTGCAAGCAAGTAGACCTTAGGTGGTGAGTGGATCCTGGAATTCCAGACGGAGGCTAGCGTTAGGGAAACTTCCAATAGCACTATATGCGCCCTAGTTAAGTACGGCTCCCCTTCTAGGATGTTAAAATTCCTAAGCACTAAGCAGCCTCAGCAAAAGAGATAGGAATTAATCAGAATGGTTAGAATGTCTGCTATTGTTAAATAAATAAGAACTCACCCCAGCGGCAGGATCAGCTGCACTCTGAACAATTTAAATTTTTGAAAGTAGGTAATCAGTTTCAATGGTCGTTCGTTTACGAACTTCGAGCAATCTCATGTAGGAATGGCCCGAACTTGGAGTCGTGCACGTCTCCGAATCCTACCCGTACTTCCGATTAAAGATGGGTGAGAAACGGTTTTTGGGTGCGGAGATTAAATTACTTCCGATTAAAGATGGGTGAGGAACGGTTTATGGGTGCGGAGATTAAATTACTTCCGATTAAAGATGGGTGAGGAACGGTTTATGGGTGCGGAGATTAAATTACTTCCGATTAAAGATGGGTGAGGAACGGTTTATGGGTGCGGAGATTAAATTACTTCCGATTAAAGATGGGTGAGGAACGGTTTATGGGTGCGGAGATTAAATTACTTCCGATTAAAGATGGGTGAGGAACGGTTTATGGGTGCGGAAATTAAATTACTTCCGATTAAAGATGGGTGAGGAACGGTTTATGGGTGCGGAGATTAAATTACTTCCGATTAAAGATGGGTGAGGAACGGTTTATGGGTGCGGAGATTAAATTACTTCCGATTAAAGATGGGTGAGGAACGGTTTATGGGTGCGGAGATTAAATTACTTCCGATTAAAGATGGGTGAGGAACGGTTTATGGGTGCGGAGATTAAATTACTTCCGATTAAAGATGGGTGAGGAACGGTTTATGGGTGCGGAGATTAAATTACTTCCGATTAAAGATGGGTGAGGAACGGTTAATGGGTGCGGGGATTAAATTACTTCCGATTAAAGATGGGTGAGGAACGGTTTATGGGTGCGGAAATTAAATTACTTCCGATTAAAGATGGGTGAGGAACGGTTTATGGGTGCGGAGATTAAATTACTTCCGATTAAAGATGGGTGAGGAACGGTTTATGGGTGCGGAGATTAAATTACTTCCGATTAAAGATGGGTGAGGAACGGTTTATGGGTGCGGAAATTAAATTACTTCCGATTAAAGATGGGTGAGGAACGGTTTATGGGTGCGGAGATTAAATTACTTCCGATTAAAGATGGGTGAGGAACGGTTTATGGGTGCGGAGATTAAATTACTTCCGATTAAAGATGGGTGAGGAACGGTTTATGGGTGCGGAGATTAAATTACTTCCGATTAAAGATGGGTGAGGAACGGTTTATGGGTGCGGAAATTAAATTACTTCCGATTAAAGATGGGTGAGGAACGGTTTATGGGTGCGGAGATTAAATTACTTCCGATTAAAGATGGGTGAGGAACGGTTAATGGGTGCGGGGATTAAATTACTTCCGATTAAAGATGGGTGAGGAACGGTTTATGGGTGCGGAAATTAAATTACTTCCGATTAAAGATGGGTGAGGAACGGTTTATGGGTGCGGAGATTAAATTACTTCCGATTAAAGATGGGTGAGGAACGGTTTATGGGTGCGGAAATTAAATTACTTCCGATTAAAGATGGGTGAGGAACGGTTTATGAGTGCGGAGATTAAATTACTTCCGATTAAAGATGGGTGAGGAACGGTTTATGGGTGCGGAAATTAAATTACTTCCGATTAAATATGGGTGAGGAACGGTTTATGGGTGCGGGGATTAAATTAACTATTTTAAGCTTCCATAGAATAATATTTTAAATTAATAATATGTATTATTGATTTGTTTTTGTTTTATTTTAAGATTAGAATATATGTTATTTAAGATTAATTATTTATAATTATTTGTAATTGTGCATTCAAATGCACCGTTACAATCTATGGTCCCAATTTCAGATTAATAAGTCAAGTAGTTCGGGCTGTGCGTTGATGGATGAGTCTTTCACTCAGCACATCTTTTATATTTTAAAGAGAATAAAGTAGATAAATAGTGAACAGTGACATCTGTCGGTAAATGACAAAACTAAATCTACGGCTAATTTAATTCTATTAAATTTTATAAATGATAATTGTAAACGAAATAATAAAGGTATGTTAATAAAGTTGTTTAAATTTAAGAATTATATTATCAAACTAAAACGCGTATAATAAAACCATCCGTGACTTGAAATACCTATAGAACCGTCTAGGTAAAATAATAACAATAATTTTATTGTTGCACTAAAATAAAAACTATGATATTAAGGAAATAACGGATATGAATAATATGAACAATTGAGAAGTGGATAATGTGATTTGCTGCCTCACGACAATGTAAATTTTAAGCACGCGGTAGAGCCATGCTGCAGCTATATTAGTACTATAGTTGTATCACGAATGGGTCGGCTCGACCGGGGAAGGACCACGCTCTCACAGAATACCAGCGTAAAATAGCAGCTTAACACTGCTGTGTTTCGTATGGTGAGTGTAGAGAACCGGAGACCCTTTTTACTGGAAACTAGGCATTTCATCTTAGTCCTCACAGGTGACAACGCATTTGCATTTTGATTCGCAAACGAGGATAGATGTAGATGTCTATGGGCCACAGCAACCACTTACCATAAGGTGGACTGTGTGCTCGTTTGTCACCCTATCCTATAAAAAAATGTGTTACAACTTGGTTTGTACTTATATATAAATATCGTTAGCCCTTTCCAAACTGTAAATGATTAATTATTAAGCAATTTGATTAATATGAACCTGATACTTGTGGAATAGGGACGACTTAATGTTCTTTAACCTTTTTGAGTCCTTTCCTCGTGAGCCGGGTTCTTAACTTAAAATAATTTAAGATACTACTATAAGGTTTTACTAAAGGCTTTCGATCTAGTGAATATTCATTCTTCCAAGAGACACCTAAAATTACTAAACAAAAACAACGGAAATAAGGGTCCTAACTAAGATGATCTTGCCATAAAGTTATCAAACGGCCTATAACTAAACCTTTGGAAAGATCCATATTCATTACTATGCTTATATGAAATATATATATTAATTATTTAATATTTATTAATATAAATGTGTTTCTATTTATAATGGACGGCCTTTTTAGGGTTCCGTACCGAAAGGGTATCAAACGGGACCCTATTACTAAGCCTTCCCTGTCCATCCGTCCGTCCGTCCGTCTGTCGGTCTGTCTGTCAGCGGGCTGTATCTTATGATCCGTAATAGGTAGACAGTTGAAATTGTCACAGAATGTGTATTTCTGTTGCCGCTATAACAACAAATAATAAAAATAGAAATACATTAAAATTAAAGGGGGGCTCCCTTACTAGAAACCTGTTTTACGATGGTACGGAACCCTTCATGCGCGAGTCCGTCTCGCACTAGGCCGGCTTTTCTATATAAAGAAGGGGGGTCACAAAATGAGCAAAACAATATTACAAAATAATTTTCTTGATGCTATCAACAAACCAGGTTGTAAGACAGTGTGCATGCAAAATGCGACCTATTTGCTAAGTGCTACATTGTGATGACATTATTTCAAATCTACTAATTGATACACTAATACTTACCTACTATGATGGAAGAGGCAAATATCTCGTATACTACGTCTTGACTTGGGTGTGAGTGTTTGGACATTATTTCTTGTAAGACGACCAGATTTATTTACCCCAGCTATAAATAATCAAACTACAGAAAGAAGTCCGTCGAGTATATCACGAT
Organism: Parnassius mnemosyne; assembly: GCA_963668995.1. Lineage (NCBI taxonomy): Eukaryota > Metazoa > Arthropoda > Insecta > Lepidoptera > Papilionidae > Parnassius > Parnassius mnemosyne. The sequence continues at coordinate 4,627,118 of CAVLGL010000090.1, read as the reverse complement.
CCACTGATACCACGGTCTTACCCACCGAATAGCAGTACTTATACTGCAATGTTATAGAGAGATATTAGAAAGAGATAGATATGCTGTACGGTATAGAGAGTCAGTATAGTAACAGACTATTAGGCATTATATCTCGGTCTCTGTAGCCTTATTCCCTTGAAGTTAGCTGCAGGTGTCCACGGACCGTAGTAACCATTGTCTTTCAGATGTACTGTAAGTTCGTCTTTCACTTGAGTTTTATAAAAAAAAATAACCCAACGTGCTTACGCTGACTGATCATATTTTTATCTTAATATATACTCGGATACCTAGACGTGCATGCATGAAGAAGATAATGAATCTGAAAGAAGCGAAAGAGGTTTGTAAGGATCGTGACACTTGGCGATCTGTTCTCTCTGGCTACCCCGTCAGGGATTGTGCGTGAAGATAAGTTAATTGATATGAAGTTGTCACGCCTACATTTTATAAAAATAATTTATTTTTTTAATAAATACCCAACGTCTTATTTCTGTCAGATATTTCTCTCTAATACGTCTTGTTATTAATTGAAAACAGTGAATGTAAAATGAAATATATCGCAGTACATATTTTACGAGGGAATTCGATCGATAGGGAAAACATATAAGCCCGAATTTATAAAGTTTACATTACTTCATAAGCCACATCTCCATTATTAAATGAGAATTTGCTGGAGGAATATTAATTAGGGCCTGTATGCTGAGGTACATGCCGAAAGGTCAATAAGCCGTTATAAGTCTTCTTACGCGGCTCAAATTAAAATGTTGTTTAAACGAACAAGAACAAAGAGGAAATATTTTGATATTGCATTAAAATCTATTTTGAAAACATTAAATGTTTATATGTATATTATAGTGTGTTTTTTTTTAAATAGAACACTGGAAGAAGTGCAAAATTAAAGCAATAGAATAGGGAAACTGCCTTATTAATTTGATGTGATTTGTTTTTTCGAAAACTTTAGTTATAGATACATTTTATTAAATCTAGAATTGTTAGTGTTAAATGTGTCTTAAAATATTTATTAATTCGACCTATCTCACATTATTATTATTATTTCGCCATTTTTACTAGGAACGAGGCGTTATATCTCAGTCCTCAGGAGCGACAACGTATCTGCATTTTGATTCTCAATTGGGGATAAAAGTAGATGTCTACGGGCCACAGCATCCACTTACCATCAGGTGGATTGCGTGCTCGTTTGTCACTCTTACTCTATAAAAAAATGAATCCACCAAGTTACATCACAAGCACTACCTGATTGTATCGGGAGAGAAAATGTAAGTTTGGTGTATGTGTGCGTGTGTGTGCATGGCCCAGTGCTGCGCGTTTCAGGGTGCGTGTGCAAGTTAGTGGGCGTGTGTGTTTTATTTGAAATAACATTAATTAATTACTTGACGACAGCACCATCGATGGGATCCAGATGTTTGATTTGCTTTTTTAGCACTAAACCAACATGGTTTATGAATATTAGCTGTTTTGGTGTATCTAATATACAAAACCTAATGTTTCTTTATTCGTATTTTAACACTGCCATAACTTTCATCAGGTAACGTTAAAAATTGTTAGCTTATTGCTTACGCTTGCACGAGATTACAAGGATAGTTCAATTGAGTTACACTAGGTGGCGAGCGTATCACAACGACAATTTATTTTTAAGTTATAGATCATCTAATTTTATTAATTGTAACATTCCTAATTTAAACAACATAACTCTTCCAAATTTGAAACGATATTACGAGTATCAGAATTATTTCTTCAATGCGCTGGGTAACATCTTGTGATGTAAAAAATATTTTAAGTAATAACTTAACTACATCCATCCAGCCATCTATCAGATCCGAACTTAGCTATAAACTATCATAGCGATAGAACAATTATTTTACCATCGATCATGACGTTCAGAAGTTACACGATTAATAACAGGCGCACCAACGATTATATAATATTTACACATACACATATGTGTATGTGTATGTCTGAAATTTATCAATTTTAGGTTTTCATCCTAACCCACTGCAGTACACACATCTCTCACTAACTTTCCGGTAGGCTGGTAGAAAATACCATATGGCATTAAGTCCGCCGTTTGTACCTTTAGTACAATAAAGTGTATAAATAAGAAATAATAATAATATTATAATATAATGAAGATGTTGTTTTTTACCGTGTAGTGCAATATAAGAAGCTAAGTGGACGGTATCATTACAGGCGACTGAAGGAAGGAAGTTGAGAGATGAGCAGCAGCGCTTTCCCAATAAGGATTAAAAGTACAAAACTGCCAACCCGCTTGCCAAGTGTGGCAACTATAGCAAATGCCGCTGTGAGGCAATCTATGGGGAGGCCTATGTTCAGCAGTGGAGTTTAATAGGCTGTAACGGTATCGGTTGTTTCTTTACCTTTGCTGTTAATCAAAGGTTAATTAATGGTTTTAAAGTAAGTTCAAAAACTGGACAAGAGCTGTAAAGATGCGAAAAATAATAAGATAAATTATCCGCGTTTAATTTACTTATTTTTCAGATTTTTAGGGAATTAATCCCGACATTTCGGGTGCTTTCCAGACTCCAAATTATAATAAAAGAAATTATCCAATATTATTTATTATCTGCAAACTCTTTATTCTCTACTAGCTTTACTACATACACTAACGTCGTAGAGCCACGCTGCAGCTATACTGTATAAGTATGCATCATATGCATTGTGATCCTTAATCGAGGATAAATGTAGATGAACATGGGCCACAGCATCCACTTACCATCATGTGGACTATGTGCTTGTTTGTTATTCTATAAAAAAAAACCTGCTGGCCTATTTTTAAACGGCAACAACTTTCGTAAGAATGAATGTTTTCAATTATGCACAGATGTTATACGTAGTACGGCCATGGCCTTATATTGAAATGCACATTTTTTAAGAAGCAGTGAAATAATATCTTATGTGAGGTATTAACGATTAATTAAAACAATTTTATTCAATGTCTAGAATTAATGTTATGTAGCGGTGTAAGAATATCCACTACCCAATATTGTAATTATTGTTTAGTGGTAATCAAACAAAAGAGTGACTTTCAATAAGTACTATTTATAATCTATATTGAATGAAAAAAAAAGTTTCTGTTTCTGTTTCTGTTCCATGGGGGTCGTATGACGCATCAGAGGGAAACAAAAAGGGAGAGGGACATTAGATTATTCCTAATAAGAAGTAAAATATACGGAGTCTTATTGTGAATCTACACCATTTTCGGATCAACATAATCACACATATCAAAATCTGTCCAGATGGTTAGGAGGAGTTCAGTCACACACACACGAACAGAAGAATAATATTTTATAAGAATGTTCTATTCTACTTCATTCTATTTATTATAGGACTTGTGTTATATAATATTGTATAATCCGAAATCATAGAATAAACCATAACAACACAAAGCTTTGATAGTAAACAAGAAAATTTTGATATTAAGCCGATAAATACTCAAGTATTATTTTCATCATTATTACATCTTGATAACTTAAATTTAGTATTCTCAAAGCTTCTTTGATAAATGTAGGTTACACAAAGACTCAACAGTTCCAGCTTTACGCGTCAAGTTCAAACTTATACCAACAATAACCCTAATAAAGATAATACCTGTGTTGATCCCACACGCTTTCATTCTTAATACCATAATATAAATAGTTAAGTTATTAAGGCATGTCTACGATTATAAGTTAAATAGAAAGAATTATCTTCGTCTTAATGCAAGTTAAGAGTACCAAAATTAAAAGATAAAATAAGTTAATTTAAACTAATTTGGAGAAGGCGTGCCATAGAAAGGAGACATGTAGGTAAACGTAGCGTGGGACAACCCTTGTCAAATGGAGCGACGATCTGCGCAAGGCAGCTGGCAGCTTCGTGATGCCGAAGATCGGGCTAAGCGGCGCGCCTTGGGAGAGACCTATGTCTATGGCAGCAGCTGATGATGAAAGTAATTTATATAAAAACACATGAAAATCCTTACGTTATTATTTTGTTATAACTCTCCTAAGAGATATTGTTTTTGATTTAGGGATCTTTTTATTTTAATTGTTTTTTCATTTGTAAACTAGGTAATAAATTTTAAATTCCTATTTAAATTGTCTGAAAAGGTTTTTGGTTTTATTTACCGTTTAATTTGTTAAAAGGTAATTTGGGAAAGGGACAAAACTTTCTTTAAACATATCAGGGCTTGTTAATGAAAGTTTTATCGTTGTTCTAATCTAAAATAAAACGTTAAATGTAGTTAAGTATTTCATGGACCAAGCTTATGTCATTACAAGAACTATACAGTAGTTACAATTTTTTTCAGCTTTGATAATCATCAGAGACTGAATGCTACTTTTTAATTATCATAAGTCAACGCATGATTACTATAAAATAAGATGGTAAGTGGTGTTGTTTTCAAAGAAGTTAAAGCGCAATAACAGCCAAACAAAACCTATTTACTTTTGAAAATCTATTTTCCTTAAAGACAACCATATCTCTTAATTAGATGACAAAGACGCTGACGAACTTTTTCCACACCATTGCTGCATTACGATCAATGAAATTAACCTACAACAAAGCAGTGGTTTTATATAGGATAAGGGTGAGAAACGAGCACACAGTCCACCTGATGGTAAGTGGTTGCTGTGGCCCATAGACATCTACATCTATTCTCTATTACAAATCAAAATGCAGATGCGTTGCCACCCTAGGGACTAAGATGGAATGCTTCGTTTCCAGTAAAAAGAGTCTCCGGTTCTCTACACCCACCATACGAAACACAGCAGCGTTAAGCTGGTATTTACGCTAGTATTCTGGTTACTTCCTGAGTATCTGGAAAAAGTTATTACTTTTACCACTGCTCCATAAAAAGCCTAGGGAGAACTTTCAAGAAACCCAGCAGGGTTTTTTTATTAAAGTTAAATTATGCAATAAGAACTTGTACAAACTACTTACAAAACTTAGTTTTTCTTTCATGTGCTATCTGCTAGATACATTTGTGCCTTGCCTTTATTTCACATAAAAAGATAAAACTACATTTACGTTTCTTTTCAACATTATTTTGCTGTTTTTGCAACTGTTAATATTCTTAAGCGCCGTTTTCGTCGAAAAACATTCATATGAGTTTTTCTATAGAATAATGGTGACCATCGAGCACACAGTCCATTTGATGGTAAGTGCATACTGTGGCATATAACATCTAAATCTATCCACGATTTATAATAAAAATGCAGATGCGTTGCCACCCACGAGGAGTAAGATGAACTGCCTCGTTTCCTCTAAAAAGGGTTTGCGGATCTCTACACACGCCATACTAAACACAGCATTGAGCTGCTATTATACCAGGTTATTCTATGAGAGCGTGATCTTTCCCCGGTCTCTGTTTGCTATATTTATACTACAACCATAATATAGCTTCAACATGACTCTACCACGCTAAAGTAAGTTTATTAATAAAAAAGTAAATAGAAAAAGACACGAAATCTAAAATTGGCCAAATAAAATTCGTTGAATTGTTGTTGAGTACAACATAGATCATTGTACCTTTTATAACAATAGTAGAATCGGACTCTGAAGCGAAATATTTAATCTAATCTTATTAATTTTTGTTCTGCTCTACCTGTCTGCTTACAACGGCAACCGAAAGGCTTCTTTAACGTATTTAAGCACAATGAACTGTTTTATTGTGAGCTTAGAATTCAAATTCAAATTTATTTATTTACCTTGTGTTCATCCTTTTGAATACAGTTCAAAGACAGAATAAATAGTTGAAAATCTGGTGTTCGCTGAATTTAACCCTTATATATACAAATATTATAGTCACTATTAAATCTACTACATTTCTACATTTAAATTATTTGATCATATTATATATATATATATATATATATACTATAGTTTTATTAGGATGATCAAAAATTATGTATTTAATTTACCTATATATTGATTAGAATAGGATATTTACATTTAGTCTAATGGAATGTCAGAAATGATATACTATATCATTAACAGTTTTTTTAAGGAAAATGGTTTAAGTAGCAAAATAAATAATAATTTATTTAGGCAAAGCCCCTAAAATATTGGCAGTTACTTAATAATTTTAGTAATATGACATTACATTTTTCCTAACCATGTAGTGGCGGTGTAAGAATATCCACTACCCCATATCGTCCCGAAGGTGTCAAAGGAGGCGACATAGGAAAATTGAAAACTAAATTGAACAGCAACACCTTCCTGATCACAACAAAAAAAAACTGCAATTGCGAGCCCGCTTTCCAAGCGTTGCAACTATGACAAAATCCCACCATGAGAAGGCTTATGTTCTACAATTGACTTTTATAGGTTGTAACAGTAGCAACCGTTTGTACAATGAAGGCGCTCCATCGATCGTAAAACTCGATGAGGAATTCAAAAAAACTACTTACAACACAACAAATTGTTTTTACGGGGAACTTACACTGTTATTACATTAAGACCAAAACAGTTTTCTATATTTTAAGTTTGGTTACAATGATGTGGGTTGCAATAAAAATAATTGTTGCTATGGAACAGTAAAATATGTTTACGACTGTTTGCGGTTGTAAAAATAAATTCGTAGTCAGGAACGTATAAAAAATACGTCCGTCTTTTTTTTTTGCTAGTTTCAAACAAGACATTATTTCACATTAATCCTTTTCAAGTTACCTATATTAATATTTTTCCTTATATTTTTTTTTTTGTAATTAATATTGTTTAAATTTAATAATCTCTTAATTTGGTTTATTCCATTTTAGTCTTATTTCACGAACGATGCACGTTTCTATAGCTAATATTTATGTATTTATTCTTTATTGCATTAATGACTTAATGCTTTGAGGGATTCTCGACCAGTAAACCTATGGAGTGGTGAGAATTTAATGTGTAGCAATATATCGTTTACTAATAAATAAACTATACAAATGTATCCTATACATACATATGTACACATATGCATATTTGTATATATATATATATATATATATATATATATATATATATATATATATATGTATATATATACAAATATTAAAACAAATTTAGTAACTCACACACGTACTTACGTTATTTTTCTTCCCCGCCAATAACATAATAAATCAGCACTTAAAATTCATCTTCATCATCATTACAGTCCATCACAAGTCTACTGCTGAACATTGGTCATCCATCGACTTCGTGCATCTCTTACCAGGTGGTCACTCTATGTACTTTTGTATATAGATTCTCAAACGAACGAACAGTCCACCTGATGGTAAGGGGTGACGTGGCCCATATGTGCCATGTGGCACATTTATCCTCGATTAAGAATCAAGCTGGAGATGCGTTGACGCCACTGAGGACTGAGATTTAATGCCTCATTTTCAGTAAAAAAGGTTCCGGTTCTCTTAACTCACCACACAAAACAGCGGAATTAAGCTGCTATTTTACGCTGGTGTTCTCTGAGAGTCAAGCGGACCCATTCAAGCTACAACTATATTATAATTGCAGCGTGGCTCTACCCCGTACATTATTTATATATAATCAAGAAATATAATATATATATAATCTATAATCTAGAAGCCGTGGTAGCTCCGATGGTTAGCGCTTGCTGTAAGCTTCACAGTACTCGAGCAACCTGGGTTTGATTCCCGACAGCACGAATGAAATTTGTAATTGCAATTTTCGCCAACACGCATTGGAACAGCGCGGGCGTGGCGGACATTTTCTTGCCCTAAAACCCTCTCAGAAACGAGGGGAGTCCTGTGCCCAGCAGTAGGACGTAAATACGCTGCAACATTAATAGTGTGGGGCCACCCTACAATTCGCTTACGTGTGAAAATAAACTCTTGTTTTCGTTTTGAGAAACACGTGAGGAGAACATGAGTCGAACGTTGCTCTATCGAGTTGGATGTATCGATTGACCTCTCAGTCGAAGTCAAACACACTCGTCAACAACTTCAAGTGTAGCGTTCCCAACAACTACCGGCAAGATGTGAGGGCGTTATACATGCTCTTTTGTCAAACACACGACCTTTGTCTTGTCAACGTTCATTGTTAGACCTACGTTAAGAAAACGTATTGAACTCATTTAGCTAAATGTTGGAGTCCTTCACAGATTTTCTATATCAACTGCAAATCGAATGCCTTGCTTGAACACGTCTTCCAATGTTGCGGTGAAAAGTTTCGGGGTTATAAACTCATCCTGCCTTACATCTATCTTCAGTTGGATATGTTTCTAGATACCGATCGCAGACCTTCTTTACAAACACTTTAACACTAAGATATGCAGATAGTCAACTATTCACCCGTGTGGAGACTGAAGCATCGACCAAAATTATTGTAAACGGAACTTGGATGCGGCTCAGAAGTGACATCGGTTTCAGTTCTTTATTAGAGCGTTTTCACCTTTCTCGAAAAATAAGACAACTGCACTTTGGTAGTGGAACCCATTTCATTACTCGAGCTGAAAGTTTTCGGGGTTTTGTATCAGAACATGAAGCGTTAACTTTATTATACGTGACTTCTCCAACTTAACGTTAACTTTGAACCTCAGATATTCCTATAATATTGATCTGTTGCCTCTTACGATACCCTCGTCACCCCATTTTAAACGTGGCGTTCCATTTTAGTACTAAGGGGTGAAATCGCATTTGAATTTTGATTTTTAATCGAAGATAGATGTAGATGTTTATGGACCACAACTAGCACTTACCATCAGGTGAACGGTGTACTCGTTTATTACTCTTACGTATAAAAAAACAGGATGGTTAAGAAAAATCTACACGACCTTCGGTTGAAAAAATCTTCTGTGATTTATTTCTTTTCTATCCTAAATATATTAATAATTTGGTTTGGTCTGACTGGTATTCAATTTTAAATTACATGTAGCTAAGTTTCGCTATTATTATATATAAGTAATATTTTTACGTGGTAGAGCCATGATGCAGCTATATTACTTATACAATTGTAGTATGAATAGGTTAGCTCGACCGGGGAAGGACCACGCTCTCACAGAATACTAGCATATAATAGCAGCTTAACGCTGCTGTGTTTTGTATGGTGAGTGTAGAGAACCTTTACTGGAAACAAGGCATTCCATCTTAGTCCTCACGGGTGACAACGAATCTGCATTTTGATTCTTAATCGAAGATAGATGTAGATGTCTATGGGCCACAGCACACACTTACCATTAGGCTCGTTTGTTACTATTATCATACAAAAAAAAAATAAGAATATCCACTACCCTATATCATCACGTGGGTATCATAAGAGATAACAGAGGGAAACAAATAAGAAGATGGACAGCAGTGTCTTTCAAGTAACAAAAATTGCGATTCCCAACTCGCTTGCAAAGCCTAACAACTTTGGCAAATATCCTCCTTTTAAGGAAATATATGGGGGAGGCCTATGTTCAGCAGTGGACTTGTGAAGGTCTAAAATAATGATGATGATGATGAATTTTTGCTATTGCTAAGTTCTGCAGCTGCGGTCATAAAATTATTTAAATTTAATAAAAACTCTTTATTGTAGAAAGTGCTACATTCCTCATTTATTTGGAAAACTTTAGAAGCAAAAAGAGACTGAATAAAATGTCCCGTCGCGTATTGCTCGTTTTCTTTAAGAATATTATAATTTTGTTTAAGGGACAAAGTATTTCTTGTAAAATTTTACAAGTTACGAGCTCATAAACATAACGAAAATGTTTAAAGATAATGACAAGACTTTCTCTGCAACTTTCAACTTCTCCAGTCAAGGGCGCAAAAGTCACTTAGTAACATTTCATTTTTCTTATTCTAGTTCTAGTTTAAAATAAAATATAATATTATTTTAATACTTTAAGTGAGCGACTCTAGTAAGTATATACATTATATGTATATATTCGCTATTACAATACATTAAAAATAAATTCTTGGAAACAACTCTAACGATTTGGACAAAATTTTCTATTTGGATAATGTTTTACTTGCAAAAGTTATTCCATGTATTCCTAAAATATTTTTTTTTATAAAAATAATGAAAATATTTCTTTCTAACGCCTAGAGAAACTCAGTCACCGGGGTACCACTTAATAAATCGTTATATCACAAAGGATATCAGAAATTATAATCAATAAATATTTTGTCATATTATGGCCGAATACGCAAATGCTACTCAATTTTAAGATGTCACTAAGTCTCGTGGTGTCACAGTCACTATGACTTAGTGTGATTCTTTAATATTATTAGATTTATTGACAAAAAGTAACAATTCATCTGATGATAGTTGGCTAACCTATTTGCCTATAATCTTAACAATTAAAGTCAGTGAAAGGAGGTTACACGTGTGTTGTCACCGTTGACTGAACCGAATCAAGATGGAATGCCATGTGTATTTTAATGTGTCTGTCTAACCCTTCAGAGCGAAAGAAAACACTAGGACCTTCTTAAATTTAGAAGTGCCATTACAATATTCATTTTGTTCTCCCCCTCAGGAATGAATTAAACTGACTGTATTAAGTTGTAGTACACAATCACACTCGCCTTGTAACTAAAAGAAAATCCATTCACCTATATGACCCTATGGATATCGTAAGAAGCTGAAAGGGAAACTAATACAGGAAATGGACAGCAGCATTGTCCTGTTATCTCATAATAATAATAATTAATTGCAGTAGTTAACACAAGCCATTAGTACCAGTTACTCGACTCCAGCGAGTCAGTAATTCATTCTTGTGGCGATGTATAAGCTTTTACAAAAAAAATACAGAAAATATACTAAATTTGAGCTCCTCGAAGTTCAAAAACCTTATTAAACAAAGTTTGTGTAACATGGTTATTATAATACTAAAAAATTTATGGATAATAATAAACGCTGGGAATGAGGTAATCGGTACCAAGCTATTTCTAATTTGTTTTGTGTCGTAAATTATTTATCATATTACATTTTTAATTGAGATTGTAAGATCTTATTTTTTTAATAAGAAAAATCCAGTTGGGTTTCTTGCTAGTTCTTCCCAGGATAGGGGTTTCATTTTTTTTTTACTTATTATAAGCCGGTGCTTGACCACATTCCCACCTGGTGGTAAGTGGTGATGCAGCCTTAGATAGTAAATCGCACTGTCTTATCGTACATACACGTCTTATCGTAACAAAAGTCTGTTAACTCTTGCCTTGAAGACGCCTAGATTGTATTCGGACGGAAAGATAGAAGCCGGCAAATTAATCCAGTCCTTTGCTGTACGCATTACAAAAGACGAAGCAAACCGTTTGGTTCTAATGCGTGAAATATCGATAACAAAGGGATGAAGACCCGCCGACCGTCTGGTTGTCCGCTTTATTTCAATGGTAGCGGCCATCCATATTTGCAAAGCCAGCATCATTTTCTGTACAGAAACTGGCAAAGTGTTGCTCAAGTAACTATAAACAAAGCAGCTGATAAAAATGTTACACTCATAACTGTTAACAAAAACTGTTTCTGCATATGGTCTTATAGATAATAATAACTATTCCGCCTTGTTAGGAGCAGGAGCTATTATTAGAAGGAGAAGAGGTAAAATTTTGTTTTAGAGATGCGCAATCAATATTGTTTTGGCTGCAATTGAACATAAAATAAAAAATAACTTCAGCCAAAGAGCATAACTGGCATTATACTCAGGCCCATCAATTGGTATGGAAAAAAATAATTTTACCAGGTTTCAAAAAATCAATCAAAATTCAAAAATATTAAAATCAAAAATGTATATATGTATGTCTATACATACACATAATGATTTATGGCCGCTTAGTAACTGACGGTGACTCAGTATAACATCCTACAGTCACGCCGAAACTAAGAGGAAAAAATCACTATGGAAAAGGTTATAATTTATTACGGAAATTTTGTGATAAAATTAAAACAATTACAAACTTATCCAATTTAATCTAACTTAGTCTAACTTATCCTTATGCATTACAAAAAATAATAATAAAATAGTGAGACGGCGCCAGTTTTTAAGAAGATATAACTGTTCTCTACACTCACCATACGAAACACAGCAGCGTTAAACTGCTCTTATACGCTGGTATTCTGGTTACTTATTGAGCGTCTGGTAAAAGTTATTGCTTTTAACACTGCTTCAGAAAAAGCCTAGGGAGAACCATCAAGAAACCTAGCAGGGTTTTTGATCAAAGTTAAATTATGCAATAAGAACTTGTAGATACTATTTACAAAACTTATCTTCCTGCTTTGCCTACATTTCGCATAAAAAGATAAAACTACATGTACGTTTCTTTTAAACATTATTTTGCTGTTTTTACAACTGTTAATAATTTTAAACGCCCTTTTCGTAGAAAAATTTTCATATGAGTTTTTTATAGAACAATGGTGACAAACGAGCGCATAGTCCATCCGATGGTAAGTGGATACTTTGGTCCATAACGTCTACATCTATCCTCGATTTAGAATCTGACTGAGATGGACTGTCTCGTTTCCTGTAAAAAGGGTCTATGGTTCTCTACACACGCTATACGAAACACAGCAGCATTGACCTGCAATTTTAGGCTGGCATTCTATGAGAGCAAAATTTTGATGCGTTGCCACCCATGAAAACTAAGATGTAATGCCTTTTTTCTAGTAAAAAGCATCTGCGGTTCTCTACACACAGGAAAAGACACGAAGTATAAAATTGGCCAAATAAGTTCTTTGAATTGTAGTTGCTTACAATACAGATCATTGTTCCCTGGCTAACAATAGTAGAATCAGAATCTGAAGCGAAATATTTAATCTAATCTTATTAATTTTTTTCTGCTCTACCTGTCTGCTTATAACGGCAACCGAAAGGCTTCTTTAACGTATTTAAGCAAAATGAACTGTTTTATTGAGACCTTAGAATTCAAATTCAAATTTATTTATTTATCTTTTTTAATATTTTTATGTGAATACAGGTACAAGACAGAATAAATCTTTGAAAAATTGATGTTCGTTGCATTTAACCCTTAGGTATACAAATATTATAGTCACTATTAAATCTACTACATTTCTACATTTAAATTATTTCATCATATTATTTATATTGTTGCGCGCCACGATTAATACACGGTACATGACGACACTAGTTACCGCTAGCGCCCTCTAGTATCGAGTAGCAGAACTAGGAGAGTCAAGAACATTCTAGAAATTTCCATGGAAGAACTTTCTAGAACTATCGACACCTAGTCAATCGGGGCCGATGTGTACTTGAACTTTCTAGAAGTTTCTATAGTAGAAGGTTATGGAAACTACATGAAGCCCTATATAAGGCCGGTATAGCCTATGAACAGGGCAGTATTGAATTGGCGATACAAGCGAATACTTCGAAGCGATACAACAGCGAACTAAAGTGATCAGTATTACAATTGTGTTTTATTATTAGTGTGGTTTTAAGTTGTTATTAGTTAAAGTGTCAATTTTGGTAATTTAATCAGTAGTTTTTAATTATCTCGAACCCCAAGCTCGTAACAATATTATAATTTTATTATAATGCTCAACAATTATGTATTTAAATTACAAATATAAATATCCTATTCAAATACATTGATTAGAATAGGATATTTATATTTAATCTAATTGATGGTCAGAAATGATATTCTATAATATTAACAAATTTTAATTTTTATTAAGAAAAGTGGTTTAAGTAGAAAAATAAATAATAATTTATTTTGGCAAAGCCCCTAAAATATTGGCAGTTACATAATAATTTTAGTAATATGACATTACATTTTTCCTAATCATGTAGTGGCGGTGTTAGAATATCCACTACCCCATATCGTCCCGAAGGTGTCAAAGGAGCCGACATAGGAAAATTGAAAACTAAGTTGAACAGCAACATCTTCCTGATCACAACAAAAAAAACTGCAGTTGCGACCCCGCTTTCCAAACGTTGCAACTATGACAAAATCCCACCATGAGAAGGCTTATGTTCTAAAATTGACTTTTATAGGTTGTAATAGTAGCAACCATTTGCACAATGAAGGCGCTCCATCGATCGTAAAACTCAATGAGGATTTCAAAAAAAAAATACTTACAACACAAGAAATTGTTTTTACGGGGAACTTATACTGTTATAACATTAAGATCAAAACAGTTTTCTATATTTTAAGTTTGGTTACAATGATGTGGGTTGCAATAAAAATAACTGTTGATATGGAACAGTAAAATACGTTTACGACTGTTTGCGGTCGTAAAAATAAATTCGTAGTCAGGAACGTATAAAAAATACGTCCGTCTTTTTTTTTTTGCTAGTTTCAAACAAGACATTATTTCACATTAATCCTTTTGAAGTTACCTATATTAATATTTTTCCTTATATTTTTTGTAATGTATTATTTAAATTTAATAATCTCTTAATTTGGTCTATTCCATTTTTAGTCTTATTTCAGGAACGGTGCACGTTTCTATAGCTAATATTTATGTATTTATTCTTTATTGCATTAATGACTTAATGCTTTGAGGGATTCTCGACCAGTAAACCTATGGAGTGGTGAGAATTTAATGTGTAGCAATATATCGTTTACTAATTGATAAACTATACAAATGTCCTATACATACATATGTACACAAATGCATATTTGTATATATATATAGTCCATCACAAGTCTACTGCTGAACATTGGTCATCCATCGACTTCGTGCATCTCTTACCAGGTGGTCACTCTTTGTATTTTTTTATATAGATACTCAAACGGACAAACAGTCCACCTGATAGTAAGTGGTGACGTGGCCCATATGTGCCATGTGACACATTTATCCTCGATTAAGAATCAAAATGCAGATGCGTTGTCGCCCCTGAGGACTGAGATTTAATGCCTCATTTTCACTAAAAAAGGTCTCCGGTTCTCTTACCTCACCGTACAAAACACAGGGGAATTAAGCTGCTATTTTACACTGGTGTTCTCTGAGAGTCAATCCCATCCATTCAAGCTACAACTATATTATAGCTGCAGCGTGGCTCTACCACGTACATTATTTATATATAATCTAGTGTCGGGCCACCCTACACTTCGCTTACGTGTGAAAATAAATTCTTGTTTTCGTTTTGAGGAACACGTGAAGAGAAAATGTGTCGAACGTTGCCCTGCCGAATTGGATCTATCGATTGACCTCTCAGTCGAATTGACACTCATCAACAACTTCAAGTGTAGTGCTCCCAACAACTACCGGCATAGATGTGAGAGCGTTATACATGCCCTTAACACACGATCTTTGTCTTGTCAACGTTTATTGTTATACCTACTTTAAGATAACGTATTGAGGTCATTTAGCTTAGTGTTGACGTCCTTCACCGATACTATAATATCGTCTGAAAATCGAATGTCTTGCTTGAATACGTCTTCCAATATTGCGGTGAAAAGTTTCGGGGTTATAACGTCATCCTGTCTTACACCTCTCTTCAGTTGGATATGTTTTGTACTCAGATACCCATCGTAGACCTTCTGTACAAACACTTTAACACTTAGATATACAGAGAGTCAACTCGGCACCCGTGTAGGGACTGTAGCATCGACCAAAATTCTTGTAAACGGAACTTAGACGCGGCTTAGAAGTGACATCGATTTCAGTTCTTTATTAGAGCGTTGTCACCTTTCTCGAAAAACAAGACAACTACACTTTGGTAGTGGAACCCATTTCATTAGTCGAGCTGAAATTTTAGGGGTTTTGTATTAGAACATGAAGCGTTGACTTTATTTTACGTGACTTCTCCAACTTAACGTTAACTTTGAACCTCAGATAATCCTATAATATTAATCTGTTGCCTCTTACGATACCCTCGTCACCCCATTTTACACGTGGTAGAGCCACGTTACAGTTGTATTTTGGTTGTAGCCCATATGGGTCGGGTGGACCGAGGAAGGACCACACATTCCTTTCCTTATTTCCTTTCTATCCTAAATATTTTATTTATTTGGTTTGGTCTGACTGTTATTCCATTCACAATTACATTTAGCTAAGTTTCGCTATTATTATATATAAGAATATCCACTACCCCATATCGTCCCCTGGGTGTCATAAGAGGTAACAGGCGGAAAAAAATCTGAAGGTGGGCAGTAGCATCTTTCAAATAAAAAATAAAAAAAACTGAGGTTCCCAAATCGCTTGCCAACCGTACCAACAATATCTTCCTTTTAAGGAAATCCATGGGGAAGGCATATGTTCAGCAGTGGACTTTAATAGGTTCTAACGGTAAGTTTCGCTATTCATATTATTCCTTAGGGGAGACCAGTGTTTAGGAGTGGACTTGTGAAGGTCAAAAATGATGATGATGATGATGATGATATTTCGCTATTGCTAAGTTCTGCAGCTGCGGTCATAAAAGTGTTTAAATTTAATAAAGTCTCTTTATTGTAGAAAACGCTACATTCCTCATTTATTTGGGAAACTTTAGAAACAAAGAGAGACTAAATAAAATGTTCCGTAGCGTATTGCTCATTTATTTAAGGGATAAAGTGTGTCTCGTAAAATTTTACAAGTTTACGATCTCATAAACATAATGAAAATGTTCAAAGATAATGACAAGAATTTTTCTGCAATTTTCAACTTCTCCAGTCAAGGGCGTAAAAGTCACTTAGCAACCTATCCTTCATTTTTATTTTTTTTTTTTTTTTTTTGCGCCCGAAGCAATTGGAAATGGGCTACCCCGAAGGGAGGCGGAAAATGCATTACGCATACCACGACAGCCGGTCTGTCCTGGTTATGTGGGACTCACTGCCTACCGGGGGACCTAAGTGATACCCACTAAAAACCGCCTTTGGGGACTGGCAACTAGCTCTATTAAAGCTGCATATGCCGTATCTAAAGCGACCCTCTTTTGGGAAAAGAGGGCGCAGACGGCTAAGTGCCGTTTAGGGACTGCCTACGAAGGCATATTATTAATTTTAACTAGTTTTTAATTTAATTAGGATTGGCCTGAGCCGCCAGGAGGCAGTTCAGGTAGTTTGACAACTTATTTGGCGGGTCCAAGAGAGTGTTTCTCGGCCTGCGGACGCTATAGCGAGAAGGGAGTGGGGCGGTATAAGTAACTGCCTCACGAATAAGTGTGTTAGTATGCGACTCTGATACTTTAAAGAAGTTTTCAGAGAATTTTTTAAGACATTGCTGGATTGTTGGGATTTCTAAATCCCGGTGAAGGTCGGCATTACGGACGTACCAAGGTGCGTTCGTAGCTCGACGACAGAAGAGGTTTTGAACTACTTGGAGTTCGTTAATGATTTTATCGTTAGCGTGTGCAAAAATAGGAGCCGAGTAAGTCATAACCGGTCGTATACAAACCTTATAGAGGGTTCGCTTATTTCGTAGTGACATTTTGCTATGTCTGCCTAACATACTGTTAAGCCGACCTAAATAGAAACGTGCTAGACGCGTTACTCTTTTGACATGAGACTCAAAAGTAAGCCTATAGTCAAGGGTGACGCCTAAATATTTTGCTGACATGTGCCATGGGACAGGGGTCCCTAGCATTCGTATAGGTGGAGTATTTTTCTTGTTTTTATTACGGCGTCTTTTAATATCGAATTGAACTGCGGAGCTCTTCTCCGGGTTCACATCGATACGCCATTTTTGGAACCAATCTCCTAGGTCATCGACTGACTTTTGGATCTTGTTCCTTGCTGAAGATATTCTAGGACTTTTGAAGTATAGTGCAGTGTCATCTGCGAAGAGTGAGAGCTGTACACCATTCGACGGGATAGGAATGTCGTTGGTGTACAAGATGTACAGGAGGGGAGCTAGTACTGATCCTTGAGGAACACCAGCTTTAATGGGGCGCTGAGAGGATAACGTGCCTTCGTGTCTAAAACGAAAGGTACGATGTTGTAAATAAGAGGCTACGAGACGTACTAGACGATCGGAGAGTCCTATCCTATATAATTTGAAAATAAGGCCTTCATGCCAGACTCGGTCGAAGGCTTTGGCAATGTCGAAAAAGACCGCGATTGTCTTTAGTCGACGTGGATAAAAACCGCTGAGGATATATTCCACAATGCGGTGTACCTGTTGTGGACACGAGTGTTTTGCGCGGAAACCAAATTGGTGTGGGATGACAATGGGGTCACCGTCTGTGGGAAACAGATGGCGCCTCATTCGATTTTGAATGACTCTTTCAAAGAGTTTGCCCATGGCCTTTAGGAGGCTAATGGGACGATGACTGGAGGGGAGGTTAAGAGGCTTGCCTGGCTTGGGAATACCAATGACAATTGCCTCTTTCCAAGAAGTGGGAAAGTAACTAAGATTAAAACAGGCGTTAAAGATAATAGCTAAGAGGGTTAACACCTGCTCTGGAAAGTATTTAAGGGCTTGGTTGGATATGCCATCCGCGCCCGGAGATTTTTTGGGCTTAAGTCCTTTGATGAGGGACGAGATCTCATCATTGGACACAGTGATAGGGTCAGAGGTTGTGGGGGGTGAGTTCCGGCGGCGGACCTCATCCTCCACTTCCTGAATATGTGAGGGGTCGACAGGTTGAGAGCTAGGAGAGCATTGTGCGGCAATGCTGTCTGCAAAGCACTCAGCCTTCTCGTCGTCCTCGAAGGCAACCGTACCGTCGGGGCGGGAGAGAGGGGGAGTGTGAGTTGTAGCGTCTATACGGAGGGCTCTAGCCATCTGATAGTACGCTGTATGTGAGGGAGATATATTCTCCATGAGTTCACTCCTTTGGAGCTCTCGAAATTCATAAAGGTGCGAACGGAGTTTTCGTTGAAGACGATTAGCCGTATGCCTATATTCGGGGGTGGGATATTTAGCTGCTCTCCGGAAAGCAGCTTTTTTAGCTTTTAATATGTTGCTTATATATAGGGGAAGCCCATTAGTATTAGCAACCGGAACGACCCTTTCATTCTCCTTAAGGGAGGATTTAATTAGGGTTGAAAGTGATTCGACCGCGGTGTCGATTTTTACAGGACTGTCTAAGTCTAAGTCCGACGATAGGTAATTAGGGGAGTCCTGCGAGTCCATAGCTTTTGCTAGCGAGTCCTTGAAACCCTTCCAGTTAGTGAAGGTTTTCGTAGTTATAATAGGGGGTGGCTGATGGCCAAGAATAAGAGAGACCGGTCGGTGATCGGATCCTATATCGTCTAGTGTCTCAATAGACCTGAGGTTGAGTGAAACTCCTTTGAGTAACGCAAAATCTAGTACATCTGGGTTATAATCGGTGTTATCGGGATAGTGCGTTGCACCGAGCGGGCTGAAAACGGTTAAGTCAAGAGACTGCGTTATATCACGCAGTATCCTACCATTAGTATTAATCGTACGGCATGTCCATTCAGTATGTTTAGAGTTAAAATCTCCAAACATAATGACTGAATTACTTTGAGATAAGATTGCCTCAAAATCATCTTTGAGGGGGAGGTTTTTAGGGGGAATGTAACAGGAGGCTATGACTAAAGACTGATGTCCCGTCATAGATATCCTGCATAACGTAGCTTCCATATTGGTAAGCTGTGGAGTATCAATAAGAGAGCAATGTAGTGTCTTCTTGTAATAAATGGCCGTGCCGCCGCCTCGGCGGTCGTGCCTATCATTACGAAGAAGAGAATAATTTTTAATGGATAAGCCTTTATTGTCTGTGTGTTTAAGATTGGTTTCCTGTAAGAGGAGAAAATCAGCTTCGCGATCTTTAAGGAAGAGCTTAAGCTCTGGGAGATTATTACGCAATCCGCGAATATTAAATGAAATAAGCGATAGCCCTTTGGGCTTGATACGACCGTGACTTCTAGGCAGAGCAGAAGGCTCTGTCATTATAAGCTAAGTTAATTAAGTTAACTTAGCTTACAACGAACGCAATAAATTACTGTGTTCTGCGAGAGCCAAAAGCCGGTCCTGAGGGGACCGGGCGGCGCGCAGTTTACTCGCTAAAACCGAGATTTCGTTAATGTCGATGTTCCTTATCGCGGCGTAAACCGTGTTAAAGTCATCGCCAATTGTCGACTGTTTCTGCTGCGGAGCAGAAAATACCTGTGGCGGTGGATCTACCTTTTTGGGGCCCCAGGCAAAAACTGGAGCCTGCATAGGCTTTGAGAAGCCCGGTGGTGGCCTAAGCGGTGCCTGCGGTGGCCTAAGCGGTCTCGGGGGACCCTGAGGGGGTCGTGCAAAGCCCTGAGACGGCTGAGATACGCCCTGACGGGGCTTCCTAACATATAAGGCCGGGAATGAACGGTCATTTACCGGCGGTGGTGCCTGTCTTGCTATGCGCGGACGAGGAGCGCACGGGCATCCTCTGTAGCTCGCCGGGTGGCCTGTCTGTTGACACAGGACGCACGCGGGCGGGGATACGGCATCTTTGGGACACTCTTTGGTGATGTGCGGATCTAGGCACTTAACGCACCTGGGTGGGGCGGAGCAATTGGCCGCCGCGTGACCATACAATTGGCAGCGGTGGCACTGCGCCGGGAAACCGCGCCTACGCGGTGACTCAACCTTGACTCCAGACAAGCCGCACACAGTGCGTACTTGCCGGAAGATGGTTTTAGCCTCCGGGACGTTACTTAAGATTACTAATATTACCGGGTATCTCAGCCCGGTTCTACTATGCATTTTGTGAACCGCTTCAACGGGGAAACCTTGTGACTTAAGGTCCGCAAGTATCTCCTCGTTGGAGAGTTCAAACGGGACGCCTCGGATGACGACCCTAACTTTACGCTCTTCCGGGAGAGCGTATGTGTGGTACGATACGCGTTCGTACGTAAAAAGTTTCGTGATACGGCGGAAATCGTCGATCGTGGTTGGCAATATTTTGATTGCTACGCCTAAGTTGGTAGCATCCTCGTACTTAATTTTCGAGTCGTAACATATCTTACTTAGCCGGGTAAATTCAGCCTTATCTCTTAAGAAGACAGGGGGCGGGGCTTGTTTCTTAGCTAATTGCGGCGCACAACGCGTGGCCGGTTTTGTTGGCGCTGAGCTATCTAACGCGGCAGCTCGGGCTGCAGGGACTGAGGCAGCGACGGAGGCTGCGGGGGAGGCGGGAGCGGCACGGGCCGCTGCGGCGGTTGGCGTACGGTTTTTAGCGGCGCGCTTCGCCGCGCGCTTTGACGATACCGTGGTATAGGATTCTAGTGATGCACCGGTGTCATCCGAGTCTGACTCCGATGACCTGGTGCCGGATTTCCTCGCGGGCCTCTTCCGAGAGGCGGATACTGACGACGCGGCGTCGGACTCGGAGTGAGAGCACTCCATATCAATTTCAAGCGCGGCGAACGAGTTCTGGGACTCTAAGTGGTCCGCTAACACCGGCGGCGGGATGGTTGCCTTACGGGCGGTACCAGCCAGAAGGGCTAGGGCGGCGGAAAGCGCCTGCGAATCTTCCACCTTAGTGATGGCGTTCCAAAGTGATGATTTTAAGTCCTTCGTGGACATGTTGATTAATTAATTAACTAAAAAATAATAAAAATAAACTATTTAAAACTACTAGTAGGGCGTGGGGGATCACCGCACTGAAAGTGCGGGACGTTCTTATTCTGAAACTCTCCCTCGTCCTCAAAAGGACGGGGGCTAAGTCAAGAAACAATATGACAATATACACGTTATATATACTACACATATAATTATAATAAACTACTAACATATACAGTACTAGTGTACTACAATATAAAAAGCGTTCAGTCAGACCTCCCCGACCTGAAGGCGGGGGGGTAAGAGCTGAGAGTTAGCGATGAGACACTCACCCGACTTCAGCGCTTATAGCGCCAACACTGAGAGGCGCGCGGGGCGCGAAACTGGGGGGGCGCTAACGGAGCGCACGCGGACTACCTGGTACACCCGCTCGAGAGCGGAGCCACAGGTGGAATGATTTTTATTATTCTAGTTCTAGTCTTAAATAAAATACAATATTATTATAATACTTTAAGTGAGCGATTCTAGTAGGTGTATACATAACATGTATTTATTCGCTATTACAATACATTTAAAATAATTTTTTTGATACGACTCTAACGCTTTGGTCAAAATTTTCTATTTGGATAATGTTCTTGTTTGTTTCTTGGCAAAGTTATTCTATATATTCCTAAAATAAATTCGTTTTCATAAAAATAATGAAAATATTACTTTCTAACGCCTAGAGAAACTCAGTCGCCGAGGTACCACTTCATAAATTATTATATCACAAAGGATATCAGAAATTATAATCAATAATTATTTATTTTTTTATTTAAATTTTTTGTAGTGATTGTTATTCGAATGCCGAGGACTTATGGGTAACATTGACACTTAAATGCCGGAATCCTATGGTAGTGTATAAACTGAATATTTGTACGGTATATATGTATATGTAACCAAAGCGTATTTTGTTCACTACCAACTCAGTTAACCGCATACTCCGAAAAACTTTGTGATACAATATTAAAACAACCTTGCGATATATTTATAATTCTTGGCGACTTTAATATGCCTAACATAATCTGGAAGTCGTGTCATCAAAACATTTCATATATTCCCGAGAACATACAGGGCTCTTATCAATTTGATTTATTTGATAACATTAATATTTTTTTTTTATTATAGGAGAGGGGGCAAACGAGCATGCGGCTCACCTGATGGTAAGTGACTACCGCCGCCCATGAACAACCGCAACACCAGGGGAATTGTAGATGCGTTGCCGGCCTTTTAAAAAGGAGTAGGCTCTTTTCTTGAAGGTCCCTAAGTCGTATCGGTCCGGAAAAATCGCTGGTGGTAAACTATTCCACAAGGAAGTTGTGCGAGGAAGAAAACATCTTCTAAATCGCACAGTGGTGGACCGCCAATCATCCAGATGGTGTGGATGGTATCGGGAGTTCTGCCGCGATGTGCGTTCGTGAAATTTGGCGGCTGGAATTAAACCGAACAATTCCTCAGAGCACTCCCCATGGTAAATGCGAAAGAAAATGCTAAGAGATGCAACATTTCTTCGCAGTGCCAATGAGTCGAGCCGATCGGAAAGGACTCGGTCGTCGACGATTCGAGCCGCTCTGCGCTGGATGCGGTCAAGTGGAAGAAGCTGGCACTGGGGAGCCCCAGCCCAGAGATGGGAACAGTATTCCATGTGAGGCCGAACTTGCGCCTTGTAAAGTTGCAGGCGTTGAGCCGGCATGAAATACTGTCCCGCTCTGCTGAGCACGCCAGGCTTTTTAGAGGCCCATTTGGCCTTCTCTTCCAAGTGACCACGAAACTGCACGCTACTCGATATGTCGACGCCGAGGATTCCGATACTGGCTGAGGCAACAAGGGGAGTACCTTGAAACTGAGGAGATACGACAAAGGGGTTCTTTTTAGCGGTAAACGCGCAAACTTGTGTCTTCTGAGGATTAAACTGGACTAGATTTAGTCGCCCCCAATCCGAGACTTTGTCCAGCAAAGACTCGACTTCAGACACAAGTTTATATATGCAATTTATATTTATATATGCAATTTATCACAATACAATTATATATATAACACAAATAATAGAATTTTAGACTTAATATTTTCTAACAGCAAGTTAGCTGTTAACCACTGCGGAAACCCGCTAATACCCGAAGATACTCATCATCCAGCTCTATGTGTGGTTGCAGAATTTATTCAAATTCACACTCTTAAAAGTCGTCCCTATACTAAATTTCTATATCTATCTGGTGGTGGTGGTAAGGTTAAAAATTGTTAACTTATTGCTTGCGCTTGCACGAGATTACAAGGATAGTTCAATTGACTTACACTAGGTGGCGAGCGTATCACAACGACAATTTATTTTAAAGTTATAGATCATCTAATTTTAATAATTGTAACATTCTTAATTTAAACAACATAACTCTTCCAAATTTAAAACGATATTACGAGTATCACAATTATTTCTTCAATGCACTGGGTAACATCTTGTGATGTAAAAAATATTTTAAGTAATAATTTAACTACATCATAGCCATCTATCAGATCCGAACTTAGCTATAAACTATCATAGCGATAGAACAATTATTTTACCATCGATCATGACGTTCAGAAGTTACACGATTAATAACAGGCGCACTAACGATTATATAATATTTACACATACACATACGTGTATGTGTATGTCTGAAATTTATCAATTTTAGTTTTTCATCCTAACCCACTGCAGTACACACATCTCGCACTAACTTTCCGGTAGGCTGGTAGAAAATACCATATGGCATTAAGTCCGCCGTTTGTACCTTTAGTACAATAAAGTGTATAAATAAGAAATAATAATAATATTATAATATAACGAAGATGTTGTTTTTTTACCGTGTAGTGCGATAAAAGAAGTTAAGTGGACGGTATCATTACAGGCGACTGAAGGAATGAAGTTGAGAGATGAGCAGCAGCGCTTTCCCAATAAGGATTAAAAGTAAAAAACTGCCAACCCGCTTGCCAAGCGTGGCAACTATAGCAAATATCCCCGCTGTGAGGCAATCTATGGGGAGGCCTATGTTCAGCAGTGGAGTTTAATAGGCTGTAACGCTATCGGTTGTTTCTTTACCTTTGCTGTTAATCAAAGGTTAATTAATGGTTTTAAAGTAAGTTCAAAAACTGGACAAGAGCTGTAAAGATGCGAAAAATAATAAGAGAAATTATCCATAATGATTTCTTATATTTACGCGAACACTACACGTTTCGGGTGGTTTCCAGCACCCACGGTCACGGGGGACCCCAAATTATAATAAAAGAAAGTATCCAATATTATTTATTATCTACAAACTCTTTATTCTCTACTAGCTTTAGTACATACACTAACGTTGTAGAGCCACGTTGCAGCTATACTTATACATAGGCATTGTGATCCTTAATCGAGGATAAATGTAGATGAACATGGGCCACTGCATCCACTTACCATCATGTGGACTATGTGCTTGTTTGTTATTCTATAAAAAAAAAACCCTGCTGGCCTATTTTTAAACGGCAACAACTTTCGTAAGAATGAAAGTTCTCAATTATGCACAGATGTTATACGTAGTACGGCCATGGCCTTATATTAAAATGCACATTTTTTTAAGAAGCAGTGAAATAATATCTTATGTGAGGTATTAACGATTAATTAAAACAATTTTATTCAATGTCTGGAATTAATGTAATGTAGGGCGGTGTAAGAATATCCACTACCCAATATTGTTCCATGGAGGTCGTATGAGGCAACAGAGGGAAACCAAAAAGGGGAGGGACATTAGATTATTCCTAATAAGAAGTAAAAAATACGGAGTCTTATTGTGAATCTACACCATTTTCGGATCAACATAATCACACATATCAAAATCTGTCCAGATGTTTAGGAGGATTTCAGTCACATACACACGGACAGAAGAATAATATTTTATAAGAATGTTCTATTCTACGTCATTCTATTTATTATAGGACTTGTGTTATATAATATTGTATAATCCGAAATCATAGAATAAACCATAACAACACAAAGCTTTGATAGTAAACAAGAAAATTTTGATATTAAGCCGATAAATACTTAAGTATTATTTTCATCATTATTACATCTTGATAACTTAAATTTAGTGTTCTCAAAGCTTCTTTGATAAATGTAGGTTACACAAAGACTCAACAGTTCCGGCTTTACGCGTCAAGTTCAAACTTATACCAACAATAATTTAAAATTAAAAATTTTGTACAGCCGACTTCAATATAAGTTATTTAAGAATAACTTAAAAACTATTGGTCTGACCTTGATCAAATTCATATGGGACCACACGAGAAGTACCAGCTTTCAAATAAAAAAAGAATCATCGAAATCGGTTCACCCAGAAAAAAGTTCTGAGGTAACACACATAAAAAAAAAAAAAAAAAAAAAACATACAGTCGAATTGAGTACCGGCTCCTTTTTGGAAGTCGGCAGATAACCCTAATGAAGATAATACCTGTGTTGATCCCACACGCTTTCATTCTTAATACCATAATATAAATAATTAAGTTATTAAGGCATATCTACGATTATAAGTTAAATAGAACGAATTCTCTTCGTCTTAATGCAAGTTAAGAGTACCAAAAATTTGCAGATAAAATAAGTTAATTTTAACTAATTTGGAGAAGCGTGCCATAGAGTGGAGACATGTAGGTAAACGTAACGTGGGACAACCCTTGTCAAATGGAGCGACGATTTGCGCAAGGCAGCTGGCAACTTCGTGATGCCGAAGATCGGGCTAAGCGGCGCGTCTTGGGAAAGACCTATGTCTATGCCAGCAGCTGATGATGAAAGTAATTTATATAAAAACACATGAAAATCCTTACGTTGTTATTTTGTTATAACTGTCCTAAGAGTTATTGTTTTTGATTTAGAGTTCTTTTTATTTTAATTGTTTCTTCATTTGTAAACCAGGTAATAACTTTTATAGTCCTGTTTAAATTGTCTGAAAAGGTTTTTGGTTTTATGTACCGTTTAATTTGTTAAAAGGTAATTTGGGAAAGGGACAAAACTTTCTTTAAACATTTCCGGGCTTGTTAATGAAAGTTTTATCGTTGTTCTAATCTAAAATAAGACGTTAAATGTAGTTAAGTATTTCATAGACCAAGCTTATGTCATTATCAAGAACTACAGTAGTTACAAATTTTTTTAGTTTTGATAATCATCAGAGACTGAATGCTACTTTTTAATTATCATAAGTCAACGCATGATTACTATAAAATAAGATGGCAAGTGGTGTTGTCCTCACAGAAGTTAAAGCGCAATAACAGCCAAACAAAACCTATTTACTTTTGAAAATCTATTTTCCTTAAAGAAAATCATATCGCTTAATTAGATGAAAAAAAGACGCTGACGAACTTTTTCTACACCATTGCTGCATTACGATCAATGAAATTAACCTACAACAAAGCAGTGGTTTTTATATAGGATAAGGGTGAGAAACGAGCACACAGTAAACCTGATGGTAAGTGGTTGCTGTGGCCCATAGACATCTACATCTATCCTCTATTACGAATCAAAATGCAGATGCGTTGCCACCCTAGGGACTAAGATGGAATGCTTCGTTTCCAGTAAAAAGAGTCTCCGGTTCTCTACACCCACCATACGAAACGCAGCAGCGTTAAGCTGGTATTTACGCTGGTAATCTGGTTACTTACTGAGAGTCTGGTAATAGTTATTACTTTTACCACTGCTTCAGAAAAAGCCTAGGGAGAACTTTCAAGAAACCCAGCACGGTTTTTTTTTATCAAAGTTAAATAATGCAATAAGAACTTGTAAAAACTACTTACATAACTTATTTTTTCTTTCATGCGCTATCTGGTAGATACATTTGCGCCTTGCCTTTATTTCACATAAAAAGATAAAATTACATGTACGTTTCTTTTCAAAATTATTTTGCTATTTTTGCAACTGTTAATGTTCTTAAGCGCTGTTTTCGTCGAAAAACTTTCATATGAGTTTTTTTTTTATAGAATAATGGTGACAAACGAGCACACAGTCCGTTTGATGGTAAGTGCATACTGTGGCAAATAACATCTAAATCTAACCACGATTTAGAATCAACATGCAGATGCGTTGCCACCCACGAGGACTAAGATGGACTCGTTTCCTCTAAAAAGGGTCTGCGGATCTCTACACACGCCATACTAAACACAGCAGCATTGAGCTGCTATTATACCCGGTTATTCTATAAGAGCGTGATCTTTCCCCGGTCTTTGTTTGCTTTATTTATACTACAACCATAATATAGCTTCAACATGACTCTACCACTCTAACACCGAAGTAAGTTTATTAATAAAAAAGTAAATAGAAAAAGACACGAAATCTAAAATTAGCCAAATGAAATTCTTTGAATTGTTGTTGCGAACAATATAGATCATTGTTCCCTTTATAACAATAGTAGAATCGGACTCTGAAGCGAAATATTTAATCTTATCTTATTAATTTTTGTTCTGCTCTACCTGTCTGCTTACAACGGCAACCGAAAGGCTTCTTTAACGTATTTAAGCACAATGAACTGTATTATTGTCAGCTTAGAATTCAAATTCAAATTTATTTCTTTACCTTGTGTTCATCCTTTTGAATACAATTCAAAGACAGAATAAATAGTTGAAAATCTGATGTTCGCTACATTTAAGTATACAAAAATTATAGTCACTATTAAATCTACTACATTTTTACATATAATTATTTGATCATATTATATATATTTATATATTATAGTTTTATTAGGATGCTCAAAAATTGTGTATTTAATTTACCTATATATTGATTACAATAGGATATTTACATTTAGTCTAATTGAATGTCAGAAATGATATACTATAATATTAACAGTTTTTTTTTAAGGAAAGTGGTTTAAGTAGTAAAATAAATAATAATTTATTTATGCAAAGCCCCTAAAATATTGGCACCGTGTAGTGTTGGTGTAAAGATATCCACTAGCCCATATCGTCCCGAAGGTGTCAAAGGAGGCGGCATAGGAAAATTGAAAACTAAGTTGAACAGCAACATCTTTCTGATCACAACAAAAAAAAAACTGCAATTGCGAGCCCGCTTTCCAAGCGTTGCAACTATGAAAAAATCCCACCATGAGAAGGCTTATGTTGTAATAGTAGCAACCATTTGCACAATGAAGGCGCTCCATCGATCGTAAAACTCGATGAGGATTTCAAAAAAACTACCTACAACACAACAAATTGTTTTTACGGGGAACTTATACTGTTATTACATTAAGACCAAAACGGTTTTCTATATTTTAAGTTTGGTTACAATGATATGGGTTGCAATATAAATAACTGTTGCTATGGAACAGTAAAATATGTTTACGACTGTTTGCGGTCGTAAAAATAAATTCGCAGTCAGGAACGTATAAAAAATACGTCCGTCTGTTTTTTTTTTTGCTAGTTTCAAACGAGACATTATTTCACATTAATCCTTTTGAAGTTACCTATATTAATATTTTTCCTTATTGATTGAGGGATTCTCTACCAGTCAACCTATGGAGTGGTGAGTATTTGATGTGTAGCAATATATCATTCACTAATAAATAAACCATACAAATGTATCCTATACATACATATGTACACATATGCATATTTGTATATATATACAAATATTAAAACAAATTTAGTTACTCACACATATCATCATCATTATAGCCCTTCACAAGTCCACTGCTGAACATAGGCCTCCCCCAAAGAATGCCACAAAGCACGGTCCTGAGCCACCTGCATCCATCGACTTCCTGCATATCTTACCAGGTCGTCACTCCATCTAGTGGGGGGACGCCCTACACTTCGCCTACCGGTACGAGGCTGCCACTCGAGAACATTTCTTCCCCATCGGTTGTCGGTTCTTCGAGCTATATGGCCGGCCCATTGCCACGTCAGCTTACTAATCCGTTGGGCTATGTCGGTCACTCTGGTTCTACTGCGGATATCCTCATTTCTGAGTTTATCACGCAGAGAAACTCCGAGCATAGCCCTCTCCATAGCTCGCTGAGCGACCTTGTGCTTCCTCATCCGGCCAGCAGTGAAGGACCACGTCTCAGTTCCGTATGTCATCAATGGCAACACGCACTGGGTGTACAGTCTCGTTTTCAAGTTTTGAGGTATACCTGATGAGAAGATGTGCCGTAATTTCCCGAACGCTGCCCAACCGAGTTGAATCCGTCGATTGACCTCTCGGTCGAAGTTGGACTTACCTAGTCGGACTATTTGTCCCAGGTAAACATACTCGTCAACAACTTCGAGCTTAGTGTTCCCAACAACTACCGGCATAGGTGTGACATGGACATTAAACATGATCTTTGTTTTGTCCATGTTCATCTTAAGACCTATCCGTTGGGAAACACTATTGAGGTCATTGAGCATAGTGCTTAGGTCCTCCAGCGATTCTGCCATAAGGACTATATCGTCGGCAAATCGAAGATGAGTAATGTACTTGCCATTGATGTTGATACCGTATCCTTTCCAGTCCAGAAGCTTGAAAACATCTTCCAATGCAGCGGTAAAGAGTTTCGGGGATATGACGTCACCCTGTCTTACACCTCTCTGCAATTGGATAGGTTTCGTACTCTGGTTCTGTACTCGGATAGCTATCGTAGCCCTACTGTACAAGCACTTCATCACTTCGATATACCGACAGTCAACTTGGCATCGCTGAAGGGACTTCAGCACCGCCCGAATTTCGACGGAATCAAAGGCTTTCTCATAGTCCACATACGCCAGACATAGTGGCAAATTGTACTCCTCGGACTTCTGTACAATTTGCCGAAGAGTATGTATTTGGTCTATGGTGCTAAAGCCTTTTCGGAAACCGGCTTGTTCGGGAGGCTGTAAGTCGTCAAGTCTGCGTGCGAGACGATTCGTAATGACTCTCGAAAACAGCACGTAGACGCAGCTCAGAAAGGAAATCCGTCTGTAGTTCTTCAAGAGAGCGTTGTCACCTTTCTTGAAGAACAAGACCACGGCACTTCTGCTCCACGCCTCCGGTGTAATGCCACCATGGAGGACGGAATTAAAGAGCTTCTGAAGGACTTCAAGTAACGGTTTTCCACCCGCTTTCAGAAGCTCCGCTGTAATTCCATCCTCGTCTGGGGCCTTGCCGTTTTTAAGGTGCTGGAGAGCCATTCTAATATCGCTCAGACTGACGTCCGGGATATCATCAGAATAATGTCGGATAAGACTCGCTCTTGGATCGTTACTCACACTTGCGTGCGACTCCAACGATGACGTGTACAGCTGCCCATAGAACCTCCCAATCTCACTCAAAATCTCAGGTGCCCGGAAACGATGCTGCCACATTCGGTCTTCAGCTTTGACAGTTGGCTCTTTCTGGCAGACAGATCTCTGGCAAAGACTTTGGAGCCTTGGTTCCGCTCGATCGCTTCTTCAATACGAGCTGTATTGAAGTTGTGTAAGTCCCGCCGCATGCATTTGGAGATCTGTCTGTTCAGTTGCCTGTATTCTGTCAAATCTGTTGAAAAATGTAGCTTCATCTGCCGTCTAACAGCCATGAGATAGAGTGTGATCAGAGAGTTTTTGTGTTCTTCTGCGGCGGGTCTTGCAGAACTTAGCTCCGACCACATGGAAAGTTTCCACGAGCTTGTCATTCAAATCGTCCACTTCATTGCAGTATTCTAGGCACTGAAAACGGTTTTTTTACTCGAGCTGAAAGGTTTCGGGACCTTGGATTAGAGTACGAGGGGGACGGAGCGTTGACTTCATTAGACGAGACCTCTCCAACTTAACGTTTAGGTTCAGTGTGCATCTAACCATTCGGTGATCGCTGCCGGTTTTCACCCTCGCGATCACTGACACATCACTGAACAGTTGTCGTCTGGTCGTCTTAATAAAGTCAATCTCATTTTTTGTCGAACTGTCGGGGCTCGACCAGGTCCACTTCCTGTGGGGCCGCTTCTGTAAGATAGAGTTCAT
Organism: Parnassius mnemosyne; assembly: GCA_963668995.1. NCBI lineage: Eukaryota > Metazoa > Arthropoda > Insecta > Lepidoptera > Papilionidae > Parnassius > Parnassius mnemosyne. The sequence goes on along the minus strand of CAVLGL010000090.1, from coordinate 4,595,810 downwards.
CAAAAAGAGTCCCTCTTTCTCCATGAAGTCAGCCAGCTGCTGGCCCCTTGGGTTCCGTTGCCCTATTCCAAATTTCCCCACTTTCAGCTCACCGTTCTCCCTTGTGCCTAGTTTTGCATTGAAGGCTCCCATTAACACCGTATATTGGGTTTTGGACACTCACACATATACTTTTATTATTTTTCTTCCCCGCCAATAACATAATAAATCAGCACTTAAAATTCATCTTCATCATCATTACAGTCCATCAAGAGGCTACTGCTGAACAATTGTCATCCATCGACATCGGGCATCTCTTACCAGGTGATCACTCTATGTATTTTTTTAATTAGACTATGGTAAGGGGGTACTGTGGCCCATAGACATCTATCTACATTTATCCTCGAGTAAGAATCAAATGCAAATGCGTTGTCACCCCTGAATACTAAGATTTAATGCCTTTAATTCTTTGTCAGTGAAAAAGGGATCCGGCTGTCTTAGCTCACCATATAAAACACAGCCGAATTAAGCTGCTATTTTACGCTGGTATTCTGTGAGAGCGTGATCCTACGCCAATCAAGCCTACTCATTCAAGCTTCAACTATATTATAGCTGCAACGTGTCTCTACCACGTACTTTATTTATATATAATCGGGGGGCGAGCGCCACACACTTCGCTTGCGTGTGAAACTATACTCTTGTTTTCGTTTTGAGGCACTCGTGATGAGAAAATGTGTCGAACATTGCTCTGTCAAGTTGGATGTATCGATTGACCTCTCAGTCGAAGTCAAACACACTCGTCAACAACTTCAAGTGTAGTGCTCCCAACAACTACCGGCATAGATGTGAGGGCGTTATACATGCCCTTTACACACGACCTTTGTCTTGTCAACGTTCATTGTTAGATCTACGTTAAGATAACGTATTGAGGTCATTTAGCTTAATGTTGAGGTCCTTCACCGATTTTCTATATCGTCTGCAAATCAAATGTCTTGCTTGAAAACGTCTTCCAATGTTACAGTGAAAAGTTTCGGTGTTATAACGCCATCCTGCCTTACACCTCTTTTCAGTTGGATATATTTCTAGATACCCATCGTAGACCTTCTGTACAAACACCTTTAATACTTAGATATACAGACAGTCAACTCGGCATCCGTGTAGGAACTGTAGCATCGACCAAAATTCTTGTAAAGGGAGCTTGGACGCGGCTCCGAATTGACCGCGTTTTCAATTATTTACTAGAGCGTTGTCACCTTTCTCGAAAAACAAGACAACTACACTTTGGTAGTGGAACCCATTTCGTTAGTCAAGCTGAAAGTTTTCGGGGTTTTGTATTAGAACATGAAGCGCTAACTTTATTATACGTGACTTCTCCAACTTAACGTTAACTTTGAACCTCATATAATCCTATAATATTAATCTGTTGCCTATTACGATACCCTCGTCACCCCATTTTACACGTGGTGGAGCCACGTACAGTTATATTTTGGTTGAAGCCCATATGGGTCGGTTAGACCGAGGAAGGACCACACATTCACACAGCATCGAATGGTGGATGTACAGAACTGGAGATATTTTTACTGGCAACGAGGCATTCCATTTTAGTCCTAAGGAGCGACAACGCATTTTGATTTTTAATCGAAGATAGATGTAGTTTATGGACCACAACAACGATTTACCATCAGGTGGACTGTGTGCTCGTTTATCACTATTACTTATAAGAAACGGGATGGTTAAGCAAAGTCTACGCGAGCTTACAGGTGGACAAAGCGTCTGTGATTTATTTCCTTTCTATCCTAAATATTTTATTTATTTCATTTAGTCCGACTGTTATTCAATTCACATTACATTTAGCTAAGTTTCGCTATTTTTATATATAAGAATATCCACTACCCCATATCGTCCCCTGGGTGTCATAAGAGGTAACAGGAGGAAACAAATCTGAAGGTGGGCAGTAACATCTTTCAAATAACAAATAAAAAAAACTGCGGTTCCCAAATCGCTTGCCAAGCGTACCAACAATATACTCCTTTTAAGGAAATCTATAGGGGAAGGCATATGTTCAGCAGTGGAGTTTAATAAGTTCTAACGGTAAGTTTCGCTATTCATAGCATTCCTTGGGGGAGACCAGTGTTTAGGAGTGGACTTGTGAAGGTCAAAAATGATGATGATGATGAAATTTCGCTATTATATTATACATTTAAAATAAATTTTTTTATACGACTCTAACGCTTCGGACAAACTTTTCTATTTGGATAATGTTCTTGTTTGTTTCTTGGCAAAGTTATTCCATATATTCCTAAAATAAATACGTTTTTATAAAAATAATGAAAATATTACTTTGTAACACCTAGAGAAACTCAATCACCGAGGTACCACTTCACAAAGGATATCAGAAATTATAATCAATAATTTTTTTATTTTTTTATTTCAATTTTTCGTAGTGATTGGTATTCGAATGCCGAGGACTTATGGGTAACATTGACACTTAAATGCCGGAATCCTAAGGTAGTGTATAAACTGCATATTTGTACGGTATATATATGTAACCAAAGCGTATTTTGTCCACTACCAACTCAGTTAATTAATTTTCAACCGCATACTTCGAAAAACTTTGTGATACAATATTAAAACAACCTTGCGATAAATTTATAATTCTTGGCGACTTTAATATGCCTAACATAATCTGGAAGTCGTGTGATCAAAACATTTCATATATTCCCGAGAACATACAGGGCTCTTATCAATTTGATTTATTTGATAACATTAATATATGCAATTCATCACAATACAATTATAAACATAACACAAATAATAGAATTTTAGACTTAATATTTTCTAACAGCACGTTAGCTGTTAACCACTGCGGAAACCCGCTAATACCCGAAGATACCAGGTACTTACGAGTAACTTTTAAAGTTCTAAAGTGTAAATTGCTTGAAAAGGTTTTTTGTTTTATTTACCGTTTAATATAATTATAGGTTATTTGGGAAAGGGACAAAATTTTCTTTAAACCTTTCAAAGCATGTTAATGAAAGTTTTATCGTTGTTCTAACCTAAAATAAGACGTTAAATGTAAGGATAAGGGTGACAAACGAGCACACAGTCCACCTGATGGTAAGTGGTTACTGTGACCTATAGACATCTACATTTATCCTCAATAAAGAATCAAAATGCAGATGCGTCGTCACCCGTGAGGACTAAGATTGAATGCCTCTTTTCCATTAAAATGGGTTTCCGGTTCTCTTCACTCACTATACGAAACACAGCAGTATCAAGCTGCCATTTTACGCTGGTATTCTGTGAGAGCGTGGTCCTTCCCCAGTCATGCCGACTCATTCGTGCTACAACTATACTACTAATATAGCTGCAGTATGGCTCTACCACGTATAAACGTTCACCTGATAGTAAGTGGTTGCTGCGACCCATAGTATACATTTACATCTATCCTCTATTACAAATCAAAATGCAAATGCGTTTTCACCAGTGAGAACTAAGATGGAATGCCTCATTGCCAGTAAAAAGGGTCTCCGGTTCTCTACACTCACCATACGAAACACATCAGTGTTATGCTGCTATTTTACGCTGGTATTCTGGTTAATTACTGAGCGTCTGGTCTAAGTTATTACTTTTAGCACTGCATCAGAAAAAGCCTAGGATTGATCATCAAGAAACCCAGCAGGGTTTTTCTTTCAAAGTAAAATTATGCAATAAGAACTTGTACAAACTACTTACAAAACTTATTTTTCCTTTCAAGCGCTATCTGCTAGTTACACTTGTAGGACTGCCTTGCATTTCGCATAAAGAGATAAAAGTACATGTACTTTTCTTTTCAACATTATTTTGCTGTTTTTACAACTGTTAATATTTTTAAACTCCGTTTTCGTAGAAATACTTTCATATGAGTTATTTATAGAATAATGGTGACAATCGAGCCCATAGTCCATTCGATGGTAAATGAATACTGTGGCCCATAACATCTACGTCTATCCTCGATTTAGAATCAAAATGCAGATATCTTGCCACCCATGAGGTTTTAGATGGAGTGCCTCGTTTCCGGTAAAAAGGATCTGCGGTTCTCAACACACCATACGAAATACAGCAGCAATGAGCTGCTATTTTAGGCTGGTATTATTTGCAAAATGCAGATGCGTTGCCACCCATGAAGACTAAGATGGAATACCTCGTTTCCAATAAAAAGAGTCTGCGGTTCTCTACACGGACCATACAAAACACAGCAGTTTTAAGCCGCTGTTTTACGCTGGTATTCTATGAGATTCTATGACCTTCAGCGGTTTTTGTTTGTTTTATTTGTGCTACAACTATAATATAGCTGCAACATGACTTTACCACGCTAAAGTCTGTTTATTAATAAAAAAGTAAATAGGAAAAGACACGAAATATAAAATTGGCCAAAATTCTTAGAATTCTTGTTGCGTACAATACATATCATTGTTTCCTTGATAACAATAATAGAATCGGACTCTGAAGCAAAAGCTTTGTTCTGCTCTACCTGTCTGCTCACAACGGCAGCCGAAATGCTTCTTTAACGCATTTAAGCACAATGAACTGTTTTAATGCGAGCTTAGAATTCAAATTCAAATTTCTTTATTATAAACCTTTCTTAATCCTTTTGAATACTGTTCAAAGACAGAATAAATATTTGAAAAACTGATGTTCGCTGCATTTAATCCTTAGATATACAAAAATTATAGTCACTATTAAATCTACTACATTTCTACATTTAAATTATGACATCATATTATTTTTATTATAATTTTATTACAATGCAATACACGTATGTATTTAAATTACTTAAATATTGATCAGAATATGATATTTACAATATTTAGTCTAATTGCATGTCAGAAATGATATACTATAATATTAAAAAAAAATCTATAAAAAGTGGTTTATGTAAACCATTTTTAAATAAATAATAATTTATTTAGGCAAATCCCCCAAAATATTGGCAGTTTCATAATAATTTTAGTAATATGACAATACATTTTTACTAACCTTGTAGTAGAGGTGTAAGAATATCCACCTTCCCATATCGTCCCGTAGGTGTCAAAGGAGGCGACAGAGGGAAATTGAAAAAGAAAATAAGCAGCAGAATCTTTCTGATCACAACAAAAAAAAAACTAAACAACTAACTAAAAAGCATTTGCGAGCCCGCTTTCCAAGCGTTGCATCTATGACAAAATCCCACCATGAGAAGGCTTATGTTCAACAATGGACTTTTATAGGCTTGTAGCGGCGCTGTCGTCGCGCCACAAGCGAAACACATCGAAGCATAAATCCCGCTAACAAAATTCCGAAGTTAAAGCAGTAAATATAGAATAGCTCCGAACTACAACTCGGAGCGTTGGCTGCTCCCCGGGCAGAACACCTTGTCCGGCGGGAGATCCCCCCCTTTTCTTTCCACCGGCTACAGGCTGTAATAGTAGCAACCATTTGCATAATAAAGGCGCTCCATGGATCAGAAAACTCGATGAGGATTTCAAAGAAATTACCTACAACACAACAAATTGTTTTTACGGAGAACTTATTCTATATTATTATTATTAGAGTATTCTATATTTTAAGTTTGGTTACAATGATGTGGGTTGCAATAAAAATAACTGTTGCTATGGAACAGTAAAATATGTTTACGACTGTTTGCGGTCGTTAAAATAAATTCGTAGTCAGGAACGTATAAAAAATACGTCCGTCTTTTTTTTGCTAGTTTCAAACAAGACATTATTTCACATTAATCCTTTTGAAGTTACCTATATTAATATTTTTTCTTATATTTTTTTTGTAATGTATTGTTTAAATTTAATAATCTCTTAATTTGGTTTATTCCATTTTTAGTCTTATTTCACGAATGATGCACGTTGCCATAGCTAATATTTATTTATTTATTCATTATCACTTTGACATCTCGGTCGAACAAGTTACTTTGTTTTGAAAATCGCTCCGCATTTTTATATCAATAACCAGTGTTAAGTTCAACGAATCCTAAAAATCTTTGAATATCCTGTTTTTGTGGTATCTAAACAATAAGACTGTAAATAGTGTATAGTACAAACTGCTAAATTATAGCTGTTTTCGAAATAAAAGTGAACAACAATTTTACCACTAAGAAATTAATCACAAGTGTGGGGTAAGTGGTAAAGCCTGCAGCGCAGAGCATACGCGCGGTTAAGTGTTCGACGTAACGGTGAAAACCGTTTGCAGTGAGCGTAGCGTATCGCAGAGTTGATATTTCCAAAGACTAGTGCGGTGCATATTGGGCAGTTGGTTGAAATTTATATTACTATTTCTGAGACGATATATTTATTACCTAATTGGCCATGAAGTGCGCAGGTTGTCTGAAGGTTACTAAGAATGCAAGTGTCATTACATGTACATCGCCAAAATGCGAAAAAACATATTGCTCGTACTGTATTAATTTAACATCAGTTACAGGGGAGGGGAAAAAGTGCTGGAAGTGCCCCGAGTGTAGTGCCTCCAAGAAAAAAGGCGGCGATAACACCCAAACGCCAATACGCCCTAACCCAGATGCGCAAAACGTTACGATGCGCAAAAAGGATGTCTCCGACTGTCAGACTCCTGAGGCAGAAATAAGAGAATTAACAGCGGTAATCGCTCGCTTAACTAGCGAATTTTCGACACTAAAAACAAAGTTGGAAGAAGTGACGCACTCTTTATGCCATTGCCATGAAAGAATGGACGAGTTAGTCCGGGGCATGTCAGCCAATGAAAATCGCTTGACAAAACTAGAAAAACGCGATCAGGAAATTATAAACTTGCATGCATCTGTGGCCCATCTACAAAATGAGCTGAATATACAAGCACAACAGGGGTTCCGCAACGAAATAGAGATCGTCGGTATACCAGAAGGTAATAATGAAAATCTAGAACATATTGTTAAGGTGGCCGCACAAAAAGTTGGAGCACAGTTGGAAGACGTCGACGTGGACTGGATTACCCGCGTTGGACCTCAGCGCCTGGCTGTACCACCTAATGTTCCAGATGGTGGCAGTAGAATGCCTCGACCCATCGTAGTCCGTTTGCTCCGGCGATCCAAGCGCGACCAGCTACTAAAAGCCTTCAAATCAAGAAAGACCCTCACCAGCGCAGACCTGGGAATAATTGGCTCGCCGATTAAAATTTTTTGTAACGAACGACTTACGAAAGAAAATAGACTTTTATTTCGTGAAGCCAGAGCGAGAGCCAAAACCCATGATTATGCATTCTGCTGGTGCAACCAGGGTGCAATATATATTAGAAAACGAGAAGGGAAAGCTGCAACACTTATTAGAAGTAAACACGATCTGGACCGTCATCTGCCAACTAAAGAGGATATCTAAAAACTATTACAAACACATCATATCTCTAATTTTCTTGCATGGTGCAAAATATATGTCAATATTTTTGAATAATTCTGTTTACGATATCATTTTTAAAGGACCATATTTAATTGCACTCTACTGTACTGTAATGATTGATAAGATAACAAGTTGTACATTTTTAACGGCATTGAAATCTGGGGTAAGTTTTTGTACTTTAATACTGTATATCACGAAAAAATTTATGAATCATATATCCAGTATCATGCATATTGATTTACATGTTCACATATATATACATACATTTGTTATAACTATTTATTTAATACATTTCATAATAATAACCATATTATATTGTACTATTTGTATATTGCATATAAATGTTTTAATAATTCTACACTCATATATTACAACAATATTTGGAATAGAATTTAAGGATCACTCATCAGTACTTTCAACCATCTTATCACTGCTTTGTGAAAATAGTGAAGCAAAATTTAAATGGGCCATTAAATTAACATACGTATGGTATACCTTGTTTTTGGATAGCTTATCGAACCAAAAGAGATAGATGATAATTTTGAAACTGAATTAGACTCGATTAAGATTAATTGCTATAATATCAGTGAACTAGAGCAGTGTAAAGCCAAATTTTCTCAAGAACATAACTTTAAATTAATAAATTTAAATATTAGGAGTATTCAAAAGAATTTTGATAATTTCTTGGTAGCAATGCGACGAACAGGTATTGTTTATGATGTTATAATCTTAACAGAGTGTTGGCTAAATGATATGATAAATATTCACCAGCTGCAAGGATATAACGTCTATAAATCTGAAAATAACTCAAACCAAAACAGTGGCGTTGTAATTTACGTTAGAGACATATGGCGAGCATTAACAATTCTAGTTGTTTAGCGGTACAAATTCTAGACATGATTTCTATACTAGCTATCTATCGCTCTCCGTCCTGTAGAAATATAGGAGATTTTCTGGCGTCACTTGATTCCTATATACATTCCGCAACTAACAGTTGCCCCCTTATAATTACTGGCGATATGAATGTCAATTTATCAGATAGTACAAACACTCAGGTTTTGGAATATCAATGTGTTATGGCGGAATATGGTCTACTACCGGCTATTACAGAGCCTACCAGAGGAAAATCATGTCTCGACCATATCTATCTCTCAGATTCTGAACTAAGCCGGAAACCAGTCGGGATTGTCTGTCAGTCTAATATAACAGATCACTATCCGGTTATGCTGGGTCTGAATTTAAATAAAATTAAACCCATGCGGCCGAGCCGAACAGTTCTCAAAAGAAATTTTGAAGGAATTAAAAAAGATCTCTCTACTTTTGACTGGACTGTAGTTACCGACAAAAAAGAGATGAATGAAGCCACGAGCATTTTCACAAATATATTAGTGAATACTTTAAGTAAGCATACGCATGAAGTGAGACTAACCAGAAGAGAATATAATTTAAAACCCTGGATCACACCGGGACTCATCAGATGCATGAAACATAAGGACCGACTTCACCAACGCACAAAGCTTGAACCTGATAACGTTCCGCTTAAGGTCACCTATACTAGATATCGGAACTTTTTTATTGATATTGTTCAGTAATAAACCGCAACTCACAAAATTTATACCGAGGCACAATGATCTGCTACGATCGGAGCGCCGGTCACACCTAGTGGCAACATTGCGACGTAATATGCGTTGTAATAATCTGTGGAGTTAAAAAAAAGAGAAGAGGAGGGTAGGAGGCGAGACAAGCCAGACACATTCTCTTTGTGTTCGTGATGTGAACATCTCTCCAAAAACTTTAAAAAGGGACTACTCCAGAGTGTACCGTGTACAATCTAATTGCTAGTGTATTCTACCGTGTAGAAGAAGCTACCAGGAGCTGTCAACGTTTGCTGATCTTGGGAGGCTGGCTAGTAAGACCGTGAGTAGTTTGTTGCTGTTTTTGGTGTGATTTTGTGACTGCGGTAACTGAACGTTTCAGGGGATTTAAATTCTCAATACAGTCCACTATATCTAGTAAAATAATCCCAATCCGCCACATTTCTGGCCTTCGAGCCGCATATATTCGAATTAGTGATCTTCGAATAATAATTTTCTACCCTTAATTCGCGTCCCGTGGACGTCATATATTTGAGTAAAACTACGCATTTAATTAATTTAATATCCCTTATTTAATTTGCCTCTTCTTTACCTGGATGTCCATTGCTCGCGGTGCGTTTATAAAGTATTAATTTTGTAATTTGTTCATAATGTCGGATAAATTACAAATAAAAAGGCAAACACTTATTTTTAAAAAGGAATACCTATTTGCTAAATTACAAAAGGTTTTCGATATCGCGAGAGCCCAAATAAATGATCCCACACAAATTCAGAATTTCTTAGCCGATTATTCCGAATTAGAAAGTGTCCGCTCAAAGTTTGAAGAAACAGTGTTAAATATTATTGAAATAGATATATCATTAAAACCGGAGACAAGATTGTCAACGCGAGAATTAGATACATTTGATGAACTTTATAAGGCATGTAGGTTGCAATATTTAAGATTAAAACCGGACGAGCAGGCATCCCTCAGTACGAAAGATAGGAGTGATGTAAGGCCGTCATTACCTAAATTACGTTTATTTGAATTCGATGGTGATATTGAGAAGTGGACCACATTCTACGATACATTTGTATCACTTGTCCACAATCGAGATTTCGATGAAATAGATAAGTTTCACTATTTGCTTTCATGTGTTAAAGGTTCGGCATTAAACATTGTTAAAAAATTGCCCATAACAGCCGCTAATTATACTGTCGTATGGCAAAGTTTATGTAATAAATATCAAGATGATCGAATACTCGTGGGTAGGTACATCGACAAAATGATAAACTTTACGCCGTTAAATAAAGATACTACCGCAAATCTTACTTTATTTATCGAAACATTCGATCACTCTTTTAAAGCCATCGAGGCATTAAAAATTAAAAATTTACATGACTATTTATTTTGTCATTTAGCCTTACGTGGGTTGGATGCGCATACTAGGAGGCTTTTTGAAGAAAATCGGGATCAAAATTCACTTCCATCTTTTTCGGAATTAATTAGTTTTGTAAATAAACAAGTTAAAGTACTCGAACATTCATCGAATAGTACGATGTCGTTACAATCAAGAAATAAGTCTATATGTAACAATTACAAAGGCAACAATAATAACCACTACAAAAGTTATTCAAAGACAGTTTTAAATACTAATGTGTCGAATTATAATAAAAATAAAAAAATAATTTGCGCGCATTGCAATCAAAATCACATGATTTATAGGTGCGATCAATTTCGTAAATTGACCGTAGATAAAAGGATTGACCGTGTCAATACCTTAAAATTATGTCATAATTGCCTAAAAGGAAATCATGATACCTCAACTTGTAAAAGTGAGATGTCTTGTGGTGTATGTGCGTCACTACATCATTATCTATTGCATAGGGAGCCAGTGAGCGACACGCTCGTGCCAACATCCACCCGTCCATTGTGCTCTGACTCGCAAGTGCAACAAGCACTCGTCTCGTCTCAGGCTATGAGTGACTCAGAGCGTTATACGATAGATACGCTTCATTCCAATAACGCTCACTCGGGTTACGGTGTTGTATTGGGAACGGCGCGCGTGTTAGTAATTGATAGTAGCGGCCAGCTTCAATACTGCCGTGCAGTTATTGACTCTGGAGCTCAGAGCTCATTTATTACAACTGAGTGTGCTCAACGTTTGGGCTTACCTCGAAAGAAGTGTTCGTTTAATATTTATGGTCTCGGTGGAGAGGCTGTAAAAAATCACGGCATGATTACATGCACATTAAGGTCCCTACACACTGACCTACCTAGTTTTACACTGAACATGGTCGTAGTGACTAAGGTATCTGCTGATATGCCTAACGTTCGATTCCACTCGGACGTTATTAATAAATATAAGAATTTTAATTTAGCTGATCCATTATTTTATAAGCGTTCGCGTATCGATATACTATTGGGCAATGATATAGTTTCGGAACTAATTAAGGATAAACCTTATATTATTTCATCGGATATACCAAGCGTGATCGATACCGCTTTCGGGTTTGTTGTAAGTGGTAAACTTTATAGCAATGATAAGGACAATTTAAAAAATTATAATTTATCAGTCTCATTTGATGAACAAGAGTCTTTAGATCAAACGTTGCGTAAGTTTTGGGAAATCGAAGAATTGCCAAGCAAACCCTCGATTAATCCTTTGGAACAATTAGCGGAAGACATTTTCGTGGCTCGTTATAGTCGTACTGAGGATGGTACCTATTCAGTGCCGTTACCATTCATACCAGACCCGCCTCCGTTGGGCGCGTCACGAGCGGCAGCCGAGCGGCGACTCTTGTTCACCGAGCGCAAGTTGAATCGTTCACCTGTATTACGACAAGCCTATTCAGAGTTCATGTGCGAATATGAAAATCTAGGGCACATGGAGCTTTATTCGGGGGACACCCCAAGCAAATATGTGATACCTCATCACAGTATACTTAAGCCCAGTAGTTCCACTACTCCTTTGCGTGTGGTATTCGATGCCTCGGCTAAAACGTCCACGAACGTTTCGCTTAATGATATTCTATTGACCGGGCCTAATCTGTATCGAGATATTGGGGCTATAATATTGAATTTTAGGTTGTTTGAATATTGTTTGATTTGTGACGTATGCAAAATGTATCGGGCAATTAAACTGAATCAGTCAGATAGATGTTATCAACATATTTTGTATCGTCATTCGCCTAACGATGCCATTGACGTTTATGAATTAAAAACTGTCACTTACGGCTTAAGTTGCTCACCGTTCTTAGCTATCCGCACCCTCTTACAGTTAGCCTATGACGAGGAAGAACGTTTCCCACTCGCTGCAAAGGTTGTGCGCGAGGGCGTGTACATGGATGACATTCTATATTCTTGTAGTTCATTGTCACAGATATCTCGGTTACAAGATGAACTTTTAGAGATGTTTAATTCCGGTGGCTTTATACTCAAAAGGTGGGCGAGTAATAGTGCAAAAGTTTTACAACGCGTTCCGTTAGAAAACCGAGAGTGTCCTGTTACATTTATGAAAGATGGTAACAAATATTCAGTCAAAGTGCTAGGTCTGAAATGGTTCCCTTTGACTGACTGTTTTTATTTCACAGTAGATAAGACTGATAAAGTAACAACTAAACGTTCTGTTTTAAAATTATTAGCTTCTATTTACGACCCCGTGGGTTTTATTTCACCGTGCATTTTCATCGCGAAAGAGATAATGCAAGATTTATGGAAGCTGGGCATAGGATGGGATGAGCAGCTGCCAACTGACGTAACTAAGCGCTGGCTTAATTACGTTGATGATCTCCCGCGACTAACGGCAATCAAGATAGATAGACATATGCTGCTACCAGAACAGACCGAATGTGAATTGGTCGCCTTTTGCGATGCAAGCTCTCGCGGTTATGCTAGTTGTGTGTATGTGATCAGTCGTAACGATAGAGGTCAAACTAAAGTACGCCTGGTGACAGCAAAATCTAAAGTAGCCCCCGTCAAACCATTAACTATCCCGAGGTTGGAATTAATGGCGTCAGTTTTGTTAAGCAAATTAATTAGATATGTCCGTGACATTTTAACTCGTGTAAAAATTACTCGTATTACTGCGTTAACCGATTCGACTATCGTGTTGACGTGGCTTCAGACAGAAGCTTACAAATTAAAGCCGTTTGTTAGTAACCGTGTTACTCAGGTATGTGAAGTGTTACCTCCACACTGTTGGCGTCACGTGAGTAGTGAGTGCAATATGGCAGACATATGCTCGCGCGGAGCGTCTCCGTCACAGCTCGTGGAGTGCAGTGAGCAGTGGTTGAAGGGCCCATCTTGGTTGTACGACGACTATTCGCAGTGGCCAGTGAGAACATTTATCAACCAACATGAAAGTAATACACCCGAAATGAAATCAAATCATACATTAGGCTCCTTCAATTTAATCACAAATGAAAATAATTCGATAGAGGAGACTAAGTTAGAGTTCTGTGACCGAATCTTTTCCAATTTCTCTTCTTATTATAAACTGCAACGTACGTTTGCTCGAATATTGAGATGGTTCCGACTCAAATCCGGTCACTCGAAGCAATCAATACTGACGACTAACGAATTAAATACTGCCCAAGATGTTTTAATTAAATTAGTACAAAGTGCATACTTCGCAAATGAAATAAATAGATTGTCAAAGGGCACAAAGTACGTTCCGTCGTTGAGAAAATTATCTCCATTTATTGACGAACGCGGATACCTCAGGGTGGGGGGTCGAATAAATTATTCAGCGTTACCTTATAACGCGAAGCATCCTCGTTTATTACCTAAAAATAGTAGATTTACCTTTTTACTTATTGAATATTTACATAAAAAATATTTACACGTAGGTCCACGCACCTTACAAAACATTATTAATCAAAATTTTTGGATTTTAGCATCCCGTCGCATTATTCGGTCAGTTTTGTCCAAATGCAAAATTTGTTTTAAACACAACCCAGTGCTCTTACAGCCTGAGATGGCACCTTTGCCAGCAGCCCGATTGATACCTTGTAATGTTTTTGAGCATGTAGGGGTGGACCTCGGTGGTCCGTTCTTTACAAAAGAAAGTTTACGACGAAATGCTAGGGTTGAACGGTCATATTTAGCATTATTTATTTGTTATTCGACAAAAGCTGTACACCTTGAAGTCTTATCGTCGTTGTCATCGGACTGTTTCCTCGCGTGTTTAGACAGATTTGTAGCGCGACGCGGTGTGTGCTCCTTCCTTTATTCGGATTGCGGAACTAATTTCATAGCTGCTAGTAAGCATTTAACCGAAGTACAAAGATTTATGCTCGAACAAAAAAACAATATATTAGAGGGTTGCTCAAAACGACAAATTATATGGAGATTTAATCCCCCTGGTGCACCACATATGGGTGGGCTCTGGGAAGCTGGAATTAAATCCGCCAAGTATCTATTAACGCGAGCCGTAGGAGAAAAAAGTTTGACGTTCGAGGAACTCACAACAGTGTTTTGTAAAGTAGAAGCGATTCTCAACTCGCGGCCGCTTTGTCCGTTACCAGCTAGTGATAATCCTGATGAGTTCAACGTTTTGACTGCGGGACACTTTCTAATTGGAAAAGGGTTAACAGCAGTACCTGAGTATAATGTAGAGGATATAACAATAAATCGATTATCACGTTGGCAATATATTCAAAAATGTTCACAAATGTTTTGGCGTAGATGGAGTCACGAATATCTAAATACGCTGCAACAGAAAGCAAAGTGGCATTCGGATAGATCTAATATAAAAATAGGTGATCTCGTAATCATAAAAACTGATAATGTACCGCCGTGCGATTGGCCTTTGGGTAGAATTGAGGCTCTTCACCCCGGTCCAGATGGGATTGTTCGTTGTGTTACGCTTCGCACTCAAAAGAGTACTCTACAGAGACCAGTTAATAAACTGAGTCCTCTACCTTATTCAAATTAGTTTTTACGTGTATTAATATTTTTTTTTCTCGTTGAGGACATTCTGTGTCTCAGCGTTATTTTGCATGTTCCGTAGCTTAAGTTATAATATTTTCTCTAATATCTTTTTCATATAGTTAGGAGAAACCATCAAGATGGTTTCGGTGGGGGGTGTGTTCAGTAATAAACCGCAACTCACAAAATTTATACCGAGGCACAATGATCTGCTACGATCGGAGCGCCGGTCACACCTAGTGGCAACATTGCGACGTAATATGCGTTGTAATAATCTGTGGAGTTAAAAAAAAGAGAAGAGGAGGGTAGGAGGCGAGACAAGCCAGACACATTCTCTTTGTGTTCGTGATGTGAACATCTCTCCAAAAACTTTAAAAAGGGACTACTCCAGAGTGTACCGTGTACAATCTAATTGCTAGTGTATTCTACCGTGTAGAAGAAGCTACCAGGAGCTGTCAACGTTTGCTGATCTTGGGAGGCTGGCTAGTAAGACCGTGAGTAGTTTGTTGCTGTTTTTGGTGTGATTTTGTGACTGCGGTAACTGAACGTTTCAGGGGATTTAAATTCTCAATACAGTCCACTATATCTAGTAAAATAATCCCAATCCGCCACAGATATCTTGCGTAAACGTAAATTAGATTTTGAAACCAATAAACTAATCGAAAATAAGAATAACCCACGAAAACTCTGGAAGTCAATTAAATATTTTTGTAATTTTCCCAACAGTAAAAACGATTCCACAGAATTATTAGATATGAAATGCTCTGATATAACAAGTTCCCCACTTGACTTATGTAATAGCTATTTTTCAACGGTAGGAGTAAACCAAGCAAATCAAACACTTAATAAAATTAATAAAACTGAGCAAGATCTTGCTAGTAAAATACGAGTAAATTGTAACTTCACAGAATCATTTTTCATGACTCCCACTGATCCCAAAGAAGTTAGTGCTATGATTATGGGATTACAGAATGACAGGGCTCCTGGTATGGATGGCTTAGCTAACTCTTTAATAAAACATATAAAAGATTCGATCATCCTGACACTCACCTATATCTACAACCTAAGCCTAGAAAGCGGAGTTTTTCCCTATAATTGGAAACTTGCATCTGTTTGTCCTATTTATAAAGGATGTGGCTCAAAGGTAGCTGTAGAAAATTATAGGCCCATCTCGCTATTAGGTGCCTTTTCAAAGCTACTTGAGAAGCTTGTAAACAAAAGGTTAACCGGATATTTGGAATCTCGACAGTTGATTTCGCCAGGACAATTCGGTTTTAGAAAAGGTCGAAGTACTGAAGATGCTGTGTCACTTTTAACATCTACGATATCATCAATACTTGACTCTAAACAGAGCTGTGTGGGCGTTTTCTTAGACTTAGCCAAGGCCTTCGACACTGTGTCAATTCCAATACTTTTAAAAAAATTAAACTTTATGGGTGTTAGAGGTATTGCCGGTAATTGGTTTCAGAGCTATCTCACGGACCGGAAACAGTGTGTGAAGATTGGTCGGGCTGTGAGTCTGCCACAAAATGTACCTTTTGGTGTACCGCAAGGCAGCATTCTTGGTCCTACGTTATTCACTGTCTATATCAATGATATGCATGACCTACCCATGGAAAACGCCCAAACGATATGTTACGCCGATGATACTGCTATCGTATTCCATGGCTCAACGTGGAACGATGCTTTGTACAGTGCTGAAAGAGGTCTAAGACAGGTCTTTAGTTGGCTACAAAATAATCTCTTGACCCTAAATACCAAGAAGACTGTGTACCTTTGCTTTCATAAGACAGCAGTCACTGCGCCAGTACAACAAACAGTAGTTAAGATTCATGAGCCTTCATGCACAAGCAAATCGTGTGCCTGTGAGACCTTGAGTAGATCCGATGTAATTAAATATCTCGGTGTCCTCGTTGATGATAAACTAACATTTGAAAATCACATAATAGCTCTTTCGGCTCGAGTCAGGAAGGTTATTGGTGTTGTAAAGCATCTGCGCGACATAACAGGATTAAATACTCTAAGATCTGTGTACTTTGCGTTATGCCAGTCGCTTATTACTTACTGTATTACTTGCTGGGGAAGTGCAGCAAAAACTTTCCTGATCAGAGTTGAGAGAGCGCAACGTTCGGTTATAAAAGTAATGTTAAATAAACCGTATAGATATTCAACTCTTGATTTATATAAGGACTGTGGACTATTAAATGTAAGACAACTTTTCATATTGAAGATCTCCCTAACTGTTCATAAGTGTACTCTGGCATCTCCAGAGTATAAGACATTATTGAAACGAAGAGTATTCCGCTTGCCAACTCCCGCTATCAACTCTGCTTTTTCTAAACGTTTTGGGCAATTCGTGAGAACTCAAGTGTACAACTCCGTCCTTAAGTATTGCGATATAAAAGAAAAATCAGTGGTGGAAGCTAAAAGAACTATAACAAACTGGTTACTTACTCTGAGCTATGATAGTACAGAAAACCTAATTAAACCGTAATCTTTATCATAAATGTACGTAAATAAAATATATGAATACAGTATGTAATATCCATATGTATCTATAGGAGTTTCTAATTTATATATGTTTTATTAATTATTGTAATATTTGTGAATAACAGTATTTTCTTTACTAACAATTTATTAATTTACCTCTAATTATTTAATTTTTATACATATTAACTAAATATAAATATTTATTTTATTTTATATTTTATTTTATTTTAAAAACAAAAAGCTTACATAATGTAATAACCGTACGTCGACCCAGTGTCAATTAATGAAAACCATAAGAAAATCGTATCAGGCCCTCACGACACAGGCATGCCTAGTGTGAGGACCACAGAACTATACACCATTGTTTATACACTCCAGCTTAGTTAGTGTGATAAGATCATAGTTTATAATTGTATACTAGAAAATTAAAACTACTGTACTTCCATTTTATTATCATCTTATATTGTATATTATAATCTGTACCACCTTAGCTGTAAATAAACATTTTTTTCATTTTTCATTTTTCATTATTGCATTAAGGACTTAATGCTTTGAGGGATTCTATACCAGTCAACCTATGGAGTGGTGATTGAGTATTTGATGTGTAGCAAAATATCATTTACTAATAAATAAACTATACAAATGTATCCTATACATACATATATACACATATGCATATTTGTATATATATACAGATATTAAAACAAATTTAGTTACTCACACATATACTTACGTTATTTTTCTTCCCCGCCAATAACATAATAAATCAGCACTTAAAATTCATCATCATCGTCATTACAGTCCATCACAAGTCTACTGCTGAACAATTGTCATCCATCGACTTCGGGCATCTCTTACCAGGTGGTCACTCTAAGTATTTTTTTAAATAGAGTAAGGGTCACAATCGGGTGAACAGTCCATCTGATGGTAAGGGGGTGCTGTGGCCCATAGACATCTACATTTATCCTCGAGTAAGAATCAAAATGCAGATGCGTTGTCACCCCTGAATACTAAGATTTAATGCCTTTAATTCTTTTTCAGTGAAAAAGGGGTCCGGCTGTCTAAACTCACCATACAAAACAAAGCCGAATTAAGCTGCTATTTTACGCTGGTATTCTGTGAGAGCGTGATCCTACACCAATCAAGCAGACTCATTCAACCTACAAATATATTATAGCTGCAACATGGCTCTACCACGTACTTTATTTATATATAATCGGGGGGGGGGGGGGGGGAGAGGAGGACTCTTGTTTTCGTTTTGAGGCACACGTGATGAGAAAATGTGTCGAACGTTGCTCTGTCGAGTCGGATGTATCGATTGACCTCTCAGTCGAAGTCAAACACACTCGTCAACAACTTCAAGTGTAGTGCTCCCAACAACTACCGGCATAGAGATGAGGGCGTTATACATGCCCTTTACGCACGACCTTTGTCTTGTCAACGTTCATTGTTAGATCTACGTTAAGATAACGTATTGAGGTCATTTAGCTTAATGTTGAGGTCCTTCACCGATTATCTATATCGTCCGCAAATCAAATGTCTTGCTTGAAAACGTCTTCCAATGTTGCAGTGAAAAGTTTCGGTGTTATAACGTCATCCTGCCTTACACCTCTCTCCAGTTGGATATGTTTCTAGATACCCATCGTTGACCTTCTGTACAAACACTTTAATACTTAGATATACAGACACTCAACTCGGCATCCGTGTAGCGACTGTAGCATCGACCAAAATTCTTGTAAAAGTAACTTGGACGCGGCTCAGAATTGACCGCGTTTTCAATTATTTATTAGAGCGTTGTCACCTTTCTCGAAAAACAAGACAACTACTCTTTGGTAGTGGAACCCATTTCATTAGTCGAGCTGAAAGTTTATGGGGTTTTGTATTAGAACATGAAGCGTTAACTTTATTATACGTGACTTCTCCAACTTAACGTTAACTTTGAACCTCAGATAATCCTATAGTATTAATCTGTTCCCTCTTACGATACCCTCGTCACCCCATTTTACACGTGGTAGAGCCACGTTACAGTTATATTTTGGTTGAAGCCCATATGGGTCGGCTAGAACGAGGAAAGACCACACATTCACAGAATAGCAGCGTAAATAGAGTTTATTACTGTTGCGTTTCGTATGGTAAGTGAAGCATCACGCACTTACAGAATACTAGCGTAAAATAACAGTTTAACGCTGTTGTGTTTCGAACCTGTTTTCGTATTGCTCGTTTATTTAAGGGATAAAGTATGTCTCGTAAAATTTTTCAAGTTTACGATCTCATAAACATAATGAAAATGTTTAAAGATAATGACAAGACTTTTTCTCCAATTTTCAACTTCTCCAGTCAAGGGCGTAAAAGTCACTTAGCAACCTATCTTTCATTTTAATTATTCTAGTTCTAGTCTAAAATAAAATACAATATTATTATAATACTCTGAGGGAGCGATTATTGTAGGTGTATACATAATATGTATATATTCGCTATTACAATACATTTAAAATAAATTTTTTGATACGACTCTAACGCTTTGGACAAAATTTTCTATATGGATAATGTTCTTGTTTGTTTCTTGGCAATTATTCCATATATTCCTAAAATAAATACGTTTTTATAAAAATAATGAAAATATCACTTTCTAACGCCTAGAGAAACTCAGTCGCCCAGGTATCACTTCATAAATTATTATATCACAAAGGATATCAGAAATTATAATCAATTATTTTTTATTTTTTTTATTTCGATTTTTCGCAGTGATTGGTATTCGAATGCCGAGGACTCATGGGTAACATTGACACTTAAATGCCGGAATCCTAAGGTAGTGTATAAACTGCATATTTGTACGGTATATATATATATATATGTAACCAAAGCGTATTTTGTTCACTACCAACTCAGTTAACCGCATACTCCGAAAAACTTTGTGATACAATATTAAAACAACCTTGCCATAAATTTATAATTCTTGGCGACTTTAACATGCCTAACATAATCTGGAAGTCGTGTGATCAAAACATTTCATATATTCCCGAGAACATACAGGGCTCTTATCAATTTGATTTATTTGATAACATTAATATATGCAATTTAACACAATACAATTATATACATAACACAAATAATAGAATTTTAGACTTAATATTTTCTAACAGCACGTTAGCTGTTAACCACTGCGGAAACCCGCTAATACCCGAAGATACTCATCATCCAGCTCTGTGTGTGGTTGCAGAATTTATTCAAATTCACACTCTTAAAAGTCGTCCCTATACTAAATTTCTATATCTATCTGGTGGTGGTGGTAAGGTTAAAAATTGTTAAATTATTGCTTACGCTTCCACGAGATTACAAGGATAGTTCAATTGACTTACACTAGGTGGCGAGCGTATCACAACGACAATTTATTTTAAAGTTATAGATCATCTAATTTTAATAATTGTAACATTCCTAATTTAAACAACATAACTCTTCCAAATTTAAAACGATATTACGAGTATCACAATTATTTCTTCAATGCGCTGGGTAACATCTTGTGATGTAAAACATATTTTAAGTAATAACTTAACTACATCATAGCCATCTATCAGATCCGAACTTATCTATAAACTATCATAGCGATAGAACAATTATTTTACCATCGAACATGACGTTCAGAAGTTTCACGATTAACAACAGGCGCACCAACGATTATATAATATTTACACATACACATACGTGTATGTGTATGTCTGAAATTTACCAATTTTAGGTTTTCATCCTAACCCACTGCAGTACACACATCTCTCACTAACTTTCCGGTAGGCTGGTAGAAAATAACATATGGCATTAAGTCCGCCGTTTGTACCTTTAGTACAATAAAGTGTATAAATCAGAAATAATAATAATATTATCTATACATATAATAAAACTGTAAATAGCAGATGTCTGTACATTTTATATTTTTGTAATAAAAGTGATTGAGGGGTACTAAAAATAAGTAATTAAATACATTTCTACCATTTTTAGAATTTTCTGTCTGTCTGTCTGTCTGTCTGTTTGTTTGTTAACGTATCACGTATAAAGTACTAATTTATATCATAAGAATTGTTAAGGAAATTATAAAGTGTATTTTCGGGTTACATTTAGTCTTTATTTCATTAAAATCAGTTCATTCAATCAAAAGTTATGATAAATATTCTGAAGTATGGGTAGGGAAGTATAGGTACGAATTTGCTCAACGGTGGCTTTGTTTGAGTCATCAAGTGCATTTTAAACTAATATCATATCATAAATCATAGTTAAATTATGTAAAATAATTATATAATTATGTATATCTAAAACGCAGTAAACAAAAGTATTAAAGAACGTATTAAATATATTATACAAAAATATATTAGCCTTATTAACTAAATCTGAAGCACAATAGTTAACCCATTTCTTCGATAGATGGTAGTGTTGTGAAAATGTAATGTAATTGCAATGTGGTTTATTCCTGTAGATGAGTTTTTATATTTACTGCTAATCTTTATTATATTACTCGCTGCCCTACTGCGTGTTGACAAACTCAATTTATTCTTTACCGCCGAGTACTCTATGTGGTAAATCAAATTTTAAAAGAGCTATTAACAATTGCGTTGGTTTTGGCGAGAGTCAAACTTTATTTTTTGCTTACTGTGCAGGCACTGATTTATAAGTTCTCTTACGTTTTATATAATGTATCAATCGCGTCAATTAATCTCTTTTATTTTTAGAATTGATGTTAGCAGCGCCATCTCTCTTTAAATATATACATATAATAAAAATGATGATAACATGTTGTCTCTTTCTGTACATTGTATATATATTTTGGTGGCTAAAATCGTTATGGGGAACTGAAAATAATTAAATAAGAACATTTTATAATTTTTAGAATTGTCTGTCTGTCTATTTGTCTGTTATTATATGAACGCATCACGTCTAAAGTAAACATCTTTTATTTTCAAAGAAATCGTTAAGAATATCATAAAGCGTATCTTCGAGTTACATTTAATCTTTGTTTTATTAAAATTGGTTAATTCTATCGAAAGTAATTATTATTATTTTGAAATGTGGGTTCGGGTTTGTTCAATGGCGCCATAAAATCTCAGAAATAGTAATATAAAGATTTGTGTGTAAAAAAACGTTCCATAATAATTAATATATTTATACTTAAAACACAAAAAGAGATTTAAAAAGGATGTTTTCTCACACAAAGGACGTAATGGATGGAGTTGTACAAATTACAAACTTTTCTGAATTGCTGTGTTGAGATTTTTCGCCGATGAATCGTATTGAGACTTATTGAAGAAATTTGTATCCATCGAAGCCATACAACGGAACCCGACCAAAAATAAAAATTTTGCAACGAAATGTCGTGATATTGTATTTATAATATACGCAAAACCAGTACTGTTATTTTAGCGCTTTGGGAACTAGATTTAGCGCTTTTTTGGAATGTATAGCGCGCATTTCGAAATTTTAGCACCTAGCGCTTAATCCAACGCTTTTTGGTGTATTTAGCACACATTTCAAAATTGTAGCGACTAGCGGTCTATCTTTTTCAAACATATTTTTTCCACAAAACAAAGAGCGTGGGAGACGAGTCCAAACTAGGATACCCTGTGCTATGGATCTCCTGGCTTCCCCTTTAGGATGATCAACTTGATTTTTTTACCGACGACTATAAGCGGGGAAATCCCCTTTATTAAAGTTTTCGTTCATGGTTTTGGCAACGCATTTATTTTGCTTTATTCAGTTTCAGTCAGTTGCTTAGAGCACAGCTAAGTTAAAAGTTACTTAGAAGTTATAACACAAAGAAACTGTGTAGCAACCGCAATCAGATGCTGACATCTGAAACTAAGTTGCGAAATACATTGCACTTTAAAACAATTAATGACATTTTTATTGTTCGTACAGTACTAACTACTGTTGACAGCAATTGCCATAATTATAAGTCGATGTTCTGCGAAGTATTGATACATCAAAAAAATATTGCCAGAAAAAGTTGTTTTCTTTATTATGATTATATAAAAAAACACAAACTTTGTTTGTAGTTAATTTAGCGCGAAATCTAGGGCTTTTTTAAAGCGCTGTTTTCATGAAATCTAGCGCTTTTTGTGTTGTCCTAGAGCTGAATGAGTTTTTTTTTTATCTGGCAGCACTGCCCAAAACCCCTCTATTAAGAAGTAACTTTCCTTTCAGTTTTAAGCGCGTTCAGTTCCCAGTTATAGTGAGCGTGTGTATGCGATGACCGTAAATAAAGCGCAAGGTCAAACTTTACGCGTTGTAGGAGTGTACCTCAGTACTGACTGTCTTGCACATGGCCAACTCTATGTTGCTTTTTCCCGCGTTAGTAGCACCCGTAACCTTTTTGTGTACACCCCGGCTAAGCCTACTTCTAACGTCGTTTACACAGAAGCTCTATCATAAACAACTTAGAACTTTGATGATAATGATTTATTTTTTTACCACTTATTGATACAGTAATGAAATAAATCGTTTAATATTCTCTTACCTAAACGACAAATTCTTTATGTAAAACCTGTATACGCGAGCTACGCCGCGGGCACAGCTAGTAATATAATAAAGATGTTGTTTTTTACCGTGTAGTGCAATATAAGAAGTTAAGTGGACGGTATCATTACAGGTGACTGAATGAAGCAAGTTGAGAGATGAGCAGCAGCACTTTCCCAATAAGGATTAAAAGTAAAAAACTGCCAACCCGCTTGCCAAGCGTGGCAACTATAGCAAATATCCCCGCTGTGAGGCAATCTATGGGGAGGCCTATGTTCAGCAGTGGAGTTTAATAGGCTGTAACGCTATCGGTTGTTTCTTTACCTTTGCTGTTAATCAAAGGTTAATTAATGGTTTTAAAGTAAGTTCAAAAACTGGACAAGAGTCCAACAAGAGTATTCAATGTCTAGAATTAATGTAATGTAGGGCGGTGTAAGAATATCCACTACCCAATATTGTTCCATGGGGGTCGTATGAGGCAACAGAGGAAAACAAAAAAGGAGAGGGACATTAGATTATTCCTAATAAGAAGTAAAAAATACGGAGTGTTATTGTGTATCTACACCATTTTCGGATCAACATAATCACACTTATCAAAGTCTGTTCAGATGTTAAGGAGGAGTTCAGTCACATACACACGATCAGAAGAATAATATTTTATAAGAATGTTCTATTCTACGTCATTCTATTTATTATAGGAATTGTGTTACATAATATTGTATAATCCGAAATCATAGGATAAACCATAACAACACAAAGCTTTGATAGTAAACAAGAAAATTTTGATATTAAGCTGATAAATACTCAAGTATTATTTTCATCATTATTACATCTTGATAACTTAAATATAGTATTCTCAAAGCTTCTTTGATAAATGTAGGTTACACAAAGACTTAATAGCTTAAGTCTTATGCGCAGAGTTCAAACTTATACCAACAATTACTCTAATAAAGATAATACCTGTGTTTCTTCCACACGCTTTCATTCTTAATACCATAATATAAATAGTTTAGTTATTAAGGCATATCTACGATTATAAGTTAATAAGAAAGAATTCTCTTCGTCTTAATGCAAGTTAAGAGTACCAAAATTAGGAGATAAAATAAGTTAATTTAAACTAATTTGGAGAAGACGTGCCATAGAAATGAGACATGTAGGTAAACGTAGCGTGGGACAACCCTTGTCAAATGGAGCGACGATCTGCACAAGGCAGCTGGCAGCATCGTGATGCCGAAGATCGGGCTAAGCGACGCACCTTGGGAGAGATCTATGTCTATGCCAGCAGCTGCTGATCAAAGTAATATATAAAAACACATGATAATCCTTACGTTATTATTTTGTTATAACTGTCATAAGAGATATTGTTTTTGATTTAGAGTTCTTTTTATTTTGATTGTTTCTTTATTTGTAAACCAGATAATAACTTTTAAAGTCCTGTTTAAATTGTCTGAAAAGTTTTTTGGTATTTTTCTTTAAACATTTCAGGACTTGTTAACAATAGTTTTATCGTTGTTTTAACATAAAATAAAATGTTAAATACTAGAAAAACACAAGTAATATATATCCTGATAAGTATTTCATAGACAACGCTTATGTCAATATTAAGAACTACTGTAAAATCTCTGTTAATTTTTTTTTCAGTTTTGATAATCATCAGAGAATGAATGCTACTTTTTAATTTTTCTAAGTCATCGCTTGATTACTATAAAATAAGAGGGTAAGTGGTGTTTTCCTCACAGAAGTTAAAGCGCAATAACTAAGCCAAACAAAACCTGTTTACTTTTAAAAATCTATTTTCCTTAAAGACAACCATATCTCTTAATTAGATGAAAAAAGACGCTGACGAATTTTTCCATACCTTTTCCCGCCATTCGTTTATTCTATGAGAGCGTCCTTCCCCGGTCTTTGTTTGGTTTATTTGTACTACAAACATAATATAGTTGCAACATGACTCCACCACGCTAAATTCAGTTTATTAATAAAAAAGTAAATATGAAAACACACGAAATATAAAATTGGCCAAATAAGATTCTTTGAAATGTGGTTGCGTACAATACAGATCATTGTTCCCTTGATAACAATAATAGAATCGGACTCTGCAGCAAAAGCTTTGTTCTGCTCTACCTGTCTGCTCACAACGGCAGCCGAAATGCTTCTTTAACGCATTTAAGCACAATGAACTGTTTTAATGTGAGTTTAGTATTCAAATTCAAATTACTTTATTTACCTTTCTTAATCCTTTTGAATACTGTTCAAAGACAGAATAAATATTTGAAAAACTGATGTTCGCTGCATTTAACCCTTAGATATACAAAAATTATAGTCACTATTAAATCTACTACATTTCTACATTTAAATTATTTCATCATATTATTTTTATTATTTTTATTACTATGCAATACAAGTATGTATTTAAATTACTTAAATATTGATCAGAATACGATATTTACAATATTTAGTCTAATTGCATGTCTATTATACTGTACTATAATATTAAAAAAAAATCTATAAAAAGTGGTTTACATAGCAAAATAAATAATAATTTATTTAGGCAAATCCCCCAAAATATTGGCAGTTACATAATAATTTTAGTAATATGACATTACATTTTTACTAACCTTGTAGTGGTGGTGTAAGAATATCCACCTTCCCATATCGTCCCGTAGGTGTCAAAAGAGGCGACAGAGGGAAATTGAAAAAGAAAATGAGCAGCAGAATCTTCCTGATCACAACAAAAAAAATGTAGTTGCGAGCCCGCTTTCCAAGCGTTGCTACTATGACAAAATCCCACCATGAGAAGGCTTATGTTCAATAATGAACTTTTATAGGCTTGTAGCGGCGCTGTCGTCGCGCCACAAGCGAAACACATAAGCCTAAATCGCGCTAACAAAATTCCGAAGTTAAAGCAATAAATATAGAAAAGCTCCGAACTACCACTCGGAGCGTTGGCTGCTCCCTGGGCAGAACACCTTGTCCGGCGGGAGATCCCCCCTTTTCTTTCCACCGGCCGTACTGATAGCCAACCGACGTGATATGAACACGCAACCAACAAATTTCGGAAACTACAATTTCAAACTCTGAGCCTTCCTGCTCGCCTCTGCTTCACGGCACTCTCGCAGATTACTTGCCTTCTTCTCGACTCACCGTAGACTTATAGTCTCATCGTTCTCACCGGCATCACTTGCAAGTGCGTAGTACGGCATGCATTAAACACCGGCATATCTTTCGCACCGACATTACTTGCCCTTACGCACACAGCATGCATTCACCACCGGAATTAAGGACGCACTGGCAATCGCACTGCACTATCGACCTCCGGTCCGAGCAGTGGTGTGAAGTGACGGCGCTGTCGTCGCGCCACAAGCGAAACACATCGAAGCCTAAATCGCGCTAACAAAGTTCCGAAGTTAAAGCAGTATATATACAATAGCTCCAAACTACCACTCGGAGCGTTGGCCGCTCCCCGGGCTTCTTGTCCGACGGGAGATCTCCCCTTTTCTTTCCACCGGCTACAGGCTGTAATAGTAGCAACCATTTGCACAATAAAGGCGCTCCATCGATCAGAAAACTCGATGAGGATTTCAAAAAAAGTACCTACAATACAACAAATTGTTTTTACAGGGAACTTATACTGTTATTACCTTAAGACCAAAACAGTTTTCTATATTTTAAGTTTGGTTACAATGATGTGGGTTGCAATAAAAATGACTGTTGATATGGAACAGTAAAATATGTTTACGACTGCTTGCGGTCGTAAAAATAAATTCGTAGTCAGGAACGTATATAAACGTATATAAAAAATACGTCCGTCTGTTTTTTTTTTGCTAGTTTCAAACAAGACATTATTTCACATTAATCCTTTTTAAGTTATATTAATATTTTTCCTTATATTTTTTGTAATATATTGTGTAAATTTAATAATCTCTTAATTTGGTTAATTTCATTTTTAGTCTTATTTCACGAACGGTGCACGTTTCTATAGCTAATATTTATTTATTTATTCTTTATTGCATTAATGACTTAATGCTTTGAGGGATTCTCGACCAGTAAACCTATGGAGTGGTGAGAATTTAATGTGTAACAATATATCGTTTACTAATAGATAAACTATACAAATGTATCCTATACATACATATGTACACATATGCATATTTGTATATATATACAAATATTAAAACAAATTTAGTTACTCACATATGTACTTACGTTATTTTTCTTCCCCGCCAATAACATAATAATTCAGCACTTGAAATTCATCTTCATCATCATTACAGTCCATCACAAGTCTACTGCTGAACAATTGTC
Organism: Parnassius mnemosyne; assembly: GCA_963668995.1. Lineage (NCBI taxonomy): Eukaryota > Metazoa > Arthropoda > Insecta > Lepidoptera > Papilionidae > Parnassius > Parnassius mnemosyne. The sequence continues at coordinate 4,567,656 of CAVLGL010000090.1, read as the reverse complement.
ATCCATCAACTTCGGGCATCTCTTACCAGGTGGTCACTCTATGTATTTTTTTAAATAGACTAAGGGTCACAAACTTGTGAACAGTCCAGTTGATGGTAAGGTGGTGCTGTGGCCCATAGACATCTACATTTATCCTCGAGTAAGAATCAAAATGCAGATGCGTTGTCACCCGTGAATACTAAGATTTAATGCATTTAATTCTTTTTCAGTGAAAAAGGGATCCGGCTATCTAAACTCACCATACAAAACACAGCCGAATTAAGCTGCTATTTTACGCTGGTATTCTGTGAGAGCGTGATCCTACACCAATCAAGCCGACTCATTCAAGCTACAACTATATTATAGCTGCAACGTACTTTATTTATATATAATCCGGCCTTTTTTCTTGTCAACGTTCATTGTTAGATCTACGTTAAGAAAACATATTGAGGTCAATTAGCTTAGTGTTGAATAGCTTCATCGGTTCTGCTAATGACTATATCGTCCGCAAATCGAATGTATTGCTTGAAAACATTTTCAATATTGCGGTGAAATGTTTCGGGGTTATAACGTCATCCTCTCTACGTGTATACCTCTCTTCACTTGGATATATTTCTTATACTTGTTCTGTACTCATATACCGATCGTAGATCTTCTGTACTTTACACTTAGATATACGGACAGTCAAATCGGCAGCCGTGTAGGTAATGTAGCACCGACCAAAATTCTTGTAAACGAATGTTACTTCTTCTCTCAAAAACGGAACTTAGATGCGGTTCAGAAGTGACATTGGTTTCATTTATTTATTAGAGCGTATTGAGCGTACGTATTGAGGTCATTTAGCTTAATGTTGAGGTCCTTCACCGATTTTCTATATCGTCTGCAAATCAAATATCTTGCTTGAAAACGTCTTCCAATGTTGCAGTTAAAAGTTTCGGTGTTATAACGTCATCTTGCCTTACACCTCTCTTCAGTTGGATATGTTTCTAGATACCCATCGTAGACCTTCTGTACAAACACGTTAATACTTAGATATACAGAGAGGCAACTCGGCATCCGTGTAAGAACTGTAGCATCGACCAAAATTCTTGTAAACGGAACTTGGACGCGGCTCAGAAGTGACATCGATTTCAGTTCTTTATTAGAGCGTTGTCACCTTTCTCGAAAAACAAGACAACCACACTTTGGTAGTGGAACCCATTGCATTAGTCGAGCTGAAAGTTTTCGGGGTTTTGTATTAGAGCATGAAGCGTTAACTTTATTATACGTGACTTCTCCAACTTAACGTTAACTTTGAACCTCAGATAATCCTATAATATTAATCTGTTACCTCTTACGATACCCTCGTCACCCCATTTTACACGTGGTAGAGACACGTTACAGTTATATTTTGGTTGAATCCCATATGGGTCGGCTAGAACGAGGAAGTACCACACTTTCAAAGAACAGCAGCGTAAATAGCAGCTTCATACTGTTGTGTTTCGTATCGTAAGTGAAGCATCACGCTCTTAGAGAACACTACCGCAATATAACAGCTTAATGCTGCTGTGTTTCGAATAGTGGATGTACATAACTGGATATATTCTTACAGGAAAGGAGGCATTCCATTTTAGTCCTAAGGGGTGACAACGCGTTTACATTTTGATTTTTAACCGAAGACAGATGTAAATGTTTTTAAACTACAACAACTACTTACCATCAGGTGGACTGTTTGCTAGTTTATCACTATGACTTATAAGAAACGGGATGTTTAAGCAAAGTCTACGCGAGCTTACGGGTGGCAAAAGCATCTGTGGTTTATTTCCTTTCTATCCTAAATATTTTATTTATTTGGTTTGGTCTGAATGTTATTCAATTCACAATTACATTTAGCTAAGTTTCGCTATTACTATATATAAGAATATCCACTACCCCATATTGTCCCGTGGGTGTCATAAGAGGTAACAGGAGGAAACAAATCAGCAGTAGCATCTTCCAAATAACAAATAAAAATAACTGCGGTTCCCAACTCCCTTGCCAAGCGTGCCAAAAATATCCTCCTTTTAAGGCAATCTATAGGGGAGGCCTATGTTCAGCAGTGGACTTTAATAGGTTCTAACGGTAAGTTTCGCTATTCATAGCATACCTTGGGGGAGACCAGTGTTTAGGAGTGGACTTGTGAAGGTCAAAAATGATGATGATGATGAAATTTCGCTATTGCTAAGTTCTGCAGCTGCGGTCATAAAAGTGTTTAAATTTAATAACGTCTCTTTATTGTAGAAAACGCTACATTCCTCATTTATTTGGGAAACTTTAGAAGCAAAGAGAGACTGAATAAAATGTTCCGTCGCGTATTGCTTGTTTATTTAAGGGATAAAGTATGTCTCGTAAAATTTTACAAGTTCACGATCTCATAAACATAATGAAAATGTTTAAAGATAATGACAAGACTTTTTCTGCAATTTTCAACTTCTCCAGTCAAGGGCATAAAAGTCACTTAGCAACCTATCTTTCATTTTAATTATTCTATTTCTAGTCTAAAATAAAATACAATATTATTATAATACTTTAAGTGAGCGATTCTAGTAGGTGTATACATAACATGTATATATTCGCTATTACAATACATTTAAAATAAATTTTTTGATACGACTCTAACGCTTTGGACAAAATTTTCTATTTGGATAATGTTCTTGTTTGTTTCTTGGCAAAGTTATTCCATATATTTCTAAAATAAATACGTTTTTATAAAAATAATGAAAATATTACTTTCTAACGCCTAGAGGAACTATTAGCCGAGGTACCACTTCATAAATTATTATATCACAAAGGATATCAGAAATTATAATCAATAATTATTTATTTTTTTATTTAAAATTTTCGTAGTGATTGGTATTCGAATGCCAAGGACTTATGGGTAACATTGACACTTAAATGCCCTTCTTACGCAGCTCAAATTAAAATGTTGTTTAAACGAACAAGAACAAAGAGGAAATATTTTGATATTGCATTAAAATCTATTTTGAAAATCTTAAATGTTTATATATTATAGTGTGTTTTTTTTAAATAGAACACTAGAAAAAATGCAAAATGAAAGCAATAGAATAGGGAAACTGCCTTATTAATTTTATGTGATTTGTTTTTTCGAAAACTTTTGATATAGGTAGATACATTTCATTAAATCTAGAATTGTTAGTGTTCAATGTGTCTTAAAACATTTATTAATTCGACCTATCTCACATTATTATTATTATTACGCCATTTTTAGTGGAAACGAGGCGTTATATCTCAGTCCTCAGGAGTGATAACGTATCTGCATTTTGATTCTCAATTGGGGATAAAAGTAGATGTCTACGGGCCACAGCATCCACTTACCATCAGGTGGACTGCGTGCTCGTTTGTCACTCTTACTCTATAAAAAAATTAATCCACCAAGTTACATCCATAACAGTACAGCACTACCTGATTGTATCGGGAGTGAAAATGTAAGTTTTGTGTATGTGTGCGTGTGTGTGCATGGACGAGTGCTTACGCGCTTAAGTGTGCGTGTGCAAGTTGGTGGGCGCGTGTGTTTTATTTGAAATAACATTAAATAATTACTTAACGACAGCACTATCGATGGGATATATATTTTTGATTTGCTTTTTTAGAACTAAACCAACATGTTTTATGAATATTAGCCGTTTTGGTTCATCTAATATACAGAAATTAGAGAAATTAGAGCTGTCAAAACTTTCATCAGGTAGCGTTAAAAATTTGTCAACTTATTGCTTACGCTTGCACGAGATTACAGGGATAGTTCAATTGACTTACACTAGGTGGCGAGCGTATCACAACGACAATTTATTTGAAAGTTATAGATCATTCAATTTTAATAATTGTATCATTCCCAATTTACGCAATATAACTCTTTCAAACTTAAAACGATATTTTCATAATTAGTTCTTCAATGCGCCGGGTAAGAGCTTGTGATATAAAAAAATATTTTAAGTAATAACTACATCATAGCCATCTATCAGATCCGAACTTAGCTACAAACTATCATAGCGATAAAACAATTATTTTACCATCGATCATGACGTTCAGAAGTTACACGATTAATAACAGGCGCACCAACGATTATATAATATTTACACATACACATACCTGTATGTGCAAAATTTGTCAATTTTAGGTTTTCATCCTAACGCACTGCAGTACACACATCTCTCACTAACTTTCCGGTAGGCTGGTAGAAAAAACCATATGGCATTAAGTCCGCCGTTTGTACCTTTAGTACAATAAAGTGTATAAATAAGAAATAATAATAATATTATAATATAATGAAGATGTTGTTTTTTACCATGTAGTGCAATATAAGAAGTTAAGTGGACGGTATCATTATAGGCGACTGAAGGAAGGAAGTTGAGAGATGAGCAGCAGCGCTTTCCCTATAAGGATTAAAAGTAAAAAACTGCCAACCCGCTTGCCAAGCGTGGCAACTATAGCAAATATCCCCGCTGTGAGGCAATCTATGGGGAGGCCTATGTTCAGCAGTGGAGTTTAATAGGTTGTAACGGTATCGGTTGTTTCTTTACCTTTGCTGTTAATCAAAGGTTAATTATCGGTTTTAAAGTAAGTTCAAAAACTGGACAAGAGCTGTAAAGATGCGAAAAATAATAAGAGAAATTATCCATAATGATTTCTTATATTTACGCGAACACTTCACATTGAATAAAACTACTTTTACGGATTTATTGTGTTTAGTTTACTTATTTTTCTTATTTTTATTAATTCCCGACGTTTCGGGTGGTTTGCAGCACCCTTGGTCACGGGGGACTCCAAATTATAAAAAAAGAAATTATCCAATATTATTTATTATCTGCAAACTATTTATTCTCTACTAGCTTTAGTATGTACTAACGTTGTAGAGCCACGTTGCAGCTATACTTTTTTTTTTAATAAGAGTGACAAACGAGCACACAGTCCACCTGATGGTAAGTGGTTGCTGCGGCCCATAGACATCTACATCTATCCTCTGTTACAAATCGAAATGTGGATGCGTTGTCACCCGTGAGGACTAAGATGGAATGCCTCATTTCCAGTAAAAAGGGCCTCCGGCCACCTGCACTCACCAAGCGAAACGCAGTGGTAAATCTCTACTTCACGCTGGTTTTCTGTGAGGTCGTGGTACTACCCCGGTTTAAGCCGGCCCATCCGTGCGACAGCAAAAGCTACCGCGTGGCTCTACCACTGTCAAAACCACTGTTTGTTATTCCATAAAAAAAAACCTGCTGGCCTATTTTTAAACGGCAACAATTTTCGTAAGAATGAAAGTTTTCAATTATGCACAGATGTTTTACGTAGTACGGCCATGGCCTCATATTAAAATGCACATTATTTAAGAAGCAGTGAAATAATATCTTATGTGAGGTATTAACGATTAATTAAAACAATTTTATTCAATGTCTAGAATTAATGTTATGTAGCGGTGTAAGAATATCCACTACCCAATATTGTTCCATGGGGGTCGTATGAGGCAACAGAGGGAAACAAAAAAGGAAAGGGACATTAGATTATTCCTAATAGGAAGTAAAAAATACGGAGTCTTATTGTGAATCTACACCATTTTCGGATCAACATAATCACACATATCAAAATTTGTCCAGATGTTTAGGAGGAGTTCAGTCACATACCCACGAACAGAAGAATAATATTTGATAAGAATGTTCTATTCTACGTCATTCTATTTATTATAGGACTTGTGTTATATAATATTGTATAATCCGAAATCATAGGATAAACTATAACAACACAAAGCTTTGATAGTAAACAAGAAAATTTTGATATTAAGCCGATAAATACTCAAGTATTACTTTCATCATTATTACATCTTGATAACTTAAATATAGTATTCTCAAAGCTTCTTTGATAAATGTAGGTTACACAAAGAATTAATAGCTTAAGTTTTATGCGCAGAGTTCAAACTTATACCAACAATTACTCTAATAAAGATAATACTTGTGTTTATTCATCACACTTTCATTTTCTTATACCATAATATAAATAGTTAAGTTATTAAGGCAAATCTACGATTATAAGTTAAATAGAAAGAATTCTCTTCGTCTTAATGCAAGTAAAGAGTACCAAAATTAGGAGATAAAATAAGTTAATTTAAACCAATTTGGAGAAGACGTGCCATAGAGTGAAGACATGTAGGTAAACCTAGCGTGGGACAACCCTTGTCAAATGGAGCGACGATCTGCGCAAGGCAGCTGGCAGCATCGTGATGCCGAAGATCGGGCTAAGCGGCGCGCCTTGGGAGAGACCTATGTCTATGCCAGCAGCTGATGATGAAAGTAATTTATATAAAAAACATAAGATCCTTACGTTAATATTTTGTTATAACTGTCCTAAGAGATATTGTTTTTGATTTAGAGTTCTTTTTATTTTAATTGTTTCTTCATTTGTAAACCAGGTAATAACTTTTAAAGTCCTGTTTAAATTGTCTGAAAAGGTTTTTGGTTTTATTTACCGTTTAATTTGTTAAAAGGTAATTTGGGAAATGTACAAAACTTTCTTTAAACATTTCAGGGCTTGTTAATGAAAGTTTTAACGTTGTTCTAATCTAAAAAAAGACGTTAAATGTAGTTAAGTATTTCATAGACGAAGCTTATGTCATTATCAAGAACTACAGTAGTTACAATTTTTTTCAGTTTTGATAATCATCAGAGACTGAATGCTACTTTTTAATTATCATAAGTCAACGCATGATTACTATAATATAAGATGGCAAGTGGTGTTTTCCTCACAGAAGTTAAAGCGCAATAACAGCCAAACAAAACCTATTTTTTTTTTTGAAAATCTATTTTCCTTAAAGAAAATCATATCACTTAGTAAGATGAAAAAAAAAGACGCTGACGAACTTTTTCCACACCATTGCTGCATTACGATCAAATATGATTCACGATCAATGAAATTAACCTTCAACAAAGCAGTGGTTTTTATATAGGATAAGGGTCATAAACGAGCACACAGTCAACCTGGTGGTAAGTGGTTGCTGTGGCCCATAGACATCTACATATATCCTCTATTACAAATCAAAATGCAGATGCGTTGCCACCCTAGGGACTAGACTAAGATGGAATGCTTCGTTTCCAGTAAAAAGAGTCTCCGGTTCTCTACACCCACCATACGAAACACAACAGCTTTAAGCTGGTATTTACGCTGGTATTCTGGTTACTTACTGAGTGTCTGGTAAAAGTTATTACTTTTACCACTGCTTCAGATAAAGCCTAGGGAGAACTTTCAAGAAACCCAGCAGGTTTTTTTTTATCAAAGTTAAATTATGCAATAACAACTTGTACAAACTACTTACAAAACTTATTTTTTCTTTCATGCGCTATCTGCTAGATACATTTGTGCCTTGCCTTTATTTCACATAAAAAGATAAAATGACATGTACGTTTCTTTTCAACATTATTTTGCTGTTTTTTTTATAGAATAATGGTGACAAAAGAGCACACAGTTCATTTGATGGTAGGTGCATACTGTGGCACATAACATCTAAATCTATCCACGACTTAGTATCAAAATGCAGATGCGTTGCCACCCACGAGGACTAAGATGGACTGCCTCGTTTCCTCTAAAAAGGGTCTGCGGATCTCTACACACGCCATACTAAACACAGCAGCATTGAGCTGCTATTATACCCGATTATTCTATGAGAGCGTGATCCTTCCCAGGTCTTTGTTTGATTTATTTATACTACAACCATAATATAGTTTCAACACGACTCTACCACGCTAAAGTAAGTTTATTAATAAAAAAGTAAATAGAAAAAGACACGAAATCTAAAATTGGCCAAATGAAATTCTTTGAATTGTTGTTGCATACAATATAGGTAATTCTTTCCTTTATAACAATAGTAGAATCTACCTGTCTGTTTACAACGGCAACCGAAAGGCTTCTTTAACGTATTTAAGCACAATGAACTGTTTTATTGTGAGCTTAGAATTCAAATTCAAATTTATTTCTTTACCTTGTGTTCATCCTTTTGAATAAAGTTCAAAGACAGAATAAATAGTTGAAAATCTGATGTTCGCTGCATTTAATTCTTAGGTATACAAATATTATAGTCACTATTAAATCTACTACATATTTACATTTAAATTATTTGATCATATTATATATATTTATATATTATAGTTTTATTAGGATGCTCAAAACTTATGTATTTAATTTACCTATATATTGATTAAAATAGGATATTTACATTTACTCTAATTGAATGTCAGAAATGATATACTATAATATTAACAGTTTTTTTTTTTTTAGGGAAAGTGGTTTAAGTAGCAAAATAAATAATAATTTATTTAGGCAAAGCCCCTAAAATATTGGCAATAATTTTCGTAATATGACATTACATTTTTCCTAACCATGTAGTGGCGGTGTAAGAATATCCACTACCCCATAACGTCCCGAAGGTGTCAGATCTTCCTGATCACAACAAAAAAACAACTGCGAGCCCGCTTTCCAAGCGTTGCAACTATGACAAAATCCCACCATGAGAAGGCTTATGTTCTACAATGGACTTTTATAGGTTGTAATAGTAGCAACCATTTGCACAATGAAGGCGCTCCATCGATCGTAAAACTTGATGAGGATTTCAAAAAAAACTACCTACAACACAACAAATTGTTTTTACGGGGAACTTATACTGTTATCACATTAAGACCAAAACAGTTTTCTATATTTTAAGTTTGGTTACAATGATGTGGGTTGCAATAAAAATAACTGTTGATATGGAACAGTAAAATATGTTTACGACTGCTTGCGGTCGTAAAAATAAATTTGTAGTCAGGAACGTATAAAAAATACGTCCGTCTTTTTTTGCTAGTTTCAAACAAGACATTATTTCACATTAATCCTTTTTAAGTTATATTAATATTTTTCCTTATATTTTTTGTTATGTATTGTTTAAATTTAATAATCTCTTAATTTGGTTTATTCCATGTTTAATCTTATTTCACAAACGATGCACGTTTCTATGGCTAATATTTATTTATTTATTATTTATTGCATTAATGACTTAATGCTTTGAGAAATTCTCTACCAGTGAACATATGGAGTGGTGATTGAGTATTTGATGTGTAGCAATATATCATTTACTAATAAATAAACTATACAAATGTATCCTATACATACATATGTTATAATATTTGTATGTATATACAAATATTAAGACAAATTTAGTTACTCACACATGTCCTTACTTTATTTTTCTTCCCCGCCAATAATTCCCCGGTCATTACAGTCCTTCACAAGTCTACTGCTGAACATTGGTCATCCATCGACTTCGTGCATCTCTTAACAGGTGGTCACTCTATGTACTTTTTACATAGATTCTAAAACGGACGAACAGTCCACGTGATGGTAAGGGGTGACGTGGCCCATATGTGCCATGTGGCACATTTATCCTCGATTAAGAATCAAAATGCAGATGCGTTGACGCCCCTGAGGACTGAGATTTAATGCCCCATTTTCAGTAAAAAAGATCTCTGGTTCTCTTAACTCACAATACAAAACACAGCAGAATTAAGCTGCTATTTTACGCTGGTGTTCTCTGAGATTCAAGCCGACCCATTCTAGCTACAAGTATATTATAGCTGCAGCGTGGCTCTACCCCGTCCATTATTTATATATAATCTAGAAATATAATATAATAATATAATATAATATATATAAAATATATATAATCTATAATCTAGAAGCCGTGGTAGCTCAGATGGTTAGCGCTTGCTGTAAGCTTCTCACTACTCGAGTAACCTGGGTTGGATCCCCGCCGGCACCAATGAAATTGTTAATTGCAATTTTAAGTGCTGATTTACCAAGTGCTCGGCGGTGAAGTGAAACATCGTGAGGAAACCTGCATGTCTGAGAAATAAGAAAAGAAATATTTCGAAGAAATGTGAAGTTCGCCAACACGCATTGGGGCAGCGCGGCGGACATTTCCTTGCCCTAAAACCCTCTCAGAAATAAGAGGAGGCCTGTGCTCAGCAGTGGGACGTAAATAGGCTGCAACTTTACTAGTGTGGGGCCATCCTACACTTCGCTTACGTGTGAAAATAAACTCTTGTTTTCGTTTTGAGAAACACGTGAGGAGAAAATGTGTCGAACGTTGCCCTGCCGAGTTGGATCTATCGATTGACCTCTCAGTCGAAGTCAAACACACTCGTAAACAACTTCAAGTGACTACACTTGAAGTTGTTGCACTGTTGTTGTGTGAGCACTAGCTCCCAACAACTACCGGCATAAATGTGAGAGCGTTATACATGCCCTTAACACACGACCTTTGTCTTGTCAACGCTCATTGTTAGACTTCCGTTAAGAAAACGTATTGAGGTCATTTAGCATAATGTTGAGGTCCTTCACTGATTTTCTATATCGTCTGCAAATCGAATGTCTTGCTTGAAAACGTCTTCCAATATTGCGGTGAAAAGTTTCGGGGTTATAAACTCATTCTGCCTTACACCTCTCTTCAGTTGGATATGTTTCTAGATACCCATCGTAGACCTTCTGTACAAACACTTTAACACTTAGATATACAGAGAGTCAACTCGGCACCCGTGTAGGGACTGTAGGATAGACCAAAATTCTTGTAAACGGAACTTGGACGCGGCTTAGAAGTGACATCGATTTCAGTTCTTTATTGGAGCGTTGTCACCTTTCTCGAAAAATAAGACAACTACACTTTGGTAGTGGAACCCATTTCATTAGTCGAGCTGAAAGTTTTCGGGGTTTTGTATTAGAACATGAAGCGTTAACTTTATTACACGTGACTTCTCCAACTTAACGTTAACTTTGAACCTCAGATAATCCTATAATATTAATCTGTTGCCTCTTACGATACCCTCGTCACCCCATTTTACACGTGGTAGAGCCACGTTACAGTTATATTTTGGTTGAAGCCCATATGGGTCGGCAAGAACGAGGTAGTACCACACTTTCAAAGAATAGCAGCGTAAATAGCAGCTTCATACTGTTGTGTTTCGTATGGTAGGTGAAGCATCACGCTCTTAGAGAATACTACCGCAAAATAACAGCTTAATGTTGCTGTGTTTCGAATAGTGGATGTACATAACTGGATATATTTTTACAGGAAACGAGGCATTCCATTTTAGTCCTAAGGGGTGACAACGCATTAAGATTTTGATTTTTAACCGAAGACAGATGTAAATGTTAATGGACTACAACAACCACTTACCATCAGGTGGACTCTGTGCTCGTTTATCACTCTTACTTATAAAAAAATGGGATGGTTAAGCAAAGTCTACGCGAGCTCAGGGTTGGAAAAAGTTTCTGTGATTTATTTCCTTTCTATCCTAAATATTTTATTAGTTTGGTTTGTTTGACTGGTATTCAATTCACAATTACTTGTAGCTAAGTTTCGCTATTATCATATATAAGAATATCCACTACCCCATATCGTCCCGTGGATATCATAAGAGGTAACAGGGGAAGCAAATCAGAAGCTAGGCAGTAGCGTCTTCTAAATAACAAATAACAAATAAAAATACTGCGGTTCCCAACTCGTTTGCCAAGCGTACCAACAATATCCTCCTTTTAAGGAAATCCATGGGGAAGGCATATGTTCAGCGGTGGACTTTAATAGGTTCTAACGGTAAGTTTCGCTATTCATAGCATTCCTTGGGGGAGATCTATGTTCAGCAGTGCTTGTGAGGGCCTTAAATGATGATGATGAAATTTCGCTATTGCTAAGTTCTACAGCTGCGGTCATAAAAGTGTTTAAATTTAATAAAGTCTCTTTATTGTCGAAAACGCTACATTCCTCATTTATTACGGAAACTTTAGAAGCGAAAAGAGACTAATGAGAATAAAATGTCCCGTCGCGTATTGCTCGCTTTCTTTTAGAAAATTTTTATTTTATTTAAGGGACAAAGTATGTCTCGTAAAATTTTACAAGTTACGAGATCATAAACATAAAGAAAATATTTAAAGATAGGTAATGACAAGACTTTCTCTGCAACTTTCAACTTCTCCAGTCAAGGGCGCAAAAGTCACTTTTTTGTTATTCCAGTTCTAGTCTAAAATAAAATATAATATAATTTTAATACTTTAAGGCCCGTATTAATAAGCGTTACTCAGCTCAAGTACACGCACTTGAGTATAAACTTGAGGCTATGATCTTATTAATAAACATATCTCAAGACGTGGCTTAGGTTACGATATCAGCTGAGTGACGCACTGATGAATAAACGAAACTCTACACTCAAGTGTGTGTACTTGAGATGCTAAAATCTGAGTGCGGGGGTCCGTGACTTAAGATCGTGATTTTGACATAGAGATTGAGCGAATAACTATTACGACGAAATTGAGTACAATGACGATATTTTACAGCCTTCGCGATATCGTTTACCAAAAATTTATTTATGGGATGCCTTCGGTTTTTTTAAGTTATGAAGCGATCATTTTTAAGAACAATACATATTTCGTCAAGAATCAGTAATAAATATTATTACATTATTAAACACTCATTGGTGAAATACAGTAACAGAGGTCTTCCAATTTCACCAGAAATAGCCGTCCCGTAATTTTAAGGGTTTTTGCCGCAGCATCATTCCAGTTATGTACATATTGCATATCTACATAAATATGTAATTGGGGCATCCACGGATTACACGAAAATAAATGTCATGACTAAATACATGCTGCTATGGAAATTCAGATTACTGATGTTATAATGTTTAAAAGTGATAGTTGTAGTACTTTAGTTAATAACCTACCGGGCTAGATGCGTATGGACTGGCATTATATTCTACAGTTATTTTACTCCAGGCATCATCATTTAATACGTAGAGACGTGCTATCGGTCTCCTTAATTTCCACCATAGCACTATTTTTTATAATACCGCGAAAGCATTTTTACTCAATCGGAATAAATACATGCTTCTTGTTTTCCAATTTTGTATAAATTAAAATTCATAAACAGATCAAAGTTTTTATTTTTTATTTTGTCTATATGGCCCTTGGTATCAGATTAAAGTTATGTAATCAAGATGTTTTCCAATGTCAAAAATGATACGTCAGTTTTATATTTGACATTGGCACTGTCGTCGCTTAAACGCATTAGGTTATTTGTACATATTATTGAATTAAGTAGTAAACATTTAGTTCGTATTTAGAAATACATATATAATAGTTTTCATAATTTAAGGTTTCCGAAAGTAGAAATCAACTTTAGAACGTGATACAGCTCTATTTATTTAAGTTTTATCAAAATAAAATATTCAATAAATCTCACGATATAGCAAAAATAAAACGTGTTGAATGATATTCTAAAGTTCGATCTATGTGACCTAATTGTTCACGAGATCAAGCCCTCAAGTTACAGAACAGTATTCTTAAGTACAGCGTCTTAAGATATCGTTTTTATATGTTTATTTATTAGCAACGGTCTTGAGATTCTGATATCGTAATGAGGGCATATCAAATGATTACGCACTTAAGTTCGTCGTTGAGTAATGTTTATTAATACGGGCCTTTGTATTGTGGTGTCGCAGTCTCTATGACTTAGTGTGGTTCTTTAATATTATTGAATTGATTGACAAAAAGTAGCAGTTCACCTGATGATAGTTGGCTAACCTATTTGCTCACATTCCCTACAATTAAAGTCATTGAAATAAGGTTACAGATATGTTGTCACCGTTGACTATACTGAACCAAGAAGGAATAACATTTATCATTTAAAGTGTTGGTCTAACCCTTCAAAGCGAAATAAAACATCAGGACCTTAGTAAATTTAGAAGTGCCACTACAATATTCATTTTGTTCTCTCCTTCATGTATGAATTAAACTGACTGTATTAAGTTCTAGTACACAATCACACTCGCCTTTTAACTAAAAGAGAATCCATTCACTTATACGATCCTTTGAATGTCTTAAGAGGTGGAAAGTGAAACTGATATGGGCAGCAGCATTGTCCTGTTTTCTCACAATAATAATACATTGCAGTTGCTACAAACCATTAGTATCAGTTACTGGACGCCACCGAGTATGCAATTCATTCTTGTAGCGATGTATATGCTTTTACAACAAAATCCCATATACTAAATTTGAGCTCCTCGAAGTACGAAAAGCTTATTAAACAAAATTTGTGTAAAATGGTTATTATAATACTAAGAAATATATGGATTATCCGCTTGGAACGAGGTGATCGCTACCCAGCTATTTCTACTTTGTTTTGTGTTGTTAATTGTTTATCATATTATATTTTAAATGGGATTGTAAGCTCTTATTTTTTTTTAATAAGAAAAGTCCCGCTGAGTTTCTTGCTGGTTCTTCACAAGACAGGGGTTTCGTTTTCTGTTTCTGCTTGCAATGCGTGCCAACTATGGCCAATGTCCATTTATATGGCAATCTTTAAGGTAAGCAGTACGTTCAGCAGTCGAATTTGATATGCTGTGATGATTGTAGTGATGATATAATCACAAACCTATACGGTCATCAAACAATCGTGCTCAACACAACCGTTAACTTCCTCAACTACAAAAAATTATAATTTGATAATATTAGGCTTCAATCTGTGGTCATTTTACATACGACACTCATATACGAACGAACTCGGTTCGGATCCCTAGTCGAGACAAAAATCAGTTATTGAGTTTTTTTGCCGAAAAAATTCCTATTAACAGCTTGGAGCCAAGAAGTCAGCGATGTTTCGCGTTAAAAGCAGGCTAAGCCGTTGATCCTGCACCTGATCTTCGGTCGTGACTGATTGCCCACTCGCCGAACTAGAGAGTGAGGAAATATGACCATGTTCGACAATGTATTTCAGACTCACGAAGATATTTCAACGTTTAAAAATTTGATTTAAACACTTTAACATTTTACGTAGAATTTTATTGATAGTTTTTAATTTTGCGCTCAATGTTATAATATTCACGATTATTTAAAATAAAACGTATGGTGTGTTGATCATCGTCGGTAAATATTTCCAATTTCGCGTCTTTCGGCTGCAAAGAATTTCTTTAGACCATTAGTAAAATACATAGATAAGTGATTGTTGTGTTCAAGTTTTATACAATCACTTATCTATGTATTTTACTTGTCACTTATCTATGTATTTTATGTTTTGCGTGCTATCACCAACGCTGTTTCTTCTGCATATCAATGATATGTTGCAAGCCGGTAGCATTCATTGCTATGCGGATGACAGCACTGTTGATGCTCTATACACCGGCCGTGCCAATATTTCTCGGGAAAACGTCACTGAGTACCGGAACAAACTTGTGTCTGAAGTTGAGTCTTTGCTGGACATAGTCTCGGATTGGGGGCGATTAAATCTAGTCCAGTTTAATCCTCAGAAGACACAAGTTTGCGCGTTTACCGCTAAAAAGAACCCCTTTGTCGTATCTCCTCAGTTTCAAGGTACTCCCCTTGTTGCCTCAGCCAGTATCGGAATCCTCGGCGTCGACATATCGAGTAGCGTGCAGTTTCGTGGTCACTTGGAAGAGAAGGCCAAATTGGCCTCTAAAAAGCTTGGCGTGCTCAGTAGAGCGGGACAGTATTTCATGCCGGCTCAACGCCTGCTACTTTACAAGGCGCAGGTTCGGCCTCACATGGAATACTGTTCCCATCTCTGGGCTGGGGCTCCCCAGTGCCAGCTTCTTCCACTTGACCGCATCCAGCGCAGAGCGGCTCGAATCGTCGACGACCGAGTTCTTTCCGATCGGCTCGACTCATTGGCACTGCGAAGAGATGTTGCATCTCTTAGCATTTTCTTTCGCATTTACCATGGGGAGTGCTCTGAGGAATTGTTCGGATTAATCCCAGCCGCCAATTTCACGAACGCACATCGCGGCAGAACTCCCGATACCATCCACACCATCTAGATGATTGGCGGTCCACCACTGTGCG
Organism: Parnassius mnemosyne; assembly: GCA_963668995.1. Classification (NCBI taxonomy): domain Eukaryota; kingdom Metazoa; phylum Arthropoda; class Insecta; order Lepidoptera; family Papilionidae; genus Parnassius; species Parnassius mnemosyne. The sequence goes on along the minus strand of CAVLGL010000090.1, from coordinate 4,551,780 downwards.
ATTTAGAAGAAGTTTTCTCCCTCGCACAACTTCCTTGTGGAATCAATTACCACCAGCGAATTTTCCGGATCGATACGACTTAGGAACCTTCAAGAAAAGAGCTTACACCTTTCTAAAAGGCCGGCAACGCATCTGCAATTCCCCTGGTGTTGCGGTTGTTCATGGGCGGCGGTAGTCACTTACCATCAGGTGAGCCGCATGCTCGTTTGCCCCCTCTCCTATAAAAAAAAAAGAAAAAATACAGGGATATGTTTTAAAGAGTAGCCAAATTTAAAACTTAAATTCAAAGATATAAACAATGATATACCGTTATTGCAGTTCTTGAATATACGAGTAAATAAGGCTTCTAATTTTATTTGAAATTGTCCCAAATAGAATGTGATTTATGGGCAACAACGTTTTTTGCCTACCGATCGAGCCTTACGAATGTGTGCGTGCGCAGTAAAATCAGTTAAAATAATGCATTACCACGGATTTTGAATTTAAAAGATGAAAAGGACAGAACGCTTAAGATTTTTTTTTATTAATTTTTCTTCTTCATTTGCCTATATTACTTATTCTGAACCTTTTCTGCAAATTTGGCTGGTTATTGCAAAATAACCCTGTATATTGACTATTTTTATTTAGTTCTTAGTTCTTATTTAATAATACGTAACCTCCACACTAGTATTTTATCCTGTGTCGTCCTTACAAACATAAATTGCACAAGGACAAACATGCAGACCAGGAACAATTATTTCTAGTCCATATAAATACTTGTTCCGTGCGGGATTCGATCCCGCGGCCCTTAGCGCTGCAACTCAATTTAAGCCACTGCGCCACGGAGCCCTCATAATGAGAATCAAATAATTAGGGCATGTGATTAATAATATTTTCTGTGCCATTTGAGCTTTAGCTCATGCGCACGTGCGGCACTATCATCATCATCATCGTCATCATTACAGCCTTTCACAAGTCCACTGCTAAAAATAGGCCTCCCCCAAAGAATGCTACTATGTTCAGTTTAAATTTGTACAATGGACACATTTTTATACCTGCATATAACTGGCTAGTAAGGCGCATGTTCTCCTTTTTTTTAAATCCTTTCATATATATGTATTATCAATTGGTTTTTCATCACGCATCCCTAGGTTCTCAAGAGGCAACCACACAGTTGTAGTGATGGGCTGCTAAGACATGCAGGAAATGTACGATGCGTGTTATTTAGCATTACTTTGCGGAGGCCTAAGTTCAGCAGTTGACTTTTGAAGGGTATCTCTCCCACATATATTCTGCTACTCTTAAACCTACATCTGTCATTGTTTGAGAATCAACGTGAAGATGCGTTATCACTTCTAAGGACTGCAATGAAAAGCAAAAGTGGTGCTACGATTATATTAAGCCGATATTCCGTAACATCACGGTCCTTCTACAGTAGAGCTCAGTCATACGTGCTACAGCTATAATGCAAGCTAGCGCATAGCTCCGCCACGTACAAAAGCAATCTCAAAGTGTAGTCTTTGCAGTAAATCCTTCTACTTTTTACAAAGGCTCATATACAGCAGTGAATTGTTAACAGATTGTAGGATGACAAATGATTTACCTAATTTATATTTAATGCTGTTATTTCTGTGAAAAATTGACGATAGTTTAACGATGAACAATTTTAATGAAAATAAATTAATATCTACGTTTTTGTTGTTAGTGGTATGGAATATAGCTTTATCGTTAATTTTATCAACACTGTATAACAGAAATATGAAGCTGAAATATGCATAAATTATATGCAGAAACAAAGCAAATTACACGACTAAATTTTATTTATGACCCAACTCAAATACTCGTAACTATTAATTTTAATATGCACAGAATGGAGTTGTTAATTAGGATATGATACGTACAAAACTACCGTTCATTGGAGGTGTAAGAATATTCACTATCACATCTTATCCCGTGACTGTCCTAAGAGACAACAGAGGAAATCAAATCTGGAGATGGGCAGCAACGTCTTCCTAATAACGACTAAAATTAAAAAAAAACTGCAATTGCCAACCCGCTTGCCAAGCGTGGCAACCATTGCAAATATCTCTGTTATAAGTCAATCAATATGGGGGGGGGGGTCTATGTTCAGCAGGGGACTTTAATAGGCTGTAATGGTAATGGTTCCTTCTTAAAAACGTATATACGTCCGTACGTATAAACGTATACGTCCCATGGGTCTCGTATAAACTGCATAAAATATGACCAATTGCGCTTTGATCATCACGTTAACTTCGGGGCATAAAATACCCAGATCGGCGACGGGGAGTAACCTCAAAGGTGCGAATCGTCTGGTACTGCCATCGCCAACTCTCCTGCTCGACGTAATGATTAAGGCAAATTATCCCTAAAATAGCAAATGTCCATCCAGCAGTAGAATTTTACATTTTTTAAATAGAATAAGAGTGATAAACGAACACACAGCCCACTTTACTGTAAGTGGATGATGTGGCCTACATACAGATATCTACATCTATCCTCGATTAAGAGTCAAAATGCAGATGCGATGTCGTCACTCATGATAACCAAGATTCCGGTTCCTTATACTCACCATACGAAACAGCAACGTTAAGCTGCTTTTTTACACTGGTATGTCCTTCCCCGGTTGAACCGACTTATTCGCGCTACAACTATAATATAGCTGCAATATAGCTCTACCATTTGCGTGCGAGAAAGATAAAGGCTGCGTGAGTGAAATTAAAAAAATATTCACAGATTTAATTATTTACTTCAAGTACACGCAACACTACACTATAATATCCTTCAGACTGAATTATAGTCTAAACAGAGACTAACCATCTGCGCAGGACAAGTTTATAGTTCCCAAGTGTGTACAGAAAAAAATAAACACTTCATATTCCTTTGCTTTTATCGTCTAATAAGACGGTAAAATACTAAACTAGAGTCTTTTTTATAGAACAGTGAGCAAACGGGCATACGGCTCACCTGATTGTAAGTGACTACCGCCGCCCATGAACAACTGCAACACCAGGGGAATCAGGGGAATTGCAGATGCGTTGCCGACCTTTTACAAAAGTGTAGGCTCTTCTGTTGAAGCAGAAAAGAGCCTACTCCTTAAGAGCCTTCTTTTCTTCGTTTTCTACAGTAGAATGAATATACACAATATCGATGTTTTTATTGAAACTCTCCTTGTTAAGTTTTTAATTAATTTTATCTGTAATCCTGATATAATATAAACTTTGAAGATCAATTAAAATCAAGAGTTCAAAGTTGAGTTGATAACTTCGATGATCGTAATTCAAGCAGAAGCAGCAAAGTTTGACAAAGTATTAAATTTCTCATAAATTTTCGGAGTCACTTGTACGATACAAATAATAAGTTAACGGATTGGAGATAGCTAAGTAGAAATTGCTGGCCAAATTGTAAATATTCGTTGTAATTTGTTACTGTTACAGAATATTAAAGTTCACTGCTGAACATAGGCCTCCCCCATAGATTGCCTCATAGGGGGGATATTTGCCACAGTTTATTTTTATCGTTACTAGGAAGACGGTGCTGCCCATCTCCTGATTTAATTCCTTCTGCCGCCTCTTACGGCACCCACGGAATGATAAGAGTTAGGAATATTTTCACACTGCATCTGCACGGTTATAATTTGTGATAATAAGCCAATATATGAAGCAGCAGTTCGAATTTAAATTGGCTATTTAATCTCAGAGACAAGCCTTGACCTAGAGTTGAGTCGACGGTTCTGTCGTTCAGTGGCTAAGCGCTTGACTGCGGCGTTATGGGCCATAAGTTTGATTCATTATTGGAACTAGAGGTTTTATGGCCTGGTTTGCACATGTGCAATTTATTACGTAAAAGGCCTTTACGATACAAGCGAAAGTCATAATGTAAAGCTTTTTAAGTTAAAAAAAAATTTGGTTGCAGCATTATAATTTGCACCTGAAAATACATATAATATGTATTATAAAAAAATATATTAGTATTTTAATCTGGAGGTAGCCATGGTTAACTATTATACATTGGGACGTCATACACCTCAGTCCCCCCCCCCCCGTGACCATGGGTGATGTCAAGTACTCGAAACGTCTGGAATATAAAATATGTTAATATACGCGATAAAATCCGTAAAACTAGTTTTATTTAAATGAATGTAACTTCTTCTTCTCTCGAAAACGGAGCTTGGACGCGGCTTAGAAGTGACATCGGTTTTAATTCTTTATTAAAGCGTTGCTACCTTTCACGGAATACAAGATAACTACACTTTGGTAATGGAACACATTTAATTATTCGAGCTGAAAGTTTTCGGGGTTTTGTATTAGAACATAAAGTGTTGACTTTATTATAAGTGACTTCTCAAACTTAACGTTAACTTTAAACCTCAGATAATCGTATAATGTCCTTCTGTTGCCTCTTACGATACCCACGTCACTTCATTTTACACGTAGTAGAGCTACGTTACAGTTATATTTTAGTTGTAGCCCATATGGGTCGGTTAGACTGAGAAAGGACCATACGGTCCTTCCTCAGTCTAAATTTTTCTTCCATTGACAAAATAATTGAGAGGTACATTGGAGATACTTTAAGCAAATACCTTGCTCAGAATTAAATAGTAAACTGTAAACAATTTGGATTTCATAAAACAAAAGTACCTTACAGTTACTTGCAATATGTACTTACGAAGTCAACTTGCACCTAAATGAGAGGAGACATGTTATTGTTGTCTCTATTGATTTTAGTAAGACATTTGATGTATTAAACTTTTTATTTTGTAATATACTTTTTTCCAAATTAGAACAAAACAGAATTCAGGTTCCGGCCCTGAATTGGTTCAAAAACTATCACACAAACCGTCATACAGTAAAAAGGTAGCAGGTGAACAAAGTAATAAAATATCCACTTCTCGAGGTACAGTAGCCCAGTCCCAGGGCTCCATTATTGGTCCGTCCGAATACTTGTTATATATGAATGATATGTGTAATATCTTTAAAGATTGCTTCATTTACCAGTTCTCAGACGACACATGTCTAATAGCTGCACATAACAACCTATTTAAATTACAAGAATCGCTGCAACATAACTGTTTATGCCCAAATTTGGTCATTTTTGAACGCCATCCAATTGCGTTCGTGCTGGCTCGTCAACCGATGGTATGTAGGTGAAATAAAACGCCGCCAGGTGGAGCGGCCGTGTGCGGCTTGCAGTGGCTCGACGCGTGGGCAAAGAAGCGGTAGCTCACTGGCCGCGATGCGGTGAATCCGCGTATCTAGATTATCGCGGCCGAAGTTCACGCTACCGTGTAGGGTCCAGATAGTTAGATGTAGTGCGTGTTACTTCGCTACGTGGATATGTGAATTTTGCAATATTTAACTTGTTCGGGTGATGCGGAATTGTGCACGCACGCGTCTAGTAGATATACGGTCTAGGATTCAAACCGCGCATTCCTTGTTCGAGAGCGTCTCCCGGTTGATTGTTTGGAAAACATTATAATTGTGCCGTCGCGTAAAGTGCCCTTTTTTGTGTGTTGGTTGGTTTGTTAGTTTACGTGTCAACGAGGCATATTTTGAATTCTTTTCGCGACGTGGTGTTTTGGTGTCGAATGAAGGAACTTAGTTGTGTTTAACGCTGAACCGTATGACTCATTAAGAGATCGCGTTAGTTCCCTATTTATAATTTTGTGATAAGTGAATCCGGGACATTGAATGTCGAATTTTGAACTACTATCCTTACTGTGTCGGGTATCACGTGTTCGATTCTACGATGAATTGGGCGAGTTTAAGTTAGTTAAATGTACAATGAAAGTAATGGACTGAAATAGTGACAATGAAGAAAGAAATGGTCCAGCGGTGGAGCCTACTGGAGCAATGTAGCATTGTGGAGCAGCCTGGAACTCAGCCGCTGCTGGTCGCCTAAGCTGGTCCAGGTCTCAGACATTTACACATCACTAAACACTACTTGCCATGCACCTCACACCCACTTACGGCCTGACCGAGCCTTGGGGCGATCTAAGAGGCGGAAACAGGTACGTAGTATATTTCTCTAGCCTTCTCCCATATAGCTTAGTATTATAGGAAATTCTTCCATATGGCCATTGGGCCCGACCTGCGTCTACCCGTCGAGGAAGCTGCTATGTGCCCCAGCCAAGACGACCTTTGCAGGGGCAGCTATAGGCCGTAACAATAACTATGATCAGCTGTGCAAATGGGCACATGATGTTTGCACGTGTGCAATTTATCTAGGCCTGGTTTGCACATGTGCAATTTATCTAGGTAAAAGCCTTCACGATACAAGCGAAAATCCTAGTGTATAGCATTATAATTTACACCTGAAAATAAAATATAGAGTGGAGTTTATAAATTTCTTTTTTTTTTTATAGAATAAGGGTGACAAACGAGCACACAGTCCACCTGATGGTATGTGGATGTTGTGGCCCATAGACATCTACATCTATGCTATATTAAGGAACAAAATGCAAAACTAAAATGCCATGCAACCCCTGAGGACTAAGATGGACTCCGGACCTTTACACTCACCATACGAAATACAGTAGTAGCGAGCTGTTATTTTACGCTGGTATTGTGGGAACGTGGTCCTTTCCCAGCCCATTTGTGTTATAACCATAATATAGCTGCAGCATGACTCTACGACGTAAAAGAACGACACTTGTGCTGTAATGGATGGATGAATGGATTATGCTGTCATCATAGAATTTTTATTGGCTTTGTATCTGTTATCACCAATTGGACTGTTTCGAGTAATGAAAAAAAAAACTCATTTTATTTAAGTTCACCGATAAAGCAACAGCTTATCAAAATTCCACTAATGAACTCAGACCTGCTCTATAGATTGTTTCCTAAGGGGATATATTTTCCAGTTGCCGCGATAGCCAGGCTACAGTTTTTTTTTAGCTGTTATTAGAAAACGATGCCCATCTCTTGGTCTGTTTCTCTCTGTCATCTCTTTCAACACCCACCGGATGATATGGAGTATTGGATACACCGCCACTTCACGGTGGGCTTGCTCATGTTATCTGACGTGAAATACATTATTTATACGTGGTAGAGCCATGCTGCAGCTATATTAATAGTATAGTTGTAGCACGAATGGGTCGGCTCGACCGGGGAAGGACCACATTCTCATAGAATACCAGCGTAAAATAGCAGCTTAATGCTGCTGTGTTTCGTATGGTGAGTGTAGAGAACCGGAGACCGTTTTTACTGGAAAAAAGGCATTCCATCTTAGTCCTCACGGCTGACAACGCATCTGCATTTTAATTCGCAGACGAAGATAGATGTAGAAGTCTATGGGCCACAGCAACCTTAGACATGTGTATTTTGATCTGTCTATTGTTATGTTAACGAAAATGATTAGGTACGTTGCTTTGCATTTACTTCTTTGTTCTGGATATCTAAATATGAAATGTAATCAATTATTTTCGGTATAATATTGATTGAACTTTCAAATCATAAACTTTTATTTATTACAATTTATTATTTTCTGAGAAAATAAAAGAGTGATGCCAAATTAGTTGTATGGATTATGAAAATATTTACTTTATTTAATACGATTTTGAAACTCATTATACTATGTTTGCAATTAATTAATTTAAATTTTGTTATTGTAGGTACCTAAATATTATAACGAGACTATATTATGATATAAATTTGTAATGCCTGTAAAATAGTTAAAAAAATATTATATATTTATTATATTGCCTAATTATGTCAAATATGTATGTTGTATTTCAACAATTGAACACAAGCGATCCAATTATTGAGCACAAGTTTTATGTTTTTAATTCGTTACCAATTATGGCAAATGGTATCATCGGTCGAGATCTTTTAAAAAATATAGATCAGTTTCGCATTTTGATTCGAATATTTTAATATTATATAACCATCTAGGTAGATCATAATAAAACCTATTTCACACACTTGTAATAATTCCTTAGCAATATTTTTTTTATTTCACTAATGTGATAAGACGGGTTAAGATACTTAAAGTTTTGTGTTGAATGGCAAGGATTATGTTCGCGCCAAACACTTTCAAGGATTGACGCGAGAGGGCGCTCGGCGCGGTGCATTCATACCGGTTTGACTTTCGGTCGTGCGAAAAACGCCCAAGGGCAGTCAGTCGTCCTTAGGCAGTGCTCACGATTGGCACTCTGTCATTCTGTTAGGGAACTAGGAATAATTAGGTGATAGTTAGTGGCTTCTGTAAGTTAGTAAATCATACGATAGAGTTAATTGACTGTCATCGTGAAGAACGAGGAAAATGAATGTGGACAACGCCTCGGAGGGCCCCCTCAAGTTGGAGCGGTGTCGCGACGCCCGGGCTGCTGCCGACGGCCAAGGTCTAGGTTCAATCACCATCAGTCACACCCAGATACACATCACATCACTTATTTCCCTTTCACTACACAACCACATGTGACCTGACCGACTCCGGAGGGACCAGTCGCCTTGGATATAGGTAAGTAAGCTTCGCCTAATTCCTCTGCCGGTTGACTGGCCGTAGTATAGAACGCTCCCCCATATATTTAGTGTAATTAGAGAGATTCCACGTGGCCACATTAAGGCTCGACCTACGTCTGCTCGGGAAGTCTTCTGCTCATGGGCCCCAGACGATTGGATCCTTTAAGGGAGCAGCCGTAGGCCGTAACAGATTGTATAATTTATTGAAAAATTTAAGTGATAAAAATAAATTCAGTGAGTGTTTTATACACATTGGTTAGAGTAAATTGAAATATTAACTTATTTCAGCAATGAAAAAATGTTGGTAATAATGTTAATAGGTAAAGCACAAGATCTGGTAGATAATTAGCTATTTCAGTAATAGTCGGGTGCGCAAACGAGTATGATGGAAATGCTAAAATGTCAATGAGAACTTTTCGTAGACATCAGGGTTTTAGAAAGGATAAAAAGTACATATAATATGATGTCAAGTTAATTGCAAAACGCATTATTATTGTTGCCCACCTATACATCTACTTGATCATGTTAACATGTTGTTGTAACGTTGGTTAGTACCAAAAAACGACAGGTTTAATGACGTACGAAATAAAATCGCATGCGTATCCTGGATTGACTCGATAATATTATGTATAACCTGATCTGATTATGATCATGAGATTATAATCTTTTTTTTAATGAAATTAATTTTATATTTTGTTTAACTGCTTTATTTTACTCAATTTAGGTACTCGTATTATATAAATTTAATGGCTAAGTAACATTGTATTATATTTTAATCTTCAATATTAAATTTATTATTATGTAATAAGATTCAGGGTTCATATAATATTATAATTAAATATTTCAATTCACAATGTAAATCATAAATCATTTTTTTATTATATCTGTCAAGAAAGTAGGTAATATGTAAAAAAAGTAAATAGAGAATATTTCTTTTTTTTTTCTCAAATATCGGGGGAGGTGTAGTGTATGTGCCTCCACCCTACTAGTAGTATAAGAAATACACGTATTTTTAAGTTTATTGATCAGTATAATTAAGCTCTTGAACTGGGAATCACGTCTTCTATTCATTCAACACCTTTCTGACATTACATGGCGACCCTGCCAGGCGGTTCTCTTGATGTTACACAAAACCTTACACTTACCATCAGGTGGACTGTGTGCTCGTTTGTCACCCTTATTCTATTTACAAAAAACATTATCTTGATTGGGTAAACAGACTTCACTATTCGTTAGAGAAAATTATTTCTTGCAGACCACTTAAAATCTACTTGCATTTTATAACAATGTTATAATATTATTATCAGTGGAATTTATGTTTTCGATATTTTAGAAGTTTTGTGTCGTGTTTTGTTTTCTGCCGACTTCCAAAAAGGAGCCGGTACTCAATTCGACTGTATGTTTTTTTTTTTTCGTTTTTTTTTTGTGTGTTACCTCAGAACTTTTTTCTGGGTGAACCGATTTCGATGATTCTTTTTTTATTTGAAAGCTGGTACTTCTCGTGTGGTCCCATATGAATTTATTCAAGGTCAGACCAATAGTTTTTAAGTTATTCTTAAATAACTTATATTGAAGTCGGCTGTACAAAATTTTAAATTTTAAATTATTATATCAATCGAGACAATCATAACTTTTTTTTTTTTGTTAAGACTATAAGAAAAAATGTATTAAATAACTCTTATAAAGGTGCTTATTATTATAGCAAGCTATGGTTTATTATTTTATTTTTAGTAAAAACAGACGATGAAGTAGCGGGTAAGGATTGGACAAAATACATCTTGTTAGTGAATAGTTCGTTTAATTCACAATACAGTTTATGCAATAAATTAGTACAGTTAATGCAATAAATTAAACATTATAAATTATGCTTCAAATGCTTAGCAATTTGTTAAATGCGTAATAGCTTACGTTGTACAAGTTATTAAGGCTTACAAACTAAGTTATAAATAAATAGATAACCGTGTTATGTACATCATTACCGGAGTTACCTTAAAATATATTTTTCTCGAATATTGAAGTTGACTAAAAACTCTTTCACCTTAATAAACAGCGTTAAAGTGCGATTTAGTTTTTTCTAATCAGTTTAATGTCAACTTAATAATAGTGATCGTGATCTATTAGAAGTTGAGGTTAGATCTTAACCTCTCGCTAAAAATCTCCAATCAGGTTTCATTCGCCTAAATTTTTCGTCATTTTTTTTTTTTTTAATAGCCTGGAAAGTGTTCGCACATTTAATTCCTTTTAATGGTCAACTCTTTATTTTAAAAGGTTTCTAAATCCCCACTCTAGTGGCTGTCAATAGTGGTCGCGGGCGCAGCTACGCCAGTCTGGAATGAGCAGGTTAATCCCTTAGATATACTTCACAAATATCTGTTATTTTCCATAATTTTTTCAATATACCATAGAAATATAAAAAGTTTGAACAACCAATCAAAGATGCAAAACAGATAAAACACTTGCATCTTAAAATGTAGCAGCATTCGTCACGTAAGAAAAAGAAATTTAAGAGGAGGAAAACCTCATGCGACAGTAGAGATAGTTGACACCCTACGTAACGAAATCAATATAATGAATTACCAGTTTGTAATATTCATTGTTTATCAATAAAATACCATAAATAGAAATCATTATTTTAAAAAGTTTTTAAACAAATTCATGTACGTACAAAATGTTCGAAAATAGAAACAAATCATAAACACGAAAAAACACTCGCTGCCTGTTATTGATGAATCCATAAATTTGTAAACTGTGTTTCTAGAAATATTTTGTGTGAAATTAAATTATCTACCTATTTGTCAATAGATTTTTGCCTATCGTGATTTTTTAAATGAACTATGTATACAAAGTGATTTATTCTTTCCGTGACTAAAACTTTAAAAAGTTAATGTAGAGGTATGTGTTATAAATATATAAATAGGTGGAAATAATTATTGATGCAAAATTATTATTAACAAAATAATGACTTTTATAAATATTTAAATCAAGAAAAAAATACTCTTAATATTCCCTCCATAGTTTATTTTTTTATAAAAAAAAATTGAATTAAAATAATTACGCTATTGTGTCATAGTAGAAAATTAAAATAAAAAAATAAAAGTAGACTAATTCGCTGTACCTGTATTGTGTGTGAGGAGAAGTCAAGAAAAAACAAGCATTCGTTTTAAAAATTTATTCATGCACATGCATCCATTCATGCAAATACTGATGAAAAATAAAATTTCACGTAAAGAATTTACCTGCGAATTAAATTTGCAATTATACAGACATATAAATCATATTCTATCAACACAATAAAACAATTGCATAATTTTTATTGTTCATCAGTTTTAATAAATAATGATTCACAAACAGATATTCATGCAACAATTTCTAGTCGGTCACCTGAGGAGATGTTAACTTCTTGAGTCCGATGATTGTAGCCAAGAGTAGAGCTATTTTGGAGATCAGAAGTGCCTTCCCAACTATCAAGTACAGGCCTTTAAACGTCAAAGCCCCAAGGAGACCAAACTTCATTGCAGCAGCAGCAAGTATTGGCGCCATATTCTTGTTTTTAGCTCTTCCAGTCTCAATCGCTTTTGGTGCCTTTATTGAAACATCTAAAACGAAATGAACGGAAAAATAAAAAACTACATCATCATCATCATCATATTCATCACAGTCCCCCACAAATCAACCGCTTAACATAGGCCTTCCCCAAATTATGCCACATATCACGACGATCACAATCACGTATCTTATTACTAGATCGTCACTACAGCTATTTAAGAGTTATTCTGCATCCTACCCTCCGCTTGCTGGCATAGGGATCACACTCTAGAACCTTTCTTCCCTATCAGCTGTCGAATCGACGTGCTGACCTTTCACCTTTCTGATATTATTTTATAAACGTTACCCCCACACTAGGATTTTCTCCTGTATCGTGGAGGTAGTTTACAAACACAAATTGCACAAGGACAAACATTTGCCCACAAACCCGGAAAAATTATTTGCAGGCCATACAAATACTTGTTCCGTGCGGGATTCGAACCCGCGGCCCCCAACGCAGCAACTCATTGCTAAGCCACTGCGCCACGGAGCCGTCGTTCTTATATGATGAGTTGTGTCGGTACTAATGGTATTTTGGTACAGTTTAGGGCTTGCTATGTGAGTATATGTGATAACATACTAACAATTTGAGTTTTTTTAAGTTCAGTTAACTAAATTAAACGTGTGCTTTGCTGTAAAGGAAAATATCTTCATAAAACGTGTGATATCTATGAACACGCACTGTAGTAGCGTGACGGACTTCTTCTAACTTTTACTTTTTAGAATTTAGAGAATGCCTGTGCAATGCATTTAGGTACTAGAACAGGCACCGCGAATAAAATGTATGCGGCAGCACCTGGCGCATGCACGGAGACACAGAGTAATTTTTTATAGAGCAAGTTATAAAAAACTAACTCTATCCCTCCAAAAGACTAAGTAAATTTGAGTCCATAGTCTCTAACGCGTATTGCACCCAACCAAATCTCGCCATCTCTACACGTAATACATATTATTATATCCGTAGAGAATCCGGCTTCAAAAGTACCCCCTCATTCTTTTCCTTGATGAAATATTTTTTATGTAATATTCATATATAAATAAATATAATTCGGGGTGATTGACAGCCTATGTTTTGGCAAGGCTATTTTTAATTAAAAATTATTTAATTATTTTTTTACCCGTTACGGTCATTTATTTTTCTTGATAAAATTTGTCTCAATACCAGTCTATCAAGCGTAAACAGGTAAACTGATATAGCAATTTACTCTCATTCTTTTTCCTACAAACTTAAATGTGTAAATATAGATATTTTTATTGCGAATGCAATGGTATATTGTTGACATTTCAAATCGTGGCAAACCTAGTGATTGACACGATTTAACGTTTCAATAATTTTATTTTAAAGTAGAGAGTGACAGAGAACACTATATAATGTGCGGTAGTGCATTTTTTTTAAATATACACAACAATGCAAAGGCAACGATAAGATGAAGAGAGTGAATCGTGAAAATCGCAAGTCAAGTATCATAACTTCTTTACAATATAATTTAAATTTTAAAATTTTGTACTGCCGACTTCAACATAAGTTATTAAGAATAACTCAAAAACTATTAGTCTGACCTTGATCAAGTTTATATGAGACCACACGATAAGTACCAGATTTCAAACAAAAAACAAATCATCGAAATCGGTTCACCCAGTAAAAATTTATGAGGTAACACACATATAAAAAAACATGCAGTCGAATTGAGTACCGTCTCCTTTTTGGAAGTCGGCAGAAAACAAAAGGTGGTGTCGATAATGTCGATAAAAAGTGAAGATGTATTCGACGTCAAGAAAGAATAATAGCTGGCCATTGCCACTCTTCTTTCGTCTTCTGGAACGTGCTAGAATTAATGTCATAGTAATATTGAGGGCAAATAAAGTGGTTATACAGAAAAGACGTAAGTAGTCACGTGAATTTAGAATTCAACTAACAAAAGAGTATGTTCAAAGAAGAGTTATGATGGTAAACCTTCTAAGAAAACTAAAAAAAATTTAAGAGAGCATTTGAACATGAGTGTTGAAGATACTGCTAAAAAAATAAGTAACCCTAATAGTAAGACAGTACACATGTACAGAGAGAAACTGCTCTAAACCGGCTCGGCCATTGCTCAAATTCAGGGTTTTGTAAAGAATATTAAGTGTCAAATATTATTTTGCAAAGCATTATTATTCGTATCAAATAAAATATAAAAAAGTTTAAATATGGTTTACTGTACTGTTTGTATGAACAATAGTAGAGTAGCGGAATTACACGATAGACTACCCCAGGAGGGTACCAGTACCCCTGGAGAATCCCTCGCTGAGCATCCACGACCATGTTATTCCGATCCTGAGCGTGAGTGCTCAGGCTGCCCCGCGTATTCGGGGGGGGGGGGGGCAAAATTCCGCTCAAAAACATAACTGCTCGGGGCAAACTGAGCAAGAATACCAAGGCGACCCCTGCCACGCTATCCGTGAATTTCTGCAACATCAGGGGACTTCACTCTAACCTAAACGCCGTCCACTACCAAATCGAGACGGTGAAGCCGGCCTTGCTCTTTCTGACCGAGACGCAGGTTTCCTCTCCGGCTGATATTTCGTATCTCTCCTACCCGGGGTACAAATTGGAGCACTCCTTTGTGCCTCGGGCTTTAGTTTGCGTGTATTTCAGACAGGACATCTGTTCTCGACGCCTCGGCAGTCTTGAAGGTTCGGATCTGTCCATCCTTTGGCTACGCGTAGACAGCGACGACCATCCGCGCGTCTACGGGTGCCTCTATAGGTCCCGTAGCGGTAATGCCGAAACAGACCGACTCATCGACCACGTCCAAATGACTACAGATTCCTTGCTACAACAGGTCCCATCCGCAGAGATCGTGATCCTTGGCAATTTTAACGTCCACCATGCCGAATGCCTCGGTTCACGTTTAACCGATCATGCGGGGAGATCTGTTTATAACTTTGCCTTGGCATATGGTCTGACACAACTGGTTACTTCGTCTACGCGGATTCCATATGTGGAGGATTATACACCTTCCCTGTTGGTCCTTCTGCTGAACTCTCATCCAGACGGATATCAGGTTTCCATCGATGGCCTTCTCGGCTCTTTGGACTATTGTCTGATCCGGAGTATGGTGCCACTCAAGCTCCTTTCGTGGTTGCGTTCTGTAGGTTGCCGCCGTGTTTGGCATTACAGTGCGGCGGATTGAGACGGAATGCGGTCTTTCTTTGCATCCTACCTATGGGGGTGGGTTTGCTTCTCGCCGGAGATCTCAGCCTTGGTTTGGTCGCTCCTGTAAGACTGCATTACGCAGTAAGCAGGAGTGTTTTCAAGCCTGGGCTGCGGCTTCGGCGACTCGGGATGTAAACACCAGCACGCTTAAAAAGAAGTATACTTCGCCTCCAGGTCCTTCAAAAGAGTTATTGCCAAGGCAAAGTAAGAGCATATAGGCAGAATTGGCGAGAAACTAGTTCGCCTTCCTTCGGGAACCCGTGCATTCTAGTCTCTCGCCAAGGCTGTCCAAGGGAATTTCTGTAAGCCATCACTACCATATCTGCACAGGGAGGACGACTCACTGGCCCAAGCCACAAAAGACAAAGCCGACCTTTTAGGCTCCCTTTTTGCGTCCAACTCGACTCTTGATGACGAGGGGAAAACACCGCCGACCATCCCGCGGTGTGAATGCTCCATGCTGGATGTGTTGTTCTCACAGCGCTCGGTTCGCAAAGCACTCCTCTCCCTGGACATCCAGAAGTCGAGTGGGCCTGACGGAATCCCCCCAATTATGCTGAGGACGTGTGCTCCAGAGTTGGCACCGGTCCTAACGCGTCTTTTCCGGTACTCCTACTCCCAAGGCGTAGTCCCGAATTCATGGAAGACAGCTTTTGTCCACCCGATCCCTAAAAAAGGCGACCGCTCAGACCCATCCAACTATAGGCCTATCGCGATCACCTCCTTGTTCTCCAAAAACCATGGAATCCATTATTAACTGCCAGCTCATTCGGTACCTTGAGGATCACCAGCTGATTAGTGACCGCCAATACGGTTTTCGTCGGGGTCGATCAGCTGGTGATTTTCTGGTCTACATGACCCATAGATGGGCGGAGGCAGTAGAGTCCAAGGGGGAGGCGTTGGCCGTTAGTCTGGACATTGCGAAGGCCTCGGGTTTGGCACAAAGCGCTTCTTCTGAAGCTCCCTGCCTATGGGCTTCCCGAGAAATTGTGCAATTGTATCACCAACTTCCTTGCATATCAGAGTATCAAGATCGTTGTAGACGGTGCATGCTCTGACTACAAGCCTATTAACGCTGGTGTTCCACAAGGCTGTGTGCTATCACCAACGCTGTTTCTTCTGCATATCAATGATATGTTGCTAACTGGTAACATTCATTGCTATGCGGATGACAGCGCATATCGAGTGACGTGCAGTTTCGTGGTCACTAGGAAGAGAAGGCCAAATTGGCCTCTAAAAAGCTTGGCGTGCTCAGCAGAGCGGGACCGTATTTCATGCCGGCACACCGCCTGCAACTTTATAAGGCGCAGGTTCGGCCTCAGATGGAATACTGTTCCCATCTCTGGGCAGGGGCTCCCCAGTGCCAGCTCCTTCTACTTGACCGCATCCAGCGCAGAGCGGCTCGAATCGTCGACGACCAAGCCCTTTCCGATCGGCTCGATTCATTGACACTGCAAAAAGATGTTGCATCCCTTTGCATTTTCTTTCGCATCTACCATGGGGAGTGCTCTGAGGATTTGTTCAGATTAATCCCAGCCGCCAAATTTCAAAAACGCACTTCGTGGCAGAACTCCCGATACTATCCACACTATCTGGATGATTGGCGGTCCACTACTGTGCGATTTAGAAGATGTTTTCTTCCTCGCACGACTTCCTTGTGGAATCGATTACCATCAGCGATTTTTCCGGACCGATACGACTTAGGGACCTTCAACAAAATAGCGTACTCCTTTTAAAAAGGCCGGCAACGCATCTGCAATTCCCTCCCTGGTGTTGCAGTTGTTCATGGGCGGCGGTAGTCACTTACCATCAGGTGAGCCGCATGCTCGTTTGCCCCCTCTCCTGTAAAAAAAATGAGTTTGTATATTTGGGATGTTTATTAAGCATTGATGGTAGATATGATAAGGATATAGAACGACGAGTGAACGAAGGAAATAGAGTGAACGGGGCTCTACAAGCTATTATGAAGAATCAGAATGTGTCAAATAAGGCACGTATGGCAAATCATAATGCTGTGTTATTCCCTACTTTAATATATGGTAGTGAAAGTTGGGTCTGGCAGCAGAAGCATGAGAGTAGAATAAATTCTGTCATTAAGGAGTATGCTAGGGCTGAATCTAAATGACAGGGTGAGAAATAGTGTGATAAGAGAAAAGTGTGGTTTGCAAGATGACGTTGTGACCAGGATTAAGGAAGGAATGCTTCGGTGGTTTGATCATGTAGAAAGAATGAACGAGGAAAGAGTGACAAAGCAAATTTATGTGGCAGAAGTGAACGTCAGAGTCGGGAACGGACGCCCTAGAGGAAGTTTTATCGACCAAATCGGCGATACATTGAAAACGGACCAGATAGGAGTATCCTTAACCAACGAGCCTGTATGCGTAGATATATGGATGTAAAGGAGGCGAAAGAAATATGTCAGGATCGCGTGAAATGGAAGGCCGTAGTCTCTGCCTACCCCTCTGGGTGACAGACGTGTTTGTGTATATGTTCATGTTTTTAATTATAATTTCAGATGACAAGAGTGGTAAAAATCTGTCGGACGAGAAAATCTCCTTTTATACCTTTTTAATTATAAAAGAGGCATCAACATAGTATAATCTGTGAGGATCAATTTGAAAAATCCTGTATTAAGTTTTCTAAGAAAATAACTGTAAAATATTTATTTGGAAATGCTTTTCAAACGGTTGTCAACAAACGACGATTCTTATTCGAGTTCCATCCAATGTGAAAATATATCTGAAAGGAATGTAGGAATCGCTTGAACAAAAATTTCGCGAATATTTTGATCTCGAAAGAAATATTGTAAATATTTGTATTGAAATATTATAAAACGCGTGTCATATTGTATATTTCTTATGCTATGCGAGTGTTTTTTTTAATAAATTATAAAAAAAACTTTACATTAGATTATAATTTAACATTAAATTAATATGCACAACAAATTGTTGAGAACAAAAATTATAAAATTAAAATATTTAGAAAAAGTATTTTTTTTAATATTGTATCTTAAGTACATAATAAATGCTGATAAACGTTTTGCTATTTAATTTTATCCTCCTGTGCCAACCCTACCACAATAGGTAAAAATATTGACAGCTCCATAGAAGCTTTGCCTCTATACGGTTTCGTTACTGATGTGACCACATACCATTAAATTCACAATAAAATATATCTATATTTACATTTTTTTTTTTTGGAAAACGAATTAATATAATTTGCTATATGATTTTACCTGTTTACACCTGGTAGATAGGTATTGTTGCATGGAAAAGTTAGTCAACCGTGCTGTGGCATTTTCTATATATTCATTCTTTTTTTTCAATTGAGACCAATTTTATCAAGGAAAAGATTGACCGTAAGCGGCAAAAAAATTAGTTAAATAGTTTTTAATTAAAAATAGCCTTGCTTAAACATAGGCTGTCAATCACCGCGATTTGTATTTATTTATATATTTTATTATAAAAAAAATATTTCATTAAGGAAAAGTATGAGGGGGTATTTTTTAGACCCGATCTTAGACTATAACTAAAAATATTGCTTTTCTTCCCCAAGACACGCCACTTAGTCTGATTCTGACTAATCTAGTTGCTCCTAGCCACCTCGCGCAGATTATATATGTGTAAAATATTAATTATAGTTTATCATATCCACTACAACCTACACAAGTCCACTGCAGAATATAGGCCTCCTTCAAAGATTGCCTCATAGGAGGATTTTACCAAGTGTGGCAACTATGGTAAAATGCGTGGCGTGTTGCCACCGCAGTTTTTTATTATTTAGAGTTGTTATCAGGATAATGCTGCTGCCTATGTCCTGTTTCAATTATTATTCCCTCTGTCGCCTATTCTTACACGGTCACTTTAGAATAATTTTGGAACGAAGTTCTTTATCGGACGGTACGGGTTTGGTTTTCATTTTCCCTTTGCCGCCTCTTAAGACACCCTCGGGACGAAATGACGTAGTGGATATTATTACACCGCCATTACACAGTTTTTTTTTTAAATTTAATACTAATTATAGTTAAATATTAGAGCTCTGCGAGCTCAAATTATGAAGGCTCATAATTAATGGTTGTCTGTACTAAAGCAGCATGCTTTTAATCTGAGAGGCTTATCTTTTATTAGATTACGTTGTTTGACTAGTAGTTTAATTAGAAATGATTTACGACTCAAAATGTCTTTGAATTCGAATGTCTGTAGTTTTAATATAAAAATAAATCAAAAATATTTTTTATTCATTTATATAACATTGAACCATTTTCTTTTACACCGTTCATCATCATCATCATTACAGCCCTTTACAAAATTACTGCCGAACATAGGCCTCCCTACAGAGAATTCCAAAATGCATTGCAAGACATGAGTCTCCTAATTTAGGAAGGATTTGCATCATCCTATTTTATCCAGTGACAGTAAAAAGCTACTCCCGATAACTGGCGGCATATCGTATAATTTTAAGCCAGATTTTTTTATACATTAAGGTGACAAATGAGCGCACAGTCCACCTGAGAGTACAAGTGCATCCTGTGGCCCATAGACATACACATCTATCCTCAATAAAGACTGAAAATTCAGATGCGGTGACACCCCTGAGGACTAAGATCGTTTTCAGTAAAAAGGGTCGCCAGTTCTCTACACGCACCATATTACTACACAGTAGCATTAAGCTGTTTTTTACGCTGGCATTCTCTGAGAGCGTGGTCCTTGCACGGTTGAGCCCAACTCATTCGTGCTGCAACCACAATATAGCTGTAGCATGGCTCTGCCACGTACATAATATATCACGTTTTGTTTTCATATACGTTGCCATTCGATTCTTAGCTATGTTCAAAATTTCCAGTCTCTAACTCATGGGAAGTTAGATTAAAATTGATATATAAATAATAAAGTACTAAATTTTTTTGAAGTTGTTGAAACATTGTATAAAATTAATTCTAACTTAAAGGTTACATACAATATTAAAAAAAACTGTAATAAAGAAAAACTAAATTAGAAAAATCAATTTCTATATTCGACCCGAACAAACGTTACGAAAGAGAGTTAATAAAACATGGCAAAAAAAATTACATGTAAGAGTAAAAAAGATATCGAAACTTCAGGCTTTTAAGTTGTTTGTTAAAGATAAATTTATTCTTTTAAATTAAATTATTCCCAACAACCTAATAAAGATAGATAATAGTCTCTAAAATGCAAAACGTAGAGTATCCATTGCTAACTATAATACGTTTGAAAGACGTTATTGCGGTAAGACGTTCTCTTAATGGCCAAAATCCACGGTCATTATCGCTTTTATCTCTTAAATGTTAAAACAGCCACTCGTAAATACTCTAGTACATTATATAATATCTGGTCCCTCACTCATCACAAATTTAACCGTCATTTTAAGATTTAATAATCTTTAGACCTTATCTGTATAACCAGACCTCTATAATAGTGATACCGCTTAAAAACAAGTTATTATATTCACAAAATTATTATTTTTCTTGCTATATTCATCCTTTTTTCTTGCTATATTCATCCTAATGTTTTTACCACGTGCACATCGGTAAAGGAAAACAACGTGAGGAAACCTGCATGTCTGAGAAATAAGAAAAAAAAATTCGAAGACATGGGAAATTCACCAACATGGGGCAGCGCGGCGGACATTTTCTTGCCCTAAAACCCTCTCAGAAATGAGGGGAGGCCTGTGCCCAGCAGTGCGACGTATATAGGCTATAACTTTAACTTTTATTCATCCTAACTTAGTAATGATATTCAAGATATTTTGTTTTGAATAAAGTTAAATAATAATATTTATTTACGTAACAAAGAAAATTATGTGTAAATGATCTACAATGTTCAACACGATGGTTCTAATCCGTAAAAAGCCTTGAGTCGTCAGCCTTTTGTTATCCTTTGTATACAATAAACTGTAACATAAATAAACAATTAAGCGGCAGAGCAAGCTAATCCATAATCTACAGTACAGCAGAGAGTTGAGAACCGTAGACACTTTTTACTGGAAACGAGGCATTCTATCGTAGTCCTCTGGGGTGACAACGGACCTGCATTTTGATTCTTAATCGAGGATAAATTTAGTCTATGGGCCAAAACATCCACTTACCATCAAGTGGACTGTGTGCTCGTTTGTCACCCTTATGCTATAAAAAATGCTTTTAATTTATTATGGCCGCAGTACGAATGCGACCCATCTACCACGAAGCATCACGCTCGTACGAATACCAACTGACAAAAACAGCATTTGTGCTGTTTCGGTAAGTCATTCATACGAGACCCACTCGAGCTTTAGCTATTATCGGAAGCGCAGCAGTGTGGTTCTATAACAATTCAATTTATTTACTCATTGGAATCTATAAATGTAATATAAAAAAAATATTATATGAAAACATCTATTGAATTTCTCTAATTTTTAATTGAATTTCTTTTTAAAAAACGTTACCCAGTGGGGGCAGTTTACATACATAATTTTCACAAGGACAAACATCCAGACCCGGAACAATTATTTGTAGGCCATACAAATACTTGTTCCGCGCGGGATTCCAACCCGCGCCGCGGCCCTTAACGCAGCAACTCATTGCTAAGCTACTGCGCCACGGAGTCGTGCCGTGAGCCGTTAAATTATTATATTCCCCGTGGTATCATGTCAAGAATGTATTTCCTCGTCGAATGACTATACTAAGCATTTGAGCGAGAAAAGAACCAGCCTTCTTATCACGACCAGTCGCGGATACAGTTCCTTTAGGAACTTCACCGCACGTGGACCCCGTGGATCGATAGTCGCTACAGCAAATATCACAAATGTGTAGTTATCTCTCAGATACTCATATTTGCGCCGGTTAGTTCGTTATAACTTATGATTCGATGGTCGGGCTATGATCTAATAATTTTCAATATTCAGTTATATTACTCACCTACGCCAAAACTGCCGTCTCTTTCTTCCTTTCCAGATATAACAACGTCTGCATTGTTAATAATTCGGTATCTCAGCGATCGTGTGGTAGCGAAATTCCAGAGTTTGTCCATTATAATTTGTTGTGCTTGATCTTCAAGTGAAGTTCCAGCCCTTGCAAGGGATTCAGATTGTACTGGCATTTGGGCAGCGGTTCCATTGCTAAAACAATAAATTGTACGACTTAATTCCGCCCTCTTTCTTGCACTTGTAGAGAAACAGATGCTCTGCCAGTCTCTATCCTTTTGTTTTCGACATACCACACATTCGAGTCAAATGTTGGTTTGCTTCTTTGTACGTCACGCGTACCACAAAAGAGTGGAATAACTGGCCAACAACATTTTTTTTTATCCTGTGTTTCGTAATTATCGTCTAAAATTCATGATTGATATTTGTACAGCTTTCGTTTGGTAAAGAATTACCCATTTCAGTAAAAAAGTCTTAATGTTTTATTATGCGATTCGAGAATATCCTTACAATTGTTTTGTTTTTATTGTTTTTTAAAAAACGTTATCCCCACACTAGGATTTTCTCCTGTATCGTGGAGGCAGTTTACAAACACAAATTTCACAAGGTAAAACATCCAGACCCGGAACAATCATTTGTAGGCCATACAAATACTTGTTCCGTGCGGGATTCGAACCCGCGTCCCGCAGCGCAGTAACTCATTGCTAAGCCACTGCGCCACGGAACCTTTTTCAATAGACAAATATATTGTGTGATGTCGTATATCTTAACGTGGTTGTATATATGTATATATACTTAGCCTCCTTTGCTCGTCACTACGTCATAATTTTAAACCATAACAAAGGAAAATAATCAAAAAAATAAAAATAAGGAATGTGAAATTATTTGATTCTTTGTAGTTGTTCGAGGTCGGTTTTTAATTTTTATCATAAGTAATTTTTTATACAAGTAATTACGGGTGATAAACGATTTTACCTTCCATCTGATGGTGTTGGTGGATGCTGTGGCCCATAGATATCTAAATGTGACGAATTTATAGGTGGTAGAGCCATGCTGCGGCTATGTTATGTTTGTAGCTTAATATATCGCTTCGACGGGGAAGGTCCCCGCTCTCACAGAATATTAGCACGACAAAGCTGCTTAATGCTGCTGTGTTTCGAACGATAAGCGCAGAGAACTGGACAGCCCTTTAACTGGAAACGAGGCTTTCCATCTTACCCTTTAGCGGTGACAACGCATTTGCATTTTGATACTTAATCGAAGACAGACGTAGATGTCTATGGGCCACAGCATCCACTTACCATCAGATGGACTGTGTGCTCGCTTGTCAACCTATACTATAAAAAAATCTTCCAAAAATAAATGGCAATCCTCTTGAAAGGATTTTTTATATTTACGCAAATACTACACATTAAATGAAACTAATTTCGCGGATAGTTAGTCAGTCCCCCATGAACACGAGCGCTGTAAAGCACCCGTGACGTTGAGAGTTAAAAAGTTAAAATGAACCGCGACAAAATCCGTAAAATTAGTTTAATTTAATGAATACCGACCTTTTATACTTTATATAGCTTCCCAATTCCGTAAGCAGTTTAAAAATCGTCATATATTTACATTAAAATGTGACCTACCTCTCATCAACGATCATCATGTCACCTGTAAGTTGGAACGAAGCAGTCTTAAGAATTTTGTCCATATATCCCACTAGTTCGATCGCGAGACACGAGGAGGTTTGTCTCGCCACGCATTTGTTGCTCAATCCGCGTTTAACTGATTCTTCCGTTCTTTTCTGTAATAATATAAAAGTAAAGTTAAGTGACAGTATATATATGCTGGCCACAGGACTAGACGCATCTCATTTATTACACGTTTTTCTAACCGTGTATTGGCGGTGTAAGAATACCCACTACCCCATATCGTTCCGTGTGTGTCGTAAAAATTGATAGACGTAAACAAAAATAGAAGATGGGCAGCAGCATCTTCCTGATTTACAGCTGAATAAAAAAACTGCGGTGGACAAACCGTTCGCCAAGCGTGGCAACTATTGCGAAATCTCCCCTATGAGACAATCTATGGGGGAGGCCTATACTCAGCAATGGACCTTTATAGGCTATAATAGATAGATAAAAATAGACTTTCGGGCAAGGGAGTATTCTCCCGTATGGGTTTTGGAGAACCTGAATCTCAAAACCCATCGTAGCATCTGTGATACTACGCCTGCCTGAAATATTATCCATGGATAAAATTCTAGTTTAGATATTAATTTATATTTATGTGTAAACAATAAGCAGCCCTCTGGCGTATTGATACTATGGCAATTAGATACTCATATCATCATCGTCATAATTAGTAATAATAATGTGCTCCAAACCGAATTTCGATCACATCGGCAAGTCTCAATGGAGACTACACATCTGCGAAGGATAGGACTATAGTGTTCGAGTGTATGCGCAAACACAAGTGCACTCTATATTCCCTAACTCCTATTATTCGATGAAAGGTAAATCCAAAACGACCAGAGAGAGATCAGACGTGGAACCAACTTTACGTGCTTCCCGAGGCACGGCGTTGAAATACAGCTTAACACTGCTGTGTTTCGTATGGTGAGTGTTAAAACCGGAGATCCTTTTTACTGGAAAAGAAGCATTCCATCTTAGTCCTCACGGATGACAACGCATCTGCATTTTGATTATTTATTGAGGATAGATTTAGATGTCTATGTGTCACAGCAACTACTTACCATTAGGTGGACTGTGTGCTCATTTGTCACCCTATCCTATAAAAAAAGTGGATGCTGTTGCCCATAGATACATAGACTTGGCTCTGCGCTCACGAAATCGCCTATCAGAAGCGTGGTGCTTTCTTATTTAAAAAGTAGACATGATCATTTCTGACCAGATCATTAGTCTCATGAACCGGGTAATTTGGGTCGATATTTCAAAGTAATAATTTCATGTTTTAGTACTCTCAGATCTGTGAGACCCGCTCGATAATGTCGGTCGTCGGACAATACTATACTCTTTGGTCGTAGATCTTGTAAATCTTTTGATCCGGTACGTTCAAAAAATGTAATTGCAATCATCAATACTTTGATGCGACCCGGGTCAAATGAACTATCCATTCAGGACACATGTCTACTTTAAAAAGGATATTAATGTGACACAACAAATATTGACCTTATCTCAAAGTAATAAAGTGTGAATATTGTTTAATCTGTGGTTATAGCGTAGGATAACCTACTTGCCACTAATCCACTGCATATCACCCCGTAGGTGTCGTAAGAGGCGACAGAGAGAAACTGTATTAAGAGATATATATAGTAATCCTTTCAATTACAACTTAATAATAAAAAACTGCATTTGCTGTCAATAGTAACATCCATAATAAATTTGCCCCTTGTATGTCAGTCTATAGGGGAGGTCAATACTTAGTAATAAAATTTTGTAGGACTTTAATGAAAAAAAAATCTAATATATAACCTTGACAGTTAAGAGAACTGAACTTAAGCTAAGAAAAAATCATAACACGTTGTAACATAACCTTAACGTAGGTTTAGGTCAAGTTGTTTAACATAAAACACATTAGAAGTAATAAAAAATACTTATAACTATTTAAACTTCGATTAGAATAGAATAGAATAGAATAGAATATTTTTTATTCAATATACATTACATGTGTAATTCTTATTGAAAGTCATATTTTACTTTACCACTGGTTCGAAAAAACCCTCTGTCCTGGGAAGAACCAGCAAGAAACCCAGCGGGACTTTTTTTTAAATAAATTTTACAATATAAATGATTACGAACTATTTACAAAATTTATTTTAGAAACCGCTTGGAAGCGATCACCTCATTCCCAGGGGTTATTATCAACCATGTATTCATATGACCATATGATTAGAAAATCATATGACCAGAATTGGGCTTTTTACGGGATAATATAGAATAGAATAGAATAATTTTAATTCAATGAACATTATACGAAAACTTATTGAAAGTCATTTGTGCTTTTACAACTGGTTCGGTATAAATCTCTGTCCTGGGCAGAACAAGCAAGAAAACTAGCGGGTTTTTTTTTAAATTTACAATTTAATATTTTATTCAATTAAGTGTGAAAATATTTAGAAACAGCATGGTAGCGATCACCGCATTTGTAAGGGGTTCTTATAAATCAAAAAATAAATCAGTATGATAACATTTATTTAATAAATTTTGCATGATATGATTTTTAAACTTTTAAATAGGTCCCTGCATATTTTCTAAGGCTTTGCCGCTTACATTGCATGAAGAAATAATTGACTCTTTGGAGTCGAGTAACTGGTATGGTCCGTACCGTGCCGTGTAAACCTATCAGCACTTTTCATAGATAAAAGTCCGTGGAGCACAAACACGTAGACGCTGCTACCACAGGGGCACTCATGGGGTTGAAAAATCGCCACTCCTAGTAGGATTCCTACTGCGATGCGCAAACTTTCCCCATTAAGTAATGTACCGAAATTACTTGTTGGTAAAGCGTGTTCAGTGAGTAGATCAGATTTATTTCAGTATTATTAAATTATTAACCCCCGGAGAAACAATAAACACGCTGTAAAAATGACAGCTAAAATCAAACCTTTTTTTAAATTATAGAATTATAAATTTTACGTGGTAGAGCTATACTACAGCATGGTTGTACCACGAATGGGTTGGATTGACTGGGGAAGGACCACGCTCTCACAGAGTACCAGCGTAAAATAGCATTTCATTGCTGCTGTGTTTCGTAGGGTGAGTGTAGAGAACCGCAGACATTTTTTACTGGAAATGAGGCATTCCATCTTAGTCCAGAGTGGCAACGCATCTGCATATTGATTCTTAATCGAAGATAGAATGTAGACAGACATGTCTACAGGCCACAGCATCCACTTACCATCGGGTGGACTGTGTGGTCGTTAGTCACCCTTTTAATATATTAAAGAAAAGACTATTTTTTTACTTTTCGAACGTGTCATCTGCATTTCGATTTTTCTTATAAATGTATAATATTATAAAGTTAAAAAAAATCTCCAATTCTTTTTCAACTTTTAATTTTGTGATGATGAAGATAATTTAAATAACATTTAAATAAGATCTTTAATTTATCTTAGTGAACCTGTAATAAGTCAATCATACATTTTATTCAGCAACAAGCTATAATACTTGCTTATTAATATCAAATTATACGTTCACACGTGATTGAGACGTTCATTAAGAAACGTCGACTTAACACCTACGCGAAATCAATCGCTCTGATATTATTGACTGTGTCGCGCCGGTTTTCCACTTTCCACGTATAATTGATACCGCATGCAGACTGACTGGTGATCCATATCAGAGGTTATAGAGAGTACTCTGAACCACTTACTCACACAAGTGTTAACAGTTAAACTGAATTTCCTTTTCAATCGCATACATAAATGTATTGAAAACTATCACAAAATATAGCTTCAATGGCTGAATAAAGTTTTTTTATATAGGATAAGGGTGACAAATGAGCACACAGTCCACCTGATGGTAAGTGGTTGCTGTGGCCCATAGACATCTACATCTATCCTCTATTACAAATCAATATGTAGATGCGTTGTCACCCGTGAGGACTAAGATGGAATGCCTCAGTTCCAGTAAAAAGGGCCTCCGGCCACCTGCACTCACCAAGCGAAACACAGAGGTAAACCTCTACTTCACGCTGGTTTTCTGTGAGGTCGGGGTACCACCCCGGTTCGAGCCGGCCCATCCGTGCGACAGAAAAAGCTGCCGCGTGGCTCTACCACTGTTAGAAAAAGTGAAGCATTCACTAAAAAGTTCACCAAGAGATGCTACTTTTTAGGTAATTTCAAAAAGAGGATGTTTACAATTCTGTACTGTATTTTTTGTATGATGTTTTCGTATGAATGGGGATGTGTTTTTTGTAACTATTAACATGACACGGAGATTGTTATAATATATAGTCTACTCAAATGGCAAAAAAAAAAACTGTTGATATAAAGTACAGTAAAAAGGTACAGGGCTTAATTCCTAAAATTGCTTCTTAGTTTATTTTCTAATTAATTCACTTTAGATTACATAACAATAAATGTAATTGAAAAAATATATGGACTGCCGTCCGTTATTCTGTGCATCGGTGAGTCTTCTCGCTTAATAGAAATGTAAGCAATAGATTCAGATATAAAGTATTAAATTAGATTCCATTTATTCTAAGGAGGATCACTTTTGAATTTTGTTATTCAACTCAACAGCGTTTAAAAGTTTTAAATGAAAGTTCATAAGATTCTCTGTTTTTTTTTCTCGTTGATCTTATCGTCACTATTTTTATTTTTTTTTCATCAAAATTAAATGAAACGTTCAAAAAGAATGCGCTTTTGGGTTTTCCAAACTTTTTTATCCTGTTGTTCTATAATCTGAGATTTTATATAGCACGGATGTAAAATCACATATACGGAGGAAAATAACTTTACCGAATTCTAGACAGTTAGGGGATTCGACTTTTCCCATCAAAAATGCGAAGCTGTTCATTGGTATGTGTCCCGATCGCAGCCTTAGAGCTGTAACGATATCGGTCCTGCCCATATTAGCCCATATTGGCCAAATAGAAGATGTAATGCACATTTTGGTGGAGTGTGTTCGTATCGAAGCCAAAAGAGTAAATTTTTGCAATAAATATAATGTAAGTAGATTAGATATCGGATTTTGTAACAGTATTCTGGCTTCACCATTGTCTGGGGAAGCCAGAATTTTGTACAAAATGGTCCAAGTTGGACTTAAAACAAGATAAAAAAATGTAAATACAATGATGGTGGCATTATAATAGTTTTATAAAACCCTCTTTAAAAATAAAGATTAAAAAAAAACTTTACCGAATTTCAAGCAAAGCTTATTGACATTTTAGACTATTTTATAACACTGTTCTATAAGAGACGTAAAGACTATAAATATATTATTACATAGAAAATTAAAACAAGACTATCACATTCATTTGCAAAACGTAACACTACCAATCTGTTGATAATCCCGCGAATATTCTCTTAATAAGCAATATGGGCCTCTCCCTAGTTCACAAATACTGCCTAAACATTACTTCTTTAGAGTAACTTTAAGTAAAGTAACAGGCTATATACGTCACTGCTGGGCACAGGCTTCCTCTCATTGGCTAGAGGGTTTTGGGAAAAGAAAATGTTTGCCTGTCTGTCTGCCCAATACATGTTGGCGAACTTCACATATCTTCAAAATATTTTTTTCTAATTTCTCAGACATGCAGATTTCCTCACGATGTTTTCCTTCACTGTCGAACACGTGGTAAATCAGCATTTAAAATTGCAATTAACAATTTCATTGGTTCCGGCGGGGATCGAACCCGGGTGGATAAATATTGGATATCAGTTTTTTTTTTTTAATTAAAAAGATATAAATAAAAGACAATGTGAATACATGATACATGAACACATGACAGATCCACGCTGAAGCTGTATTATAGCTGTGGCACGGATGGGTACGTTCGACCGGGGTAGTGCCACGCTCTCGCAGAATACCAGCGTCAAATAGCAGCTTAATGCTGCTGTGTTTGGTATGGTGTGTGTGGAGAAACGAGACATTTCATCTTAGTCCTCAGAGTTGACAATGTATCTGCATTTTGATTTTTAATCGCACAAATGCACTTAAAATGCTGTTGTTGGTTGCAAATGATTTTAGATGCATAAGTGTACGTGCGTGTTCTTACAATAAGTTGAGTATATATTTGGCTTGGTTTTTGCGTCACTTGATATGTACGCGGCGCTTCATCATTCTTCCCTTTTTGGTCTGAGTTAAATTATTACCCCTTTTTTATAGAATAAGAGTGTCAAACAACCACACAGTCCACGTAATTGTAAGTGGTTACCGTATCCCATGGGCATCTACATCTCCCAATCCCGAATCAAAATGCAGATCAGAAAAGGGTCACAGGTTATGTACACTCACCATACAAAACCTAGCAGCGTTTAGCTGCATTCGTGCTACAACCATAATGTAGTTCCAGCGTGGCTCTACTACGTATAAGTATATTTTAATTTATGAATTATAATAACCCTCCTTCCCTAAAGATTATCGCTATCAAGCTATATATAATTTGTTTTATGTTGTTAATTTTGTACGAGTAACATATATGATAGTAAGTTATTTTATTATTTAAAAAAAGTCCCGCTGGTTTGTTGCTATTTATGCCCAGGACAGAGGGTTTTTCCGAACCAGTGGTAAATTAAACAAAAGAGATATAATATGTATTATTTATAATTTTATTTATTTATTTATTCTTTATTGTACACAAAGATATATAATACATATAACGTAATATTTACAATAGGCGGTCTTATCACTCTGAAAGTGATCTCTTCCAGACAACCTTTTTTACGTGGTAGAGCCATGCTGCAGCTATATTAGTAGTATAGTTGTAGCACGAATGGGTCGGCTCGACCGGGGAAGGACTATGCTCTCATAGAATACCAGCGTAAAATAGCAGCTTCAATCTGCTCCGTTTCGTATGGTGAGTGTAGAGAACCGGAGACCCTTTTTACTGGAAGAGAGGCATTCCATCTTAGTCCTCACGGGTGACAGCGCATCTGCATTTTGATTAGCAAACGAGGGTAGATGTAGATGTCTATGGGCCACAGCCAACTAATTACCATCAGGTGGACTGTGTGCTCGTTTGTCAACATATCCTATAAAAAAAGAAAAAATTTTGTGTAGAAAATTGATGCAAACAATAGTCAAAATAAAGTACGAAAAAAGAATATGATACTACATGTAAATTAAGATAAGTGAAAATTATATATAATACGATATCATAGAGTAGATGAAAAGAGTAGGAAAAGGGAAAAGTAAATTACCTAATAGTATTCTAAGCAATACGATATAACAAGACTTTTGAAGGAATAAAGAGATTAGGCACGACGAATGTGGAGAGGTAAAGAGTTTCACAAACGTACAGCATTGACAGTAAAGGATAATATATGTTAAATAAAAAGTTTGTGTTTATGTTTCTGTTTCTAGAATATGTATTTATATAACTTTAACAAGATCATCACTAACGCAATCGTTGTCACAGAATACAGAGAGAAAATAAACGTGCGTAGATACAATATCGCCGTCATGCCGTCACGCTGCCATTATTCAGTCGTTCTCGTAAGTAGCAGTAAATATCAACGACTCAACGATTCCTTGCGGTAAGGAATGCGTGTAAGTGCGAATCAGTAGTCCGTATAAGTTTGACGTATATATTCAGTCCGTCTAAGAATTTGTGAAATTTAATTTTAATTTATTAACATCTAATGAAATGTCGCTAAAACTTGAAAACGGCTCGAGTGATTTCGATTAAATATTCTGTGTGCGTTTGAATGAGTCTCTGAATGGTTTAGATTCACAATTGGAACCGGTAGGTGCCACTGTTTAATCACCCTGCGAAGCCAATCGCTTGTATACAATATTAAAAAAAACTATAATAAAGAAAAACTAAAACTTAAATTATTATTATACAGTCCTACTTCCGTGGTATCGAGTTAAGAATGCTAGCTGCGTTACCTCGCTGAATGGCTATACTTAGCCTTTGAGCGAGAAATGAACCAGCCATCTTATCACAGCAGTGACGACCAGTCGTAGATACAGTTCCTATAGGAACTTCACTGCGCGTGGAACCCATAAACCGATAGTCTACAGCAAATGACATACTAATATGTAGTCATCTCTGAGTTTTTATTGATGCTGATAACCTGAGTATGAATTCAAACCAAAAAAATTATAGGCAATAAAATTATAACTATTTTAGGGTACATAATGGATCTGTTTTTCGGCGATTTCAAAAAAAGAACGAATTGAGAATTCGACAGTATGTTTTTTTTTACTATATTAAAAAAGATATCTTTTCTACCGACTTCAAAAAGGAGCCGGTACACAATTCGACTGTATATGTGTGTTACCTCATAACTTCTTACTGGGTGAACCGATTTTGATGATTCTTTTTTTATTTGAAAGCTGGCGCTTCCGACGTGGTCCCATATTAATCAAGGTCTGACTAATACTTTTGAGTTATTCTTAATAATTTATGTTGAAGTCGGTTGCACAACATTTTTAATTTTTAATTATTAATTTTGAATCGAGTTTGACATTGAGATTGTGATATTCCTTAGACCACTAGAAAAGGTTAAAAAATAACTTTTAAAGTAAAAGCCGAATAAATAACTTCGCATACTGGAGTGAGGGCTTTATTTCTTTTATTCACTACTTTGTTTTTTATCGACTTCATAATTTGAAGTTATTTTTCTTTTATCAGACTGTGTGACGCAAAAGTGGGTAATGTGTTTATCAGCCTATATACATATTATACTAAACGCGTGAGCCGAGTTTGATGATTCTTCTGTAAATCGATTTGTGTTAATCTTGTGAGTATCATTGAAGACATGGTGTACACAAAATTCAATAAGGCGACAACCAGACGCCATATTGTGAAAAAATAAAAAGAATCTCAACGAACTATGTCGTGTGGGGTATCATTGAATAGGTATTTGTAAAGCATCTTTAGGTTTCTATAATCATTTTTTCATTTTGAATTATCACTTAAGATCTATAACGATTTAAAGTTTTTTAGCAATCATTCTCACTTTATAATAAAGCTGTGATAAATTTCATATATAGTTAATCATATAATAGATCTTATTAACGTGGAACGTAATTGTTAATTTTTTTAAAACTCTTTTACGAAGTTGGGTTTTTTAATTACTGTTTTAACGATTAACCTTGTTTAGAGTTCTTTGCTGTCGGCTTTTTCTTTTAGAAAGGTCACTCCTTCCGAATCAATTTTCTTATATAGCTCGCGGTACACAAATTGGGTAGGGAGCGAAATCAAGTTTTAACAAGAAATAAAGTCGAAACGTCAGGAATTAAAAAGTTAAATTAAACGCGATAAAATCCGTAAAAATTAGTTTCAATTAACGTGTAGTCTTTGCGTAAATATAAAGAAAATCATTAAGAAATAAAGTCGTTATGTTGCCCCGCCACGCAACACATTCGCTCATCTTATACTGAACTCGTTTAAATATGGCGATAATGGTTAGATTGATTTAATAGTTAAATTATAACTTAAAAAAATAACTAATAATTTTAATGGCTTTTATATCTATCTTTTATATGCCTCTGTGACGTGGTTAAGTTTGATAGGTAGAAAATGAATTAGATTAGGCGTAACAGAATTGTAGAATGAATTACAATAAGTATCGATTGGTATTGGAAGTGGGTACAATCCCTGATTACATTGTCTTCGCTGGCAGCAGCTCGGCCTAGTAGTCTGGGCCGTGGAGCGCGGGACGGCTGGTTAAGTCTGGCCGCTTAGATGGTGTGGCGGCCATCGAATTTTTTAATAGAATAAGAGTGACAAACGAGCACACCTCCTGTCCACGAGTGACACGAGTCCACCTGATGTTAAGTGGATGCCGTGGCCCATAGACATCTACATTTATACTCGATTAAGAATCAAAATGCAGGCGCGTTGTCACCCCTGAAGACTAAGATGGAGTGCCTCGTTTCCGGTTCTCTACACTCACCATACGAAACACAGCAGCATTAAGCTGCTATTTTACGCTGGTATTCTGTGAGAGCGTGATCCCACCCCGGTCGAACCGACCCATTTGTGTTACAACAATAATATAGCTGCAGCATGGCTCTGCCACGTAAAAAAACTTACTAGCTTACACCTCGGTAGCGAGGGTAAGGGGCTATAGGGTCCTTGTAGTCCCTTCCCTCTGGAGTTAGGTCTCCAAGTTGAGGTTTACGTGAATTTTAAGTATACAGTTGTAGCAAAATAAAAGTTAACTTAATATTGTTATGTATGTGTTTCACCGAGTTCAATGATTTCCTTTTCTTTTCTTTTAAAATATAGTTTGTTATCTCGTTATGAATATTTTTTATTGAATAATGATGAGAAACGAGCACACAGTCCACCTGATGGTAAGTGGTTGTTGCGACCCATAGACATCTATATCTATCCTCAATAAAGAATCAGAATGCAGATGCGTTTTCACCCGTAAGGATTAAGATGGAATGCCTCATTTCCAGTAAAAAGGGTGTCCGGTTCTATACACTTACCATACGAAACACAGCAGTGTCAAGCCGCCATTCCACGCTGGTATTCTGTGAGAGCGTTGTCCTTCCCCGGTCGAGCCGACCCATTCGTGCTACAACCATAATATAGCTGACTGCCTCGTTGGTCTAGTCGTTGTAAATCCGATTGCTGTTCATGAGGTCCCGGGTTCGAACCCCGGGTCTTCTCAAAATATATTATTTGGTTTTTCTGGCAAGAAGTTCCCATTAACCTGAAGTCAGACAGTTGGTCGTGTTGCAAGCCCGTGCCTCGAAAAATACGTAATGGCAGCCGTGACCGAAATTCAGTTTGGAGGAAATTATAATATAGCTGCAGCATGGCTCTACCACGTTTACTCTCCTATAACTAGATCTTTCTTCAATATCGTGTTGTCCATAACTCCTGTACATTATTGTGTTTTGTTTTTATCCACATTGTCACCTAATAATCGTCAACTACTTTCCCACCGAAATGCCTCAAGGTAATATGTATCAGACTAAATACGGCACATTGGCAGAATTATTGTAACCTTACCACAAAACCAAGAGCCATATTGAAGATGAAAATAATAATAATAATATGACATTAACTGAATTTTCAGACACATTACACAGATAATTAACCGTAAGGCTATTGAAATTAAAAAAAAACATCCTAATTTCAATAGCGAGAGAGGCTGGGTATTACCACCTGCTTGTGATAATGTAATTAATAAAATAAAACTAAACCCAAGCATACCACTGCAAGACTTCAAGACACAGTAAATTCATTCCGCGTAGATCGGACCAAAATTAATAATTAAAAAAGCAGAAGGTACTCCGGGTTAACTCTGACATCGAGACGTCAATCACCCCAGCCCCCCGTCACCCGAAACGTCAGTAATTAATAAGAAAAATAAGTTAATTAAACGCGATAGATTCCGTAAAAGTAGTTTTATTTATTATTAAAGGTATTTTAGACTCTGTTTGACATGTATAATGAACTGTAAAAAATATTATTATATATTTTCAGAAATTAATTAAACTTCGCTTAGTAATATTGTTTACAATTGTAACATAACAAAATAACATCGCACTTACTATAATATTCCTAGATACTAGTAATATCAAACTCACCTCATTGTCGATATCTCTCGACCTTACGATTCCGAATAGTAAAATCGATAATAAGAACACGCTCTTCATTTTATCGACAATAAATTCTGTCTTCACTTCACTAGCACTAAAGTGCTATCACTGTAATTTATTGATTATATAGTTTGATACACCGACGCAGGTTGACAACTGCTACACTTTACGGAGTATAAAGCAAATGCAGAAGTGCATCTAGTAATACAGTTTTATATGGGAACGCTTCACTGAACACGCAGTGGGGTGTGATCCGGTCATATATGCTCCTCACTTGCATTGATTTATATTGTATCGTTTTGATTTCAAATTGATTTAGTTCCAATATTATATTTTATTCACTTAAACGTAATGAAGAAAACTTTTTAACACTAATATATTATACAGGGTTACTTTGCAATAACCGGCCAAATTTGCAGAGAAGGTTTTAAATAAGTAATGTAGGCAAATTGTAAAGAAAAATTAATTAAAAAAATCTCAATCATTCTGTCCTTTTTATATTTTAAATTGAGAATGCGTGGTAATGCATCATTTTAACTAATTTTACTGCGCACACACACATTTGTAAGGGTCGATCGGTAGGCAAAAACGTTGTTGTCCATAAATCACATTCAATTTAGGATAATTTTAAATAAAATTTGAAGCCTTATTTACTTCTATTTTCAAAAACTGCAAATACGATATATTTTTATTTATATATTTGACTTTGAGTTCAAAATTTGGTTACCCTTTGAAAAATAACCCTGTATTTACACTATAAAATATATTTTCATTGTAGCAATTACAGTATACATAACCAAGCTGTATATATACACTTAAATATAAGCAAGCTAAGGTATACTTTAATAAGTTGTAACATCATTAATGGAATGAGAAAGTTTAAGAAAGCTATGAAAATGCTCTTCAAAAAAGTGATTGCAAAAAGCTATCAATTTCAACTAAAGAGAAAACTCATACCGTTGCCGTTACAGCCTATTTAAATCCACTGCTGAATATAGGCCCCCCCATATACTGTATCATAGGGGGGTTATTTTCCATAGTTGCCACGCTTGGCAAGCGGGTGGGCAATCGCAGTTTTTTGGCAACCCATTTTTTTTTTGTATTATTCAACAAAATGTTTTCTTGACTGATAATATTAAGTCCTTACATATGAAATTGGCGTTTTGTACGAGAGGAATATAAAATCATTTTTTTTTGTAAAATATATTTAATTAATCAAAGTATGCACCGTTGTTATCTATGCACATTTGTCATCTCATAGGTAGTTCATTGATCCCTTTACTAAAAACCATGGGGGCGTGAATCAATAAACTCTTTGAAAGCGGTTTGGACTGCCGCTTCGGAGTTGAATTTTTTTTCTTATAAGAAGTTGTCCGAATTCCGGAAAAAATAGTAATCTGCTGGACCAAGGTCCGGGGAGTACGGTGGATGTCGCAGAAATTCCAATTGTAGCTCACCTAACTTAGTGGTTGTTTGTTGAGCAGTGGTCTTGCGTTGTCGTGAAGTAGCAGTGGCCTAGAGCGATTGATCAATCTCGGTTGTTTACCAGCTAGTTCTTCCTTCATGGTTTGCAGTTGCTAACAATAGATATCTGCCGTAATGGTTTGACCAGATTTTAGAAAGCTGTAGTGAACGACACCGGCGCTAGTCCACCAAACACTCACAAGTAACTTTTTCTGAGTCAATTTTCGTTTAGGGCAGGACTTGGCTGGGTCTCCAGGGTTCAGCCGTTGCGACGAGAGCTTCCGATTATCATACAGTATCCACTTTTCATAACAAGTAATGATTCGATTTGAAATCCTTTCATTATTGTGTCGGTTGAGCAAAGTAACACAGCAGTCGACTCGTGTTTGCAAGTTCGATTCACTCAATTCATGAGGTACCCATCGTTCAAGTTCTTTTACTTTCCCGATATGCTTCAAGTGGATTAATACAGTTTTATCACTTGCCCCGAAGCCTGCAGCTATCTCTGAAGTGCTTTGTGATGGATCCGCTTTCACAATAGCCTTTAATTCTTCATTTTCCACTTTGGCTCCAGCCGTCCGCGGGGTTGGTTCTGAAGGTCGAAATTTTCAGAACGAAAACGTTGAAACTAAAAACGTACCGTGCTTTCTTTTGCGACACCAGCGCCGTACACATCATTGATCCTTCGAGCTGTTTCTGCAGCACTGGTGCCACGGTAGAACTCGTACTCGTAAATATACCGATATTTAATGATTTCTATTGTGCGGTAATAAGCGACGTCAAAGAAAAAAAAGAGGAAAAAACAAATGAATGACTGTTTTCAACTCAAATGTAACAGCTAAATGAATTTATAAATTTGAATTTGGAATTCTTAACCAAAGAGAAGATATTTTAGATCAAAGTGGTCAGTATGACAAAAAGCTAATTTCATATGTAAGGCTAACCTAATATTATGTTAAGTTGGATACTACATAATATTAGATTGAAAATTATTAATAATAAAAAAAATTGAACTTTTCGTTCATTTGCAGGAACCGCGACGAACTTGAATTATTTTCTGTAATACTGAAAATATTACTGAACTTCCATTTTAGTATATGTTTTAGTCAATATGAAATGAAAAATAAACCTAAATATTTGGGCGTTAGTGATTAATCTCTTATCAGCATATCTCTCAATACGTGAAAAGTTTGCAATTGACGGTGTAGTTATAAAATTAGATGTCCTTCAGGAAACGATAGAGTCTGCCTTATAATGATCCTATAATGATGCCTTATAATGATATATACGTATGATACAGAAATGTCTAATATAGATTGGTTTGCTGATATTACCCCAATTTTATTTAAAATTAAAAGAAACGCCTTAACACAAAAATAACCCAACCCAAACAAATAGTGGATATTGTTTTCAAACGTTTTGCAACAAGTAACAATTCAAACACGTAATAAATTAATTGTTTAAAGTTTAAACTGTCTAAATCACTGCAGAATGCTGTTATTAATAAAAAAATAATGATGTAGATATCGAAAGTACGATCGTATTTCTCAGAATTATCTTGATTCAAAACTCAAATGGGGAGCACATACTAATAAAGTAACTTCTAAGTTAACTTTTGAATTCTTCATTATTAAAGGTTTTAGAAAAATGGCTGATGAAGCATCAAATAAATTTGTGTAATTTGTAACGTTTACTGTGGAGATCTGTAGCTGCACCGGAAACAATATTCATTTTACAAATGCAAGCGATCTATAAGGGACTGCAGGACGCTATGTGAATTTTTCAAGGAGACTAATATTTTGGCACTTTCTTCTTTTTTTCTATGTATAGAATTAGTGTAATAAACGAGCACACAGTCCACCTGATGGTAAGTGGATACTGTGGCCCATACATATGTAATTTATACTCGATTAAGAATTAAAATGCAGATGCTTTGTTATCCCTGAGGACTAATATGAAATGCCTCGTTTCCAGTAAAAAGGTCTCCGGTTCTCTACACTCACCATTCAAAACACAGCAGCGTTAAGCTGCTACTTTACGCTGGTATTCTATGAGAGCGGGGTCCTCCTCGGTTGAGCCGACCCATTCATGCTACAACCTTAATATAGCTGCAGTGTGGCTCTTCCACCTGTTACGTACTTCCGTTGTTATTTTATTTTGGAGAGCATTATGCATACTGTACGGAAAACATAAATTAATTTAATGAAAAACATACTTTTCCTGTAAAGGTCGAGGTGATACGCGGATACAACTATAGATTACGGGTTGGGCAGCTATGGACTTACGTTCCCAGTGTATTGAAATATAATCAAAGAACTACAAACAAGGTTGTTAAAGATACTAATAGATAATAAAATGAAAATTGCGTGTAATAAAGAATATGATAAACTTTTCAAAGTTTGTAAAATTGTACCTGTAGACAAAAAAGTGAAAATAAAGTTAATAATGGAACAATATAATAAAAATGAGTTTAAAGTAAAAAGAGAATATGGCTACCCAACTCGTCAATCCACTAGAAAAGGAAAGCATGTAGTACCTAAAATTAAAAATTACTTCGGTAAGCGCACAAGACGATGGGTTATCCCGCAATTACATAACGAGCTGCCGCTGGACTTGCTAAATAAAGTTATCTCAAAAAATCATTAAAAAAATATTCTAAGAAAACATTATCTATCATTGTGTCCATAAAGGTACGCCACAGGCCACGAGTAACGTACTGTTAAAATTAGCAGTCTATATGCGATGTGTGCTGTATGAGTATGTGTTGAATTAGTGTATAT
Organism: Parnassius mnemosyne; assembly: GCA_963668995.1. Classification (NCBI taxonomy): domain Eukaryota; kingdom Metazoa; phylum Arthropoda; class Insecta; order Lepidoptera; family Papilionidae; genus Parnassius; species Parnassius mnemosyne. The sequence goes on along the minus strand of CAVLGL010000090.1, from coordinate 4,512,137 downwards.
GTATATATATAGTATTTATATAAAAAAAATCAAAAAATAATGAACCAATTTTGATATTTGGCTGATGTGGACCTCATAACAAACTTTGTATTAAATATGTATAAATAAAATAATAAAACAGATGTTGGGAGATATTAGTATATGTATAAGAAATTATACTTCAGATTTTATATATATATATATATATAGATGAACATAAGCATGTAAGACGAGAACTACTGCCGACAAACTGTAATGCAGTTTGGCAGATGAAAATGTTATAAATGTTTATTGTATAATTGGAAGAAAATAAATTTAAAAAAAAGATATTCTCAAATAGAGATTAGTTAAAACTGAGTAGATGCATAAAATTTTACAAATAAATCACAAAAACTATAGAATTTGATTGTTGGAAACACACCAGAAGATGACCTTTCTAAAAACAATTAGAAAATGAAAGACTGCGGTTGCAAATGACAGTAGCCTGATATCAGGGCGCGGACCGCAAACTCGAAAGGTCCGCCATTCGACTAATGTCGTGAACTACTCCTAACACAAGTATTTTAACCAGGAGTGGTAAAAAGGAATATTCGTAAAGTTAATTAATATAAGATTACTAGTATTTAAAAAAAACCATCTGCTAAGCGTACGAACTATGTCAAAAATCCCCCTTATGAGGTTATCTATGGGTAGACCTATATACAGCAGTGAAAAAGATATTTTGACATCACATTGACTTTATTGTAGGTAGTAAGAGAATGCAACATAGCATTTGAGAAAAAGATTTCAGATTTTCTTCCCGGTTACTTTCCGATATCTTTTTTTTTTGCAAACCAGTTTTGATTGGGCATTCATAATAGCTTTAAATAAGCCAGAATTGAATGAAGTATTTTTTACGTGGTAGAGTCACGCTGCAGCTGTATTATGGTTGTATTACGAATGGGTTGGCTCCACTGGGGTAGGACCAAGCTCTCACAGAATCCTAGTGTAAAATAGCTGCTTAAGACTGCTGTGTTTTGTATGGTGAGTTAGAGAACTGGATTTAGTTTTTTTACTGGAAACGAGGCATTCCATCAAAGTCCTTAGAGGTGACAACACATCTGCATTTGTATTATTAATAATGTGTACAAGCCACAATATTAACTTACCATCTGTTGAATTGTGTGCTCGTTTGTCACCCTGATCCTATAAATAAAATGTAGATTCAACTTTGATATTGGTTTTGAATGAAATGAAAAATATTTATTTCTTTGATGTAAATAATTAAAATTTTGATATTGGAATTCCATATGCGTCTCCGTTTCTTTCTGACAATCCATTCGATTTGGTGCCATTTCTATTTTAGCCATCGAGCCGTGCTATTGTGTTTCAGGTTTAAGAAAACTTAGCCACTACAATATATATTTGAAAAAAAAAACGTATATTTTTCGATGCGATCACTACTAACAGTGTAACAAGAAGGAGAATAGCCGCTTAAAAGTGTGTTTTTTTTTTCATTCTTTCTTTATAGCTCATCAAAATTGAACTGCTATACATATGCCTCCCCAAATGCTATTTTTTTATTACTTTAAAGGTTGTTATTTGATGAGGATGATGCTACAGCCGATCTGTTTCAGTTTCCCCCTGTCTTCTCTTTCGATACCTACGGTGTGATATGTGGTAGTGCATACATTCTAGGAACAAACATAAGCTTGTAATACCAGTTACTAGACTCCACAGAATCAGTAATTCATTTATGGGGCAATGTATACGCTTTTACAACAAAATCCCAGAACATATTCAAAGTTTGTCAACAAAGAAGTTTAAAAGTTTTATTAAAGAAAAACTGTACAAAAAGGGTTATTATAATATCAAGGAATATATAAATGAAAATAACCCCTGAGAACAAGGTGATCGCCACAATGCTGGTTCTATGAAAAATTACTTAAAAATTGTATAATCGAAATTATGTTTGAAAAAAAATGTCCCGTTGGGTTTCTTGCTGGTTCTTCCCAGGACAGAGATAATTTCCGAACCAGTGGTAGATAAAAAATGACTTTCAATAAGAATTATTTAATAATCGATATTGAATAAAAAATTATTCTATTCTATTCTATATTCTTACACCGCCACTACACAGCGTTAAAAAATGTGGCAAGAACAAATAATCCTAGTTACCAATTCAAACGACAATCTGACGATCATTACGATAATATGGTTTGAAGAAAATGTCCTGTAGGTGTTCTTACGACTATGGGATATTATGCCATAAATATATTATCAACTTTCGATAGACGACAATATAACCATCTACTCGTATTTAAACTATTTAAGTATGTCGTTGACGATAAACGGATTAGTAAGTTAAAGTGGCAATGGGCCTACCATATAGCTCGATGAACCGAAAGAAAGGTTCTCGAGTGGCAACCTCGTACTGATAAGCATAGTGTAGGGCGGCCTCCCACGAGATGAAGTGACGACGTTGCAGCCCGGTGACAGGACGTTGGCGATGATTCTATCTCCGGTTGTGTCGGCTTACCGTCCCATCGGACTATGAGAGTAAGGCATTATAGAGAACGCCCGTACTTGCGCATACACTCAGAAACTATAATATAAAAGCCATTCGGGGTGGGTCAGGTTACCCTAAGAAAATGTCTTTGAAAGATATAGAGTACACCGATGGTATAGACATATAATAATAATAATAATAATAATAATAATAATAATTTATTTTATTTTCTCACCACAATACAGAATTATTGTACATAATATTATAGTATAGCCTCAATAATATACTGTGGGAGACTGGTGCCTAAGCTAGGCTTTACGCCTGTATTTCAGGACGCCAGGTCTCCGCCCTATGGTTCTAATTACAATACTTTTATTATGCACTCGTACATGTACCATATTTATAATTTACATAATATCTCCTTTCATTTACTTAGGATTCTACATATATTAACTAGTATTAGTGTGTGTGTGTGTGTGTGTGTGTGTGTGTGTGTGTGTGTGTGTGTGTGGGTGGGTGTGTGTGTGTGTGTGTGCGTGTGTGTGTGTGTGCATGCTTTTGTTTGTTAGTTTGTGACTGGGTTAGTAATTAACTTTTATTAGATTAGTAATTAGATAGAATTAGTAAGTAGTTGTTCAGTGTCATAATAATTTAGTTCTTGGAGCCAGATAGTTATTTTCTTTTTGCATATAGTTTTGTTAAGGTTAAATATAGGGATAATTTTATTGATTTTATTGTATAAGAAACCTCCAAGGTGACAAAAGAAACGTTTAGATAATTTGGTGGATAGAGTTATATGATAGCGGTCCACGGGGTTAAAACGCCTTTTATCTCGGGAGAGTGAGGGGTTGTATTTTAATAAAGCATGTTGTTTTAGTAAGTTTTTATATGCAATGCTTTCAACTCATTCTTCAAGAGTGTATTTGGTATTCCTAGTAATAACTACATATATCCACATACGGAATCGTTGTGTACTGACACCGTTTCTAATGTACAGACAAACGCTGCAATAATTGAAAAAATGTTGAAAACTTTGGACACGAACAAAGGTGCCGGTAGTGATGGGTTACCTTCTTTTTTTTGGTCACGATGCGCTAAATCACTTGCTCTCCCCTTGACTATTATATTTAATCGCTCTCTACGTGAAGGGATATTTCCGCATCAATGGAAGTGTGCACACATAATCCCTGTACACAAGAAGGGATCACGTACAGAAATAAATAATTATAGAGGCATTTCTATTTTGAACACCGCGGCTAAAATCCTTGAACGAGTAGTATATAACGTAATTTACTCCACGCTTTCACGTGCCTTCCCTGAGCAGCAACATGGTTTTTTACAAAGGCGATCCACCACTACGAACCTGGCAAGTTTTTCTTCTTTTGTCCTTGAAAATATGGATCAAGGTGGGCAGGTTGATGTGATCTACACTGATTTTGAAAAAGCTTTCGATCGTGTGGATCACATGATCCTGCTCAACAAATTACAAATATTAGGGATTCACGGTGACTTGCTCCGATGGACTGAATCATATCTCACAAACCGCTCACAAGCAGTCGTGATAGGTGGTTTCCGTTCGAGCTACATAAACATACCTACAGGTGTTCCTCAGGGCTCTCACTTAGGTCCACTTTTTTACAATGCCTACCTATATGACATTGGTTCGTGCATTATACACACAAATTACCTCATGTATGCAGATGATAAGAAGATTTTTTGTAAAATTAACACCATACATGACTGCCTATTGATACAAAAAGACCTGGACCGTTTATTTGAATATTACAAAATAAATAATATAACTGTCAATGCAAGCAAGTGCGAATGTATTAGTTTTACACGGAAATCTAAGCCAATTCTAAATAAATATCACTTTGACGGATTAGAAATCAGCCGAAAAGTAAGTGTTAGGGATTTAGGCGTAATTTTTGATCATAAAATGATACTATCCGAACACATTGATTACGTTATCAGTAAAGCCTATAAAAATCTTGGTTTTGTTCTTCGCATCTGTAAACCATTCTCGAATATTAATACAATTAAAATGGTTTATTTTGCATATGTCAGAAGTGTTTTGGAATATGCTAGTTCAATATGGTCTCCACAGTACAATGTCTACAAAAGCCGCCTTGAGCGTATTCAAAAAATATTTGTTAATCACCTTAACTTTCGCTGTCGGAATAAAATCGATACTTACACAGACAGTTGCACTGAGCACGATCTCTTATCTCTGGAACACAGGCGCATTTTGCTTGACATGGCTTTGTTATATGATATAATAAACAGTAATATTGACTGTCCATATCTTGTCTCAAGAATCACCTTTCGTACTCCAAAATTCCGTACCCGCAATACTACATTGTTACAAACTCCCTGGCATCATTCAAACTACTGTCGAAACACTGTTCTGTCGCGGCTTGCTCGTACATATAATGAACAATTTGGACACATTGACCTCTTTGCGAAATCTAAACTTACGTTTAAAGATTACATCAAGAAAACTATTACGAAATAGAGCAGTTGAAGTTAAAATCACATACAATCATATATTCTCTCATCTTTTTTTTCTATATGTATTTTTGAGGCTACTAATATAAATATAAGTACTTAAGTTATTTTATTTAATATATATTATAATTAATTATTTGTATTATGTTTATATATTTAAACATTTAATATGTATATATACATAAGTAAATATATATGTATGTATATATATATATCTTATATGTTTATATATATATATATATTTATATATATATAAAGGTAATGTACTATATCATTTTACCTGACTATCTCTCCTGATCTGTAAACTTATGACCACCTTCATTACATTGAATTGCTTATAATTTTGCTTATAATTTATCTATTAGATTGTTCTTTTTCCTTTTCTTCTAACAACAATACACCTACCATCAAACAATATAAGGGAAACCTGTTATTGGCCATACTTTTAGTTTGTTACATTAATGTTAATATTTTCTATATACGCTGTTGGTTTTCTAAATAAATAAATAAATAAATAAATATATTTTAGACATGGTAGAGCCATGCTGCAGCTATATTAATAGTGTAGTTGTAGCACGAATGGGTCGGCTCGACCAGAGAAGGACCACGCTCTCGCAGAATACCAGCGTAAAATAGCAGCTTAATGCTGCTCTGTTTCGTACGGTGAGTGTAGTGAACCAGAGACTCATTTTACTGGGAAACAGGCATTCTACGAGTATCTTGGTCCTCACGCCTGAAAACGCATGTGCATATTAATTCGCAAACGAAGATAGATGTAGATGTCTGTGGGCCACAGCAACCACTTACCATCAGGTGGACTGTGTGCTCGTTTGTCACTCTAATTCTATAAAAACTAAAAAAATAAATAAAAAAAATATTGTCCAACGCGGATGGCTTGTACCTCTCTTCATAAGACTGGCCGCCGTGATCAAATTTGGTCTGGAGGACTTTTTTTTCTATATTAGAACAACTGTTATTAGTTACAAGCGCTATTCGTCGCCCTATAAAGATAACGATATGATGTTGCAGTTTTGCACAATAACTATTTAACGTCATCTACTAAATACGAATATCTGTTCGTCGGTCGCTTTACTACCACCCTGAGAGTCCTCTTGAAACGCTTTGGTTCAAGCGTGTGTCTTCAATTTCGTTGTTCGTTTTGGCAGTTTATATGACACATATATATATGTATATAGATCCCTCGTAATCTTTGTTACGAGATATCTGTGACAGCAAACACCTGGCCGCCAAGCTTCAGCACGTCAAGCAGCTTCTGCACGACAACAAGCATCAGGTTCCGCGCCTACGTCACAGTGACCGAGTGAAGCCGGCCACAGTCAAGCGTGTGCCTGCTGTCCTACCATATGTCAGAGGTGTCACAGACAAGATTGGCTACATCTTGAAGCGAGCTTCTATTAGAACATTCTTCAAGCCGCCGAAGAAGATTAGTCAGTTCTTACCATCCGTCAAGTGCAATATTCCTCTACAAGATGCAGGAGTGTACAAGCTTGATTGTGAGTGTGGTCTCTCATATATAGGGCAAACAAAACGATCTATAAAAACCCGCGTAAAAGAACACATAGCTGACGTGAAGCACCAACGTTCCGGGAAGTCTGCAGTTTGTGATCATATCCTAGACGGCCCCCGCCATTATATTAGATTTGATAAACCACAAATTCTCGCGAAAGAATATCGATTCCTGCCAAGGATGTTACGTGAGGCTATTGAAATTAAAAAACATCCTAATTTCAATAGAGAGGAAGGCTGGGTACTACCGCCTGCTTGGGATCCTGTAATTCATAAAATTAAAACTATAGTTCGGCCGTGCAGAGAATGCGTTCCTGACACCTATCAGTTAGTCACGACTAGTGATGGGCACAACATAACACTGAGTTCGTTACCGTTCCTCCAAAATGAACCGCCGCGTTATTTTGAAGATTATTTTCGTTTTAAATTGGCGGAATCATTTAAAATTTATATTTTAGTAATTTAAGTAGAAAGCAAAAAAAGGTAATATTAATATAATAAAATTGTTTTATTAATTCTTTATTACAAAGTTACAATCTGTATTTCTATGCAATAAAGTACATTGAATTGAATGTGCGTACAGAATATTAATCAGACTCCGATTCGCTTGAGGAGGTGGTGTCTTCATCATCATCTTCGCCTACATGTATAATTATATTATTATCAATAACAGAATCAATCCTCATATCTCGGTCAAAATGTTCCACAATCAGGTTTTTAGTCTTCTCAACAACCTTTGCCCAGTCATCTCTTGTGACTTCCCCGCAGGCTTCTTTAAATAGGGTCATCATCTTTTTCGTGCTGAATGGCGGGAAAGTATTGTGGCGGGCGGCGTAACCTTTTATTTGAGCCCAGATTAGCTCAATCGCGTTATATTGGCAATGATACGGTGGAATTCTTAGAACGCGATGACCGTACTCCAGAGCCAGTTCATCGATTTCGTATCGCACATTTGCCGCTTTATTTTCTTTAACTAATTTAATTAGCTCTGGTTTTAGCATCTGCATATTTGCGTCAATGCCTTTTGCTTGTAACCAAGCCACCATTTCTTCTTTTTTATTAACTTGGGTAGGTGGTTTCTGTATTTGAACCAAGTGATAGGAGGCATTATTCATGAATATTACAGAAGGCTCTGGTAGGCTGGGCAAAAGCACGTTCTGGAACCACTCTTTAAATGTAGTGGCATTCAATTCCTCATAGTAGTCATTTGTGGTTTTTGATTGAAATGCCAGTAACGCGTTCTCCACAAAGTCGTATTTTGCAGAACCTGCGTGGCATATTATCAGACGGGCCCTCTTACCCATTGGTACTTTCGACGTCGACGCTTGTGTATCATCCGTCCAAGAACAGGAAACCGTGTGATTGGCGTTTAGCCATGTCTCGTCAATGAACACGACGTTATCCCAGTTATCAATATTTTTTGCTTCTCTCAAAAAACTTATCCGTTTTAAAATTATGTCGTATCGTTCTAATAAAATTTTTCTTTTGTCTGCTTTTTTATACGAAAAATCAATATCTTTTAAGATTTTGGTTAAAGCAGTTTTACCCTCGCTAAACAGTCCAGCTTCTCTTAACGATGCCAAAAGCTTCTTCCTGTTGAGATATTTATTTCTGGAATAGTAACCATATATATGATTTCTGATTGCATCGGCGTCAAAGGTGTCAATATCTGTCACGGGTTTAGTTCTACGTTTCTTCTTCGGAGTACCTAAAATATTATCTTCCGTGCCAGTAGAGCCGAACTTTTCTTTATTAATATTTGTTATCGTTCGTTTGCTAACTCCAAGCGCCTGAGAGATGCGTTCTTGTACTTGTTCGACAGGTAACAGGGGTCCGCCATTTTGCCGCTCCCGCTCAAAGTAATCTTGCAGCTTGATGATTAACTCACGGGCTCCACTTTTCAATGTTTGTCCACGTTTAGGCATTATTATGCACCAAAAGTAAAAAGAACGCAATACAAAACACAATCGAAATCCGATTTAGCGCCGATGTCAGTTTGAAAAGCAGAAACAGTCCATTAAACGAAAGCCGGGTAATCAAATAAAAACAGATCGAAAACACTTGAAGAACGTGGTCTATGCGCACGAAACGACAACAGACGACTGTTTTAGCGTCACAAAATGGTGGCCCATAACGACATTTGGGGTTACCATTTTCAACCTAAATATAAAAATGCTACTTTGTAGTGTTATGCTACTTACATATCATTTTACATTATTTTAAATTCATTTTTCCATTCTGTTTCGATTTTCTGCATTCACCTCAAAACTGGATATTTTACATCACCTTTATTTCCATAGGATCCTGTAACGATTTTAAACCATAAGAACACAATAACAAATCATTTCTACTTCGTATTTTCACATTATCAGCACTTTTAAATTGGTGTCAATGGAGTCTACCTTTTTCGATCTTTTATTTAGTTTTCCGTAACTCTGCAATTTCGGGCTTTGTGCGTGCAGTTGCGCTACCTTTTTTCCTATATCAATAATATCTCATTTTTCACTTAAATCTTGCCGTTTTTCTATTACAAGCCTAAAACCAAAATTTGACATGTTTTGACATCGTTGTTTATTTGGTCGCTATGACAATTATATTCAAATTTGCTACCGGTCTGTTGTTTCTATTTCGATAATTCCACATAAATACTCTTTCCTCTTGACCATTTACAAAAAATTTGCGTTTAATTTAAATAATTTTTCCGTTCTCTTTAGAAAGGTATAAAAGCCGAACAATCGGTGAAGAAATTCAGTCTCGCTTCAGTTCTCGAGTTCGAAGCATCTCCTAAAGGCCTTATCCCGGGGCCGCACTGCCCCGGGATCCCGCAAGCCTCTGTCCTGCCTGAAGCCGCTGGACCCTGCAAACCTCTGCTCTGCCTGAAGTCGCCGGATCCTACAAGTCTCTGCTCTGCCTGAAGTCGCCAGATCCTGCAAACCTCTGTCCCGCCTGAAGTCACCGGATCCTGCAGGCCTCTGTCCTGTCTGAAGTCGCTGAGGATCCTGCAAGCCCCTGTCTTGCCTGAAATCGCCGGATCTTGCAAACCACCGCATTCACCTGAGGTCGTCGCCCAGAGACGCCCACGCCTTCTCACCTACGCCGTGCGTGCTCGTTCCAGGCGCTGAGAGCACTTGCTGTACACCTTGGATCTTCGGGCTCAGCTTCGACACTAATCTCTTTTTTTATTAACTTTTTTTTAATAATTTGTAAATCACGACATCCATCCTCATCTTCATACTCCATTTTGTTACATAAAATTGTAAATATCTTTTGAATCTTAAATATATTATTTGTTTTTGTTCTATTTTTGTTGTTTTGCTGTTACTAGGTTAGGTTCTTTTTGTTCTTAATTGTCGCTTCACGACAACTTTCTTTCGCGCGTTCGGTTTGGTCTTAGTTTTATTTTTATATTTAATAAAAGTTATCTTATAGTCCATTATTTTCAAATTTGAAAAAAGGAAAACAAAACGTATTATTTTATAAAGTATAACTGTATAAGAACAGATTACGATACTGTTATTGCCTGTTATTGTTAGCACAGCACTACAAATATAAAGCGCTGACATAACCTTGTAATAGCGCAGTATAGGTATAGAACAATATTGTTTACCAAGTTATTTGACACTCAGTTTGGCACAAAATTATAACATTCATTGATTATTGATATAATAATGTTGTTTTAATACTCATCAATTGTTAAAACGGTAAACAACCAGCAAAAATATTTTTATCGTAACTGCAACGCCATTACAAAGTTACGTCGTCAGTTCAATCGCGACGCCGTGTCAGGAACGCATTCTCTGAACGGCCGAACTATAAACCCAAGCATACCACTGCAAGACTTCAAGACACAGTTCATTCTGCGTAGATCGGACCAAAATTATTAATTAAAAAAGCTGAAGGTACTCCGGTTTAACACTGACATCGGGACGTCAATCACCTCAGTCCCTCGTGACCACGGTTGCTGGAAAGCAACCGAAACGTCGGGAATATAAAATAAGTTAATTAAACGCGATAAAATCCGTAAAAATAGTTTTATTCAATATATATATATATATATATATATCATATAAACTCACACACACATATATAATGCGGTCTATAAAATGCGGTCAAGCATGACAACAATGCCAAAAGCCCCATTATTGGGCATTCTATGGAGAAGGCCTATGTTAAGCTGTAAGGGATGATTTCATGTATATAGGTACTCGTATATTTACGAAAAGTAATACAAAATACTACTTGTTTTGGACATAATTTATAACAATGAAAACAATTTAATTAGAACACATTTAATCCAGTAAATGGATTAAATGGAAGCTCAATTTGTATAGTCTCGTAATTGTGTTACACTAATGCCATAATTGCTAGCATAAAGTTTTATTTCCCTCCCGTGCCACTGTTATCATAAAGTAGAAAGTCCCACAAACATTAGTTTTGCTCATGTTTGTATTACTATTTTCGTAAGGGTAAACTAAGTTGTTAAAGCTCAATTACGTCATAAAGTTATGCTTACGTATATTCCTACGTAAGCAATGTAACCATAATGTATTATTAGAAGGCTATCCATAACAATATATTAATAGTAAGAATCCTTAGACTGTAGCAAAAAGTTTTGAAACTTTTTTTCTATAGAAGAGGGTGCAAACGGGCATGCGGCTCACCTGATGGTAAGTGACTACCGCCGCCCATGAACAACCGCAACACCACGGGAATTGAAGATGCGTTGCCGGCCTTTTAGAAAGGTGTAAGCTCTTTTCGTGAAGGTCCCTAAGTGGTATCGGTCCGGAAAAATCGCCGGTGGTAAACAATTCCACAGAGAAGTTGTAGGAGGAAGAAAACTCCTAGTAAAATGCACATTCGTGGACCGCCAAGCATCCATATGGTGAGAATGGTATCGTGAATATTGACACGATGTGCGTTCGTGAAATTCGGCGACTGGAATTAACCTGAACAATTTCTCAGGACACTCCCCGTGGTAGACTCAATAGAAAATGCAAAGGGATCCAACGCAGCGCCAGTGTATCGAGCCGATCAGAAAGAACTCAGTCGTCGACGATTCAAACCGCGCTGCTTTCATTGAAACTGACTTTAATTAAGAATAAAGGTCACAAACGAGCCTACAGTACACCTGATGGTAAGTGGATGCTGTGGCCCATAGACATCTTTATTTATTCTTAATTAAGAATCAAAAAGCAGATGTGCTGTTACCATTGAAGACTAAAATGGAATGACTCGTTTCCAGTAATAAAGGTCTTCGATTATAACACTCACCATACGAAACAGCAACGATAAACTGCTATTTTACGCTGGTATTCTGTGTGAGTGTGGTCCTTTCTAGATGGGGCCGACCCATTCGAGCTACAACCATAATATAGCTGCAACGTGGCTTTTCGACGTAAAACTATCCGACGTATTATTAATTACATTGACTAAATTATAGTATGTCGATTATCAATTGGCATGCACTTGAGGTGGTTTTAGCTTTGAAACCTGTCTGACTAAAACACAACGTGCCAAAATTATCTTAACTTGAGAAGAACCTGTGATAAAAGAATCAGGCGCTACTTTGCGAATATTCCTTATATTAATAAATGGTCTTTTACGCGGCTATGCTCGCAATAGCAACTTCGTTACGTTCTTCTCAGACTCGATAATAATACGTTCGCTCGCTAATTTTTCTACTACTTCGAACTAAATATAAATACAATCTGAGTCTACCACGTATCAATATTGTAATTCACCGCAATGCATGTTTAACAAGCACTTACCTATAAAAATAAAACAGCTTGATAGGAAAATGTTTAAAACGGTATTAAAGAAATGGCTTATCCAAAAGCTGTTTTATAATATTAAAGAATTATTTAATTGGAAATAATGTATCTTATCAGCGCATTGTGCATGTTGTTAAATCCATTTGAATATATAATACTTAAGATAACTTATATAATTATTGAATTGACGGCTCCATGGCGCAGTGGCTTAGCAATTGAGTTGCAGCGCTAATGGACTACAAATAATTGTTTTGGGTCTGGGTGTTTGTCCCTGTGCAATTTAAGTTTCTAAACTGCCCCTACGATACAAGATATAATTCTAGTGTGGAGGTTACGTTTTTATTTAAATAATAATAAAATAAATAATAATATTTTATGTTGTTTTGCACATCCGACATGGACAAACTGTTGATACTAATTAAAAAATTGTAACAACTACTTGTACGCAGTTCAGCAATAAAATCTATTCTATTCTAAAATAACAAAGAATTTGGTATCTTATTTTTAGAGTGTCATTTATCTATTTATGTTGTATAGATTGATACATAAAGTAAAAATTTAACTTATTTTTGTTACCTAAGCAGTAGATATTTTTATAGCTCTTCAAACTTTTACTAATATTGACGTCATAGAGTATGCTGAAGATATCGCTACCTATGTCAAGCATAAAAAAGTAATAATAAATTGATAATTTGACATTTGACGTGGGTCTGTTCGTGCATATGACTTTTCACAAAGATGACATGTTTATAGTTTAACAAAATGACATTAAACAAATACAAACAGAATTTTTCGCGTGTATTGTAATAATTTAGTGATAAATTAGATCACTTTTTTTCATTATGTTATATTATTTATATGGGATAATTGTGATAAGCGAGCACACAGTCAAATCTATCCTCGTTTACGAATAAAATGCAGATGAGTTATCAGCCGTGAGGACTAAGATGGAATGCTTCTTTTCGAGTAAAAAGGGTCTCCGGTTCTCTACACTTACCATACGAAACACAGCAGTTTGAGCTGCTATTTTACGCTGGTATTCTGTGAGAACGTGGTCCTTCCCCGGTCGAGCCGACCCATTCGTGCTACAACTCTACTATTGATATAGCTATAGCATGGCTCCACCACGTATAAAACCTATGCTTAAGAGAAAAGCGGTTGATTTGAAATGATTTTAAAAATATTTGCAGTCCATGCGTATGGTACATAGATTTGTATTAATGAACGGAGTAACTGCGCACAAACTAAAATATTTAAAAAAATATAAAAATTAAGGAAGACAGAGTCCTGTATCATTAAAAAAAATATATTAATTAAATAATTAAAAAATTTACCACTGTGCGATTTAGAAGATGTTTTCTTCATCGCACAACTTCCCTGTGGAATCGATTACCGCAAGCGATTTTTCCGGACCGATACTACTTAGGGACATTCAAGAAAAGAGCCTACTCCTTTTTAAAATGCCGGCAATGCATCTGCAATTCCTCTGGTGTTGCAGTTGTTCATGGGCGGTGGTAGTCACTTACCATCAGGTGAGTCGAATCCTCGCTTGCCCCCTCTCCTATAAAAAATAAATGAAAATCGAACAAAGCAAGAAATCGGAAAATACAACCATATTTTTAAACAAAGTCACGCTCTCACAGAATACCAGCGTAAAACAGCAGTGCTGTTTTTTTACGCTGGTACGGTGGCTGCGAGTGTAGAGAACCGGAGACCCTTTTTACTTGAAAAGAGGCATTCTATCTTAGTCATTACGGCTGACAACGCATCTGCATTTTAATTCGCAAATGAAGATAGATGTAGATGTCTATGGCCCACAGCAACCACTTACTATCAGGTGGAATGTGTGTTCGTTTGTTACCCTTATTCTATTAAAAAAATATTTAAAAAAAATAAAAATAGCCTGAAATACTCCTTATAAAATCAGCTATCTGATGGTGAAAGTCCCGTTAAAATCGGTCTAGCCGTTTTAATAAACAGCCGGAATAAACAGGTAAAAATTTTAAAAATTGTTTTTTTTTTGTTATAAGTAACGTTTATACTTTCATATCATCATCATCATAGACACATAGACATAGACCTCCCCCAAAGAATGCCACAAAGCACGGTCCTGAGTCACCTGCATCCATCGACTTCCTGCATGTCTTACCAGGTCGTCACTCCATCTCGTGGGGGGACGCCCTACACTTCGCCTACCGGTACGAGGCTGCCACTCGAGAACCTTTCTTCCCCATCGGTTGTCGGTTCTTCGAGCTATATGGCCGGCCCACTGCCACTTCAGCTTACTAATCCGTTGGGCTATGTCGGTCACTCTGATTCTACTGCGGATATCCTCATTCCTAAGTTTATCACGCAGAGAAACTCCGAGCATAGCCCTCTCCATAGCTCGCTGAGCGACCTTGAGCTTCCTCATACGGCCAGCAGTGAAGGACCACGTCTCAGTTCCGTAAGTCATCACTGGCAACACGCACTGGTTGTACAATTTCGTTTTCAGGTTTTGAGGTATGTCTGACGAGAAGATGTGTCGTAGCTTCCCGAACGCTGCCCAACCGAGTTGAATCCGTCGATTTACCTCTCGGTCGAAGTTGGACTTACCTAGTCGGACTATTTGTCCCAGGTAAACATACTCGTCAACAACTTCGAGCTTAGTGCTCCCAACAACTACCGGCATAGGTGTGACATGGACATTGAACATGATCTTTGTTTTGTCCATGTTCATCTTAAGACCTATCCGTTGGGAAACACTATCGAGGTCATTGAGCATAGTGCTTAGGTCCTCCAGCGATTCTACCATAAGTACTATATCGTCGGCAAATCGAAGGTGAGTGATGTACTCGCCATTGATGTTGATACCGTATCCTTTCCAGTCCAGAAGCTTGAAAACGGCTTCCAATGCAGCGGTGAAGAGTTTCGGGGATATGACGTCACCCTGTCTTACACCTCTCTGCAATTGGATAGGTTTCGTACTCTGATTCTGTACTCGGATAGCCATCGTAGCCCTACTGTATAAGCACTTCAACACTTCGATATACCGACAGTCAACTTGGCACCACTGAAGGGACTGCAGCACCGCCCAAATTTCGACGGAATCAAAGGCTTTCTCATAGTCCACATACGCCAGACATAGTGGCAAATTGTACTCTTCGGACTTCTGTACAATTTGCCGAAGGGTATGTATGTGCTCTATTGTGCTAAAGCCCTTTCGGAAACCGGCTTGTTCGGGAGGCTGGAAGTCGTCAAGTCTGCGCGCGAGACGATTCGTAATGACTCTCGAAAACAGCACGTAGACGCGGCTCAGAAGGGAAATCGGTCTGTAGTTCTTCAAGAGAGCGTTGTCGCTTTTCTTGTAGATCAAAACCACCGCACTTCTGCTCCACGCCTCCGGTGTAATGCCACCATGGAGGACGGAATTAAAGAGCTTCTGAAGAACTTCAAGTACCGGTTTTCCACCCGCTTTCAGAAGCTCCGCTGTAATTCCATCCTCGCCTGGGGCCTTACCATTTTCAAGGTGCTGGAGAGCCATTCTAATCTCGCTCAGACTGACGTCCGGGATATCTTTACTAATACTTTCATATGCATTTGGTAAAATGTTATTATTTTAACATTACAAACAGACACTTCAATTTTATTTGATTGTATACGTATACTTACAAACTTTTCTGTGAATATTATACACTGGCAATTTAAGGAGTAAATATATTTGTATGTTATAGTTGTTTTTTTTTAAATGTCCGGTTATACTTTCATATGCATTTGGTAAAAAACTGTTATTTTGAGATTACAAACAGACATTTCGATTTTATTTATTTGTATAGATATACATACACTTCATGAACCTACGACACATCTTCTCGTTAGACATACCTCAAAACTTTAAAAAGAAATTGTACAACCAGTGCGTGTTGTGTGGTGACTTATGGATCTGAGACGTGGTCGTTCACTGCTGGCAGTATGACGAAGCTCAAGGTCGCTCAGCGAGCTATAGAGAGGGCTATGCTCGAAGTTTCTCTGCGTGATACACTTAGAAATGTATGCAGTAAAGTAAAACCAGAGTAACCGACATAGCCCAACGGATTTGTAAGCTGAAGTGGCAGTGGGCCGGCCATATAGCTCGAAGAACCGACAACCGATGGGAAAAAAGGTTCTTGAGTGGCAGCCTCGTACCGGTAGGCGAAGTGTAGGGCGACCCCTTACGAGATGGAGTGACGACCTGGTAAGACATGCAGTAAGTCGATGGATGCAGGTGGCTAAGGAACGTGCTTTGTGGCATTCCTTCGGGGAGGCCTATATTCAGCAGTGGACTTATGAAGTGCTGTAATGATGATGATGATGACATACTTACAAACTGTTCCCTGAATATTTTAGCCTGGACATTTTATAAATAAATATATTGTATGTTATAGTGAAGAATTATAACTCGAAATATACATTTTAATAGATCTACCCGACAAATGGACGTTGGACGATTTGCTTGAGCGAATCCAGAGAGATGAACGTGAACTTTTTAATATATATTTAATAACGGCGATTAAAATGATTGCTGATGTACTTCTGAAAACTTCTTATTTAGAAAACTCCGTATAATAAAATGAAATACAACGTAGCTTGACGTTGTTTTTTTTTTATAAAATGGAAGAAACAAACGATCCGCCGGTTGGTAAGTGACTACTGCAACCCTGCGACTTCAAATAAATAACGCCAAATCTGCGTTGTTACTACCGAGGACCAATAAGGCACACCGGAACACAGCAGTCCAAGCACTGCTATTTACACGCAAAAAATAGGTATGAGGGTTTTTACATTCCTAGACGAACACCTAAGCAAAAAAAAATCGTACCACTTAGTAAAGATTTAAACCGTCTACACGTGGTAGAGCCACGCGGTAGCTATATTGTAACACGAATGCGTCGGCTCGACCGGAGAAGGACCACGCTCTCACAGAATACCAGCGAAAAGTAGCGGTAACGCTGCTGTGTATCGTATGGTGAGTGTAGAGAACCGGAGACCCTTTTTACTGGATACGAGGCATCCCATCTTAGTAATCAGGGGTGACGGCGCATCTGCATTTTGGTACTAAATCGAGGATAGATGTAGATGTCTATGGGCCACAGCATCCACTTACCATCAAGTGGGCTGTGTGCTCGCTTGTAACTCTTATTCAATAAAAAAAAAAACCTTACCAATCTTAGTTTGACAGAGTATTTTATCTTCAAACGTTGTATATATTAATAACCTAAAATAGGCGTGTAGGCGCACTCAATCTTCATATTATTTTCTCCCTCATTGTATTGTCATATTAGAAAACCAAACTTTGTATTTTATATTTATATTAAATATAACATTAACCAAATTTTAACAATAAAAATAAAAAAGTGCATTGAAGTTTAAAAAAAACGAAGGAGAATCCATGTATCAAATCGTAAAATATAAATAATGAACACCAACACATAACGACGGGGAAAATTGGATGAAAAAATATACTTTCGAGCTAACGCGGTGATCTTATTAATAGACGATGTGGAAAGTAACTTACACGGCATCATTGGCACGCGAATTGGAATACCAGCGTTTGCGATTAACTCTGTATTATGCATACGCGGGAATAAACATGAGGTTTATTGTGGATATGTAATAATGAAAAAAAATTAAAAACATTTAATGCGCGCTCCGTGGTTGCGCCAAGGCACGTCAATTTTAAGTTCCGTGCTTAAAACAAAAAGTATTTTCAATTATTTATTCGGTACTATGACGCACAAAATAAATAATAGTACAACGTGCGTAAGATAATTTACTTTGATGCTGACTACTTGCCAACTTTTTAATAGCCCACGTACACACACAAACACTCACACCTGTCACCCAGAGGGGTAGGCAGAGACTACGGACTTCCATTTGGCGCGATCCTGACACAACTCTCTCGCCTCCTTTACATTCCTATATCTACGCATACACGCTCGTCGGTTAAGGGTACTCCTAATTTGGCCCATTTTTAATGTATCGCCGATTTGGTCAATAAACCTTCGTCTAGGGCGTCCCTTCCCGACCCTGCCGTTCACTTCTACAACATAAATTTGCTTTGTCACTCTTTCCTCGTTCATTCTTTCTACATGACCAAATCACCGAAGCATTCCTTTCTTAATTCTTGTCACATCTTGCACACAACACTTTTCTCTTATCACACTATTTCTCACCCTGTCATTCAGATTCAGCCCTAGCATACTCAGTAATGATCGCATTTCTATAGCATTTGTTCTACTCCCATGCTTCTTCTGCCAGACCCAATTTTCACTACCATACATTAAAGTAGGGACTAACACAGCAGTATGAATTGCCATACGTGCCTTATTTGACAAATTATGTTTCCTCATAATAGCGTGTAGAGCCCCATTCACTCTATATCCTGCTTTCACTCGTCGTTCTATATCCTTATCATATCTACCATCCCTGCTAAATAAACATCCCAAATATACTAACTCATCCACTTGCTCAATCAATCAACGGTGGTAGAGCCGCGCAGCAGTTTTTGCTGTTGCATGTATGGGCCGGCTCGAGCCGGGTTGGTACCACGACCTCACAGAATACCGGCGTGAAGTAGAAGCTTAGCTTCTGCGTTTCGTCTGGTGAGTGCAGGTGGCCGGAGGCCCAATTCCCCCCCCCCCCCCCCCCCATCAACATGGTAGCGGAATTACACGAAGAACTACCCCAGGAGGGTACCAGCACCCCTGGAGAATCCCTCGCTGAGCATCCACGACCATGTTATTCCGATCCTGAGCGTGGGTGCTCAGGCTGCCCCGCGTATTCCGCTCAAAAGCATTACTGCTAGGGGCAAACTGAGCAAGAACACCAAGGCGACCCCTGCCACGCTATCCGTGAATTTCTGCAACATCAGGGGACTTCACTCTAACCTAAACGCCGTCCACTACCATCTCGAGACGGCGAAGCCGGCCTTGCTCTTTCTGACCGAGACGCAGGTTTCCTCTCCGGCTGATATTTCGTATCTCTCCTACCCGGGGTACAAATTGGAGCATTCCTTTGTGCCTCGGGCTGGAGTTTGCGTGTATGTCAGAGAGGACATCTGTTCTCGACGCCTCGGCAGTCTTGAAGGTTCGGACCTGTCCATCCTTTGGCTACGCGTAGACAGCGACGACCATCCGCGCGTCTACGGGTGCCTCTATAGGTCCCATAGCGGTAATGCCGAAACAGACCGACTCATCGACCACGTCCAAATGGCTACAGATTTCTTGCTACAACAGGTCCCATCCGCAGAGATCGTGATCCTTGGCGATTTTAACGCCCACCATGCCGAATGGCGAATGGCTCGGTTCACGTCTAACCGATCATGCGGGGAGATCTGTTTATGACTTTGCCTTGGCATATGGTCTGACACAACTGGTTACTTCG
The DNA here is from genome assembly GCA_963668995.1 of Parnassius mnemosyne. NCBI lineage: Eukaryota > Metazoa > Arthropoda > Insecta > Lepidoptera > Papilionidae > Parnassius > Parnassius mnemosyne. The sequence goes on along the minus strand of CAVLGL010000090.1, from coordinate 4,492,463 downwards.
CCTACGCGGATTCCAGATGTGGAGGATCATACACCTTCCCTGTTGGACCTTCTGCTGACCTCTCATCCGGACGGATATCAGGTTTCCGTCGATGCCCCTCTCGGCTCATCGGACCATTGTCTGAACGGAGTGTGGTGCCACTCACGCTCCCTTCGCGGTTGCGTTCTGCAGGTTGCCGCCGTGTTTGGCATTACAGGTCGGCGGATTGGGACGGAATGCGGTCCTTCTTTGCATCCTACCCATGGGGGCGGGTTTGCTTCTCGCCGGATGATCCCAGCGCTGTTGCTGACTCTGTCACTGATGTGGTGCTACAGGGAATGGAACTATTTATTCCATCATCTGTGGTACCCATCGGAGGCAGATCTCAGCCTTGGTTTGGTCGCTCCTGTAAGACTGCATTACGCAGTAAGCAGCCGCGCAGTATCAAGCCTGGGCTGCGGCTTCGGCGACTCGGGATGTAAATACCAGCACACTTAAAAAGAAGTATAACTTCGCCTCCAGGTCCTTCAAAAGAGTTATTGCCAAGGCAAAGTCAGAGCACATAGGCAGAATTGGCGAGAAACTAGTTCGCCTTCCTTCGGGAACCCGTGCATTCTGGTCTCTCGCCAAGGCTGTCCAAGGGAATTTCTGTAAGCCATCACTACCATCTCTGCACAGGGAGGATGACTCACTGGCCCATGACGCAAAAGACAAAGCCGACCTTTTAGGCTCCCTTTTTGCGTCCAACTCGACTCTTGATGACGGGGGGAAAACACCGCCGACCATCCCGCGGTGTGAGTGCTCCATGCCGGATGTGCTGTTCTCACAGCGCTCGGTTCGCAAAGCACTGCTCTCCCTGGACATCCAGAAGTCGAGTGGGCCTGACGGAATCCCCCCAATTGTGCTGAGGACGTGTGCTCCGGAGTTGGCACCGGTCCTAACGCGTCTTTTCCGGTACTCCTACTCCCAAGGCGTAGTCCCGAATACATGGAAGACAGCTTTTGTCCACCCGATCCCTAAAAAAGGCGACCGCTCAGACCCATCCAACTAAAGGCCTATCGCGATCACCTCCTTGTTCTCCAAAATAATGGAATCCATTATTAACTGCCAGCTCATCCGGTACCTTGAGGATCACCAGCTGATTAGTGACCGCCAATACGGTTTTCGTCGGGGTCGATCAGCTGGTGATCTTCTGGTCTACCTGACCCATAGATGGGCGGAGGCAGTAGAGTCCAAGGGGGAGGCGTTGGCCGTTAGTCTGGACATTGCGAAGGCCTTCGATCGGGTTTGGCACAAAGCGCTTCTTTCGAAGCTCCCTTCCTATGGGCTTCCCGAGAAATTGTGCAATTGGATCACCAGCTTCCTTGCAGATCGGAGCATCAAGGTCGTTGTAGACGGTGCATGCTCTGACTACAAGCCTATTAACGCTGGTGTTCCACAAGGCTGTGTGCTATCACCAACGCTGTTTCTTCTGCATATCAATGATATGTTGTTAACTGGTAACATTCATTGCTATGCGGATGACAGCACTGGTGATGCTCTATACACCGGCCGTGCCAATATTTCTCGGGAAAACGTCGCTGAGTACCGGAACAAACTTGTGTCTGAAATCGAGTCTTTGCTGAACAAAGTAAACAATTTAATCCTCAGAAGACACAAGTTTGCGCGTTTACCGCTAAAAAGAACCCCTTTGTCGTATCTCCTCAGTTTCAAGGCACTCCCCTTCTTGCCTCAGCCAGTATCGGTATCCTCGGAGTCGACATATCGAGTGACGTGCAGTTTCGTGGTCACTTGGAAGGGAAGGCCAAATTGGCCTCTAAAAAGCTTGGCGTGCTCAGCAGAGCGGGACAGTATTTCATGCCGGCACACCGCCTGCTACTTTACAAGGCGCAAGTTCGGTCTCACATGGAATACTGTTCCCATCTCTGGGCAGGGGCTCCCCAGTGCCAGCTCCTTCCACTTGACCGCATCCAACGCAGAGCGGCTCGAATTGTCGACGACCGAGCCCTTTCCGATCGGCTCGATTCATTGGCACTGCGAAGAGATGTTGCATCCCTTTGCATTTTCTTTCGCATCTACCATGGGGAGTGCTCTGAGGAATTGTTCGGATTAATCCCAGCCGCCAAATTTCACGAACGCACATCGCGGCAGAACTCCCGATACCATCCACACCATCTGGATGATTGGCGGTCCACCACTGTGCGATTTAGAAGATGTTTTCTTCCTCGCACGACCTCCTTGTGGAATCGATTACCATCAGCGATTTTTCCGGACCGATACGACTTAGGGACCTTCAAGAAAAGAGCGTACTCCTTTTTAAAAGGCCGGCAACGCATCTGCGATTCCCCTGGTGTTGCAGTTGTTCATGGGCGGCGGTAGTCACTTACCATCAGGTGAGCCGCATGCTCGTTTGCCCCCTCTCCTATAAAAAAAAAAAAAAAAAAAAACTCCCCTTCTAGTCTTATTTCACATAACGTTTTTTTTTTCTTGTAAAAAACGTTACCCTTAAACTAGGATTTTCTCCTGTATCGTGGAGGCAGTTTACAAACACAAATTTCACAAGGACAAACACCCAGACCCGGAACAATTATTTGTAGGCCATACAAATACTTGTTCCGTGCGGGGTTCGAACCCGCGCCCCCCAGCGCAGCAACTCATTGCTAAGCCACTGCGCCACGGAGCCGTCTGTGCTTTCTTCTCTTTCAAAAACCATCACTTGCGTCTTACTTGCGTTCACTTTCATACCCCTTTCTTTCAATGACCAGTTCATTAAAGTAACCATCATTTGCAACTCGGCCACCGACGATGCAAATATGACTTGATCATCGGCGTACAAAAGGCATTTGACGGTTAACTCACCCATTCTCAACCCACATTCTTCAACTTTCAAAGTTTGCAAACAACTGTCCATAAATAGGTTAAACAACCACGGGAAAGCCACACATCCCTGTCTGACACCTTTATATACATAATTATTAGATATTAATTTGATAATTCATGCACGTAAGCTAAATTAATGGCAAGAGACATATTTAATCTACCTCAGTTTACATAAATAGAATAGAGTAGAATAGAAAAGACCTATCTGTGGATATGCCAGAAAGATTTTATAGCTTCCAATAAATGGCATTTTATAGCTCCCAATTCTCCGTGTAGTGGCGGATAAGAATACCCGCTACCACATATCTTCTCGTGGGTATCGTAAGAGGCGACATAGGGAAACTGAGACAGAAGATGGGCAGCGGTATCTTTCTGATAACAGCAAATTATAATAAAAAAACTGCGGTTGCCAACCCGCTCGCCAAGTGAAGCAACTATGGTAATATGACGGAAGTTACAAAAAGACGGCTACCAGTCCCCGGCGGCCCCGCTATTCCTGGCTACGGTGGTGACCATGGTTACGGCGGAGCAGGGGTGCTAAGAATCTCCGGTGGAGGTTCGGTTGCCACCTACGACGACTTGACCTGGCAATTTATAACGCTCGCAACCTGAGGACTTCAGCTTAGACAGTTGCTTTTTTCTAGTAGACAGATGTCTAGCAAAGACTTTGGAGCCCTGGTTCCGCTCGATCGCTTCTTCAATACGAGCAGTATTAATGTTGCATAAGTCCCGCCGCATACATTTGGAGATTTGTCTGTTCAGTTGCCTGTATGCTGTCAAATCTACTGAATACTGCAGCTTCATATCCCGTTAACAGCCATGACATTAAGAGTGTGATCGGAGAGTTTTTGAGTGTGAGTTGAGTGAGTTTGCGATGTGTTTTATGCACGCTTGACCAAAGTGCTTAACAGCCTTTTATCCGGTGTGAATAAGACACACGCGTATAACGGTTGGGTCATGCCTGTTCTCATTGGTATTCTTAAGTAATAATAATAATAATATTTTTTTTTTATTTCTTCTTCACAAAGGTATAAAATTTCAGATTATTACTTAGGTAAATAATGTGAAATTTTATATCTTTGTGTTATTTTATACGTTGTAGAGCCATGCTACAGCTATATTACTTGTATAGTTGTAGCACAAATGGGGACTCGACCGGGGAAGGAACACGCTCTCACAGAATACCATGTGTTTCGTATGGTGAGTGTAGAGAACCGGAGACCCCTTTTACTGGAAAGGAGGCATCCCATCTTAGTCCTTACGGGTGACGACGCATTTGCATTTTGATTCTTTATTGAGGATATATGTAGATGTCTATGGATCACAGCAACCACTTACCATCACATCAGTTAGACTGTGTGCTCGTTTATCACCCTAATTCTATTAAAAAAATAGTGGACTCAAACTTAACTTAACGCCCGATAAAAAAGTCTGCACTACAGTAACGTACCATAGGATGCATCACCCGAGATCGTCGATTATGAGGCTGTACTTGCTGCGTGGCCTTTTAAGCGCGCTTACCATGCATAATCGGTAAGTGTGCTGCCTCCAGAATTACTTTCTGACGAGAGCGGATGATCCATTTTATAGGGTCTTTATTTCTGGTGATAAAGGACTTACCCCTCTATCCTTAGCCAACGAGCAATGGCAAAACCCAGCAGTACAGATTTTCGACCGGGAGACCGTATTAAAGGAGAAGGAGCTCCACGGGAGGTTCTACAAGGCTCTACATGAGCCTTTCGTAGACACAGTTGCCTCTCTCCACTGGCTACGTTTAGGAGACCTCTTCGGGGAAACCGAGGGTTTTGTCTGTGCAATATATGATCAGGTTATTAAGACCAACAACTATCGGAGATACATCCTAAGGGATGTCGCCTTCGACATTTGTCGAGCTTGTCGCCATCCCGGTGAATCACTGAGGCATATCATCTCCGGTTGTTCGGCTCTTTCTAACTCTGAGTACTTGCACAGACACAATCTATCAGCCAGGATTCTACACCAGGACTACACTCTGAAATACGGTCTCGTGGATCGGAAACTGCATCATTATAAGTACTTGCCGGAAGCCGTGCTCGAAAATGATCGCGCCAGACTCTACTAGGACCGGGCCATCATCACAGACAGGACTATCCTTGCGAATAAGCCTGCTATTATGCTGATGCTATATATAATAATAATAAACCTAGCAAGCTAACAGCATAGCAAAGTGGCGAAGCAATCAGCTTTGTTGCGGTTTCTAACGGTTGCCGTTAAGCAATCTGTTTCAAAATAGGAGGTTCAGATGCCTGGGTGATCAGTAATCGATTGCTGAAAACAGAATTTGAAAATTCGAAACCGTTCTCGAAATAATCGTGGGACAGACGGACAGACGGACAGACATCGTGAAATCAATAAGTGACTTCGCAAGCTTCGCCACTTAATAATCTTTATTGAAAGCAAAAACATTTTAACATGAAGCGTTAACATCCGCAGTGTCGCATATGTTAGCGCCCACCTCACATATACAGACGTTTCCAATTAAAAGCAGTACATAATAATATTTATAGTGACTTATAATATGAACATAGCAAAATATTTTAAGTAATTTAAATGCGCGCGCACTCGCGCTTGTGTGTTTGTGTGTGTGTGTGTGTGTGTGTGTGTGTGTGTGTGTGTGTGTGTGTGTGTGTGTGTGTGTTTGTGTGTTCATGTGCGTGTGAACTATTGCTCAATTATAGCTTCTACCTTGTCATAATCAAGGCATACTTTGTCTTTTCTTCTTATATTCACTAAAATTTTAGGATCAATGCAAGGGTTTTGTGTATGCGAAGAACCATATTTAATATAAATAATTTACGAACGAAAAGAACTTCTCAATATTTAAATATAAGTTTAGTTGAATACCTAATTGGCTTGGAAGTCTATACTATCAATACGGGCTGTATTTTGTGCCCTTTGGAGCTGTATAATTTTAGTTGATGAAGAAATTTCACTTGAAAGAAAATATTCTTTTCATTTATTGCACTAAGGCTCTACATGTGTCCAAAAAAACGATTGTGACATTTATTTGCTATAAAATTAAAAGCTTAATTATTTGTGATTGATTATTTAATAATCTTGAAAATTATCTTGTTAATAACTCATTTGCCGTGAAATATTTTTAATAATTTCATTATTCACACGTATATTTTTTTCAAATTCTTTAACGATAACTTAAAACATTATCCTAAGAGCACAATTACGAGTATATTATGTCTTTATTGATTTCGACTAAAGGCGTAGTCAAATCTACAACGCCGTGTAAATGTTATTGCCAGTATCAAACAAGACTCATTTCGTATTATGCTTCATATTATCTATACACCTTAGTTAATCTACCCTTTTGTTGCGGGATACATTTTCTACATTTATGAATGGAAATATTATTTTGTCTGAAATCATTTGTAGTTAGATTATTCATTTTTCGTAAGAATATAAATTCAAAGTTTTATTAAACGAAAGATGAAAGATGCTCGAATTAACATTTTATATTAAATATGTACGTCTTAACTACAGTCTATTTCAAAGAGTACAATTCACACCACACACCACCGTTACAGCTTATTAAAGTCCACTGCTGAACACGGGTATTAACAACTAATTGCCATAGTTGCCACGCTTGGTAAGCGGATTGGCAACTGCAGTTTTTAATTCTTAGTCGTTAGTAGGAAGACGCTGCTGCCCATCTCCAGATTTGTTTCCCTCTGTCGCCTCTTACGACACCCAAGGGTTGATGTGGGGTAGTGGATATTCTTACACCGTCACTACACGGTATATAATTCACAAATACGTTATAATTGTCACATGTTGAGATGTCCAAGCACAAAATCATTTTTTTTTAAATTTCATGAACGGGATACAGGGACATCCTGGTTGTGGATGGATATTTTTCCAACTTCCTTAGTAAATGTTCGTTAATTAAATTCTAACTTTGTCATGTCTGTCTATATGAGTAAGCTTTTGAAGGTTATTTAAAGTTTACATTCAATAAGTCGAGACTGTCTCGGGTACAATGAAGTTTTTATACTTCTGATATCTGTTTCTTAATTTACATACTAGCTTCCAGGAGATGTAGACATGACTTTAAGTTCTATCTATATGTAGATTTTAAAGATGTGAATAACCGTAGTAAATCCGAATATATAAGTCCGATTTCTCTGATATCTAGGATTTAGCAAAAATTTTAATCCTGCGTCAATTTGGTGCAATGAGAATAAAATCATTTTACCAAAGCTGGTGCTTCTGTGGGTGATTCGGATAGTGAATGCTAAATTACCAACCAAAAGATATTGCTATTTTACTTACGCCTTTTGTTTTATTAGATGTGCGACATAAACTCCGTTAAGGCAACCGTAAAGGATCCTTATAACTGTAAAAATATCTAAAACTTCCTGTTTTAAAAAATTAAATAATAGAAATGGCAGTTTATTTCCTCCTTATTAACGCAAAAGGACAAATTACCTTAGCTTTATTAGCGTTTAAATATAAGATTACTGAGATTTAAATAGAAGTCCTTTGTCGCGTCCGTGTTTCAAAAGAATTGTTTATATTCAAGAAAAGAAGCTGAAAAAAATATTTCAACTAGTTACAAGAAAATGAGATCTCTTGAAACTATCACTTTCATCTAGTACCTATTTCTTTTATAAAAATAAACACTGTCCAGTAAGAAAATAACGCCTACTGAAATAAAACAAGCAAGATGTTTTAGAAAATGAAATTTGCTATTTTCTTTCAATTCATTCATTGTTTGTAACAGAAAAACGATAACATAGAATACAGTTCGTGTTAGTAAAGAAGTGTGTTTTATAACTTCCCTTTTTTAACTATTTTGTAACATGTTACGCCTCAGTTTCAGATTTGTCAATCCTTTTTGAGTTGTCTTGATACAATTGCCTTTAGCGACGTAACAGCTTACACATAACTTACACCTATAACCCTAACTTGACTCTAGAACATTATAGTTATGTTGGTAGTATAATGTCTAATCATCGAAAATCAATCAAATTAAATATTATGCCTATACAATATAATTGTGTATAATTAACAGTACAGCGTGTAGTGGCAGTGTGAGAATATCCACTACCCCATATCGTTCCATGGTGTCGTAAGTGGCGACATGAAAACTGAGAAACTAAAACAGGAAATGGGCAGCAGCATCTTCCTGAATAACAACTCAAAATTATAAATCACTGCGGCTGCCTGACCCACTTGCCTAGCATGGCAACTATGATGAAATCTATAGGTTTTTTTTTATATATGATAGGGTGACAAACGAGCACACAGTCATAGACACCTACATCAATCTTCGTTTGCGAATAAAAATGCAGATGCGTTGTCACCCGTAAGGACTCAGATGGAATGCCTCTTTTCCAGTAAAAAGGGTCTCCGGTTCTCTACACTCACCATACGAAACACAGCAGTGTTAAGCTGCTATTTTACGCTGGTATTCTGTGAGAGCGTGGTCCTTCCCCGGTCGAGCCGACCCATTCGTGCTACAACTATACTACTAATATAGATGCAGCATGGCTCTACCACGTATACGAGACCTATGTTTAGCAGTAGAATTTATAGACTCTAAAGGAAACGGAACAAAGATGACAGCTTTAGCTGTATTATTATTTCCTGGTATCCTTAAAGTAAATAAATCTTTTTTTCTTATTTCGGATATGATATTAAATATGTATGTTTATTGGCAACAATATTACAGACAAAAACTATCAAGAAATAATGTATTTGCCAGTGTTCTTATTAACGATAACATTTGGCGGAGTATTGCTGTCACTTTGCTCGGGGTCCTAAGCCATTTACAGGAAATATACATATGATAAACATTTTATTTACAGGTGTCTGTACATTATATAATATAATGATAATTATAATTTATAAATTAATATCTAGATAATAATAACCCTGGGAATGAAGCCGTGGTAGCTAAGGAGGTAAGCGCTTGCCGTAAATTTTACATTACGTGAGCAATTCGGATTCGATCCCCGCCGGCACCAATGAAATTGCTAATTTCAATTTTTAAGTGAAGGAAAACATTGTGAAGAAATCTGCATGTCTAAGAAATAAGAAAAACAATTTTTCAAAGAGATCGGAAATTCGCCAACACGCATTGGGGCATCGCTGCGGATATTTTTTTGCCATAAAACCCTCATAGAAATAGTAGGAGGCCCATGGCTGGGCAAAGTTAAAATTGGATCTACCACGTAAAACTAAGTACGTACCAACGCCATGTTCGGAGATTGTCGAGTGCTGATGAAGGTTTTGCGTTTGCAGAAAAAATTGACAGATTTCGCCTAAAAATCAGGCAAGAGAATTTAATATTGTCTGTACCACGGCTCGGTTTATTTTAGAAGAAAATATATTATAAAAAAAAAACGACCAAGTAAATACATAATTCAGGGAATCGTAGTGCTCGCAGAAACCTTTTACTTCCTCAACTATATCCTAAACTTTACTAAAACTTTCCAACTTTGGTGGACAAACTGAGAAATAAAATTAGCATAATATTCTTAGATACTTTCAGTGTGTATTATGAACCTTATGTCATTTTAATAAAACCGACTTTGTGTTGCCTTTCTCTTTTATCGGAAGAACGAACTATTAAAGACAAACTTGAAATGACATCCTTTTTCAGGGTTTCTCGTTTTAACTAGAAACTTATAAGCATATCATACTCCAATATAGACCTTATCATAAAATTGACGTTCCATAATACTCTATTCCCTAAATAGTAATATTGTTATCTCTTTAATTGTTCTCCTCAACTCCTCACCTGCTTACCTCGTTTATATGAAAATTACTACCAATTTTTTTCTTGCGTTATGGGTGTTATTTCACTTTTTGTTTACATAGAGTAACCTTGTTATATACATAGAGTTGTATATAACATGTTATTTACATAGAGTAAATTTGTTACATAGTGTATGTTTATGTAGGTACTCTAAAATATATAGCATGTACATATTATTTATGGATTATATGTTAACATTTTGTAAGGTTAGCTACCTATTTTATATGTTTTCTAATAACTTATGTGTACCCTTATCTTTCTCACATGTCATTATATCCTCTGCAATATGGTTGCCTGGAAAAGATCGCTCCTAAACGACAAGGCCGCCAATAGCACCTTTATATAATATATCTTTTATTTGTATTTCATTATTAATGAACAATCTATCTATATAAAACACAAAAAATGTTTCTACCTATGTCCGTTATAGGCTTTGAAACCTATAACGGACATACGTAGAAACATTTGAATATTTTACGCTGGCATTCTCTGAGAGCGTCGTCCTTATTCGGTCGAGCCGACCCATTTGTACTAAAACCATAACATAGCTGCAGCACAGTCACTATCGCCGATCTTATGGGTAGAAACAGACAGATGAAGATTGCTTGCTATGATTTTTTTTGCATTAACTTGAACATTCTTTATGGCATCAATGGAACGCCATGCAGTGATAAATCATATGACGTGATTAAAAAACTGTCTTTTAAAGTAAATATTATATTTTTCTTTTTGACTTCTTTTTGCATATTTTGTCATATTATGGTAAAAACATATTCATTAGAAGTATTACATACATATTCAAAATAAATATATAGATAAAGTAGAATCCATTCAGGAAAAGTTTTTGCGGAGCATAAATTACAACTGTGGACGAGATAAATTATCTCACTGCCAAATACTTGCCGAATTTTACCTACAAAAATTACATTATTTCCAGACGTCAACAGATTCAATTAATGTTACTCTAGGATATCTGTCGTTACAGATAAAGATGATACCATACCGAGAAGGTACTCGGTATGGTATCTTTATAGGTATTAAGGCTATGTCGCAAGGCTCGTGCCCATCCTATATTTGTTACTAAAACATGTCGATCAAATGCAGGTAAAAATCCTCAATGTACTTTTCAATGGGTAACAATATTTTTACATTGACTTGCACATAAGGTGGGTGTTTTTAAGAAGAAATTAATTTCGGTAATCCGAGGCTATACGTATGTTTAGTGAGCAAAATTGTTTTATTTCTTTTTGATTTTACCTAAAGTACAATATTTAGTTTAAAGTTTTGTTAGTAATTCTCAATTTTCTGCAGACTTCCAAAAAGGAGACGGTACTCAATTCTACTGTATGTTTTTTTTAATGTGTGTTACCTCATAACTTTTTACTCGGTGAACCGATTTCGATGATTCTTTTTTTATTTGAAAGTTGTACTTCTCGTGTGGTCCCATAGGAATTCGATCGAGGTCAGACCAATAGTTTTGAGTTATTCTTAATAACTTATATTGAAGTCGGCTGTATAAAATTTTTAATTTTAAATTATAACTTTTGTAAATGTGATTGGGGGTCATCGGTATTGGTTGCACTAGTATTACATTATATATTTAATTTGATTTAGGGCCAATTCTTCAATCGTCAGTGAAAAGTTATTCATGAAATATATTATTACCTGACAAAATATAAAAGAGCCGTGGTAGCTCAGTGGCTAAAGTTGCTCGCTGTAAATTTCACAGTACGCGAGTAACCCGGGTTTTATCCCCAACGGGACCAATGAAATTGTCAATTGCAATGTAAATGCTTATTTACCACGTGCTCGGCGGTGACCGAAAACATTGTAAGGTAACCTGCATGCCTTCATCATCGCACATCGCGACGAAATTCGTGCATCATTGTGCGATTTACCAAAAATTTTCTTCCTCGCACAACACAACTACGGACCGATACAAATTAGAGACACTCAAGAAAAGAACCTACTTTTTTTGAAAAGGCCGATAATGCATGCAAAACATAGCATGTTAGAATTTAATAAAATACACATCTACTTTGTATTCTTTTGTTTTTTTTTTGAGTTTGTTTTGTATTTTTTATTTTATTTTTGAATTTTAATTATGCATTGTATTTTGGTTCCATCATCATAACAATTAGAACACAAGTTATCTAGAGTCTAGTAGTCTCGTTTTATTTTATTTTTTTAATTCACTGTTTTCGCAGGATTTATTTAAAAATTATTAAAATAGATTACTGCTCGAACTGCCGAATACCGGAAACATTTCGTCACGTTCGGCACAGTCTAATAAAACGTTTTTAAAAACATTCAAAATGAGAAAATATTACGTACAACATGGCGTGGTGCTTATGTAGCGAAATAAATATTTTCTTTCTTTCTATATGGAGGAATTTCTAAAAACATCACACTGTAAATTAAAATGGTTGAAGCGTGATTGAGCGGGATAGCAGTGATTGCAGCACCAGACATCTTGCACCTATTTCTGGTCTACCTCCATCTATTGTGGGCCTAGAGATCATTATATTCGCATACGGTTATACGGCATACGGTTGCGATGTCCACGGGGAGATAGATTTTTTATGGCGACAACAACATGACCTTCAAGAAAAGAGCTTACACCTTTCTAAAAGGCCGGCAACGCATCTGCAATTCCCCTGGTGTTGCGGTTGACATGGGCGGCGGTAGTCACTTACCATAAGGCGAGCCGCATACTCGTTTGCTCCCTCTTCTATAAAAAAAAAATACGGTAAAAGACAAGTTGTGTATTGCAGAAAAAAAGTTAAAATAACTCCGTAAATATTTTTTTGTTATCTGTATCTGAGATTTATTTCTATGCGACGAATAACAAAAACCCTATGGTTCCCATTAAGTCTGTTTTCAAAATCAGTAGGTATTCAAACGTATTAGTAATAATTCCTTTAAAAAACTCGACTATAAAAGACTAAATTAAATTTAAATAAATTTCTATTTGCAAAATGTATATGTTTTTATTACTATTAAGTGTAGTATTATCACTAAGTAAGGTAATCGGGTAGGTGGGGTCTTTGACAATACTTATATGTACTGCCGACAAATGCAGAGGTAATAAAACCACAAACAACTTGCAAATAAAAATTTATTTGAATTTAATTTAAAAAAATTATGGTCGAGTTTTCTGAAGTAATGCTGATAACTTATTTAACGAAAACCAAATGGTATTTGTTACATGTTGTATATGTTAACACGAATTTGTATTTGAAATTGGGTAATTAATTAAAGTTTTTTTTTATATATATATTTAAAATAAATATATTAGAGAATACATAAATTGCTGGCAAGTAATGTGTACTCATAAAATTATTATGAAAATAACTATTAATTACTAACCGACAAATTATACTGCCGACATTGTTAGCAGACCAGCAACAACAGTTCAGTAAATGTCATTAGACTGACTGGGCGAGACTCGTAAAAATATTTTATGACACCGTTATCGAGATGGCCTAACTGAATTGCACATCAAAATAATGGATTGTTAAGGAATTTACCTTTTAGCCTGATTTTACTGTTTGTTATTAATTCTTACTTTAGAATGATTTCTTATATTCACGCGAACACTACACACTGAATAAAATTACTTTTATGGATTTTATCGTGTTTAATTTACTTATTTTAATTCCCGACGTATCGGACGCTTTCCAGCACATGGGTGCTAGGATACGACCATGGGGTCACGGGAGACTGAGGTGGTTGACGTCCCGATGTCACAATTAACCCCGAGTACATTCAACTTTTTAATTATTACTTTTGGCCCAATCTACGCAGAATGTACTTAAGACGTAAGTAAGTAAGTACGGTAAGACTTGACACGGCAATGCTTGGGCTTAGTTTTAATTTTATTAATTATATGATCTCAAGCAGGCACTAGTACCCAGCCTCCTTCTCTATTGAAATTAGGACTTTTTTTTTTAATTTCAATAGCCTCACTCATCATCCGTGGCAGAAATCGATGTTTTTTGGGTTTGATATGAGGATATGTGGTCTATCAGAAATCGATGTTCTTTGAATTTGATATGAGGATATGATGTAATGGTAGAGTCTGTCTAGTATATGATCACAAACTGCAGACTTCCCGGAGCGTTGGTGTTTCACGTCAGCCATATGTTCTTTTACGCGGGTTTTAACGGATCATTTTGTTTGCCCTATATGTGAGAGACCACATTGACAATCAAGCTTGTACACTCTACATCCTATATGTCTCACTAGCCTTAGCTTTTGCGGTGTTAAACGGCCATAAAACGTATCTTCAGGTAAGATCAGACCCCGCCGGCAAGGTGCTACGTTCTGGGGCCACAGGTTGGCACGCAACGATAAGTGTGGAATATTCCCACCACACTTTGATGCACCCGTGAGCGCTCGCGCGCTCTACCGGGAGGTATCCACCTTCTTTCCTCATTCGTTTCTATCCCTGGTCCGGCATCACCGCGGTAGTAGTCCGGCCAGACCATTAGGTAGGTAGGGTAGAATCTTCAAGTGCAAGTGAAAGTGATAAAGTGAACAAAGTGTTAATTTTAAGTAATTGGTAGGATTAAGGACCCTCGTGCGCAATGGAAAACACACGTGTGTTACGCCTACCACAGACGCCATACTAGACGCCATACTGCATAGGGTCAATCGAGTTCAGCAGAAACAAAATACGTGGAGCACGGGCACCGGCACAGAGCATACGAACAGTGATAGTGACATGCGTAGTAGCGGTAGCATGACGGGAGCAGTAATCGAAAATAGGTCCGTCTAAGTCGATGAGTTAAATACGCAGGATAGGAGTACGCCGGGCGCAGTAGTAAATGTCCTTAGCCTTCTTAGATATGTTAATCATCTGAAATCCTAACATTATCATAGGTCACATTGTTTACATTGAAAAGATCCATACAAACCGATGTTTAAACGGTGAATCTCACCACCATCCTTCACAGTTACCTACCGTGGGAAAATATTTGTTTAAGAGAGCACAAGGGATCTGTGACAGAAAACATCTGGCCGCCGATATGCAGCACGTCAAGCACAAGCTTTGGGTCCCGCGGTTACGTTACAGTGACCAAGTGAAGCCGGCCACAGTCAAGCGTGTGCCTGCTGAACTGCCATATGTCAGAGGTGACAGACAAGATTGGATTGGATTGAAGCGAGATTCTATTAGAACATTCTACAAGCCGCCGAAGAAGATTAGTCAGTTCTTACCGTCCGTCAAGTGTAATATCCTTCTCCAGGATGCAGGAGTGTTCAATTTTTATTATATAATAAATATTATTATTATTATTTTTATTCTTTCTGTTTAGTATTCTCTCGTTTCCGAGGTATTATACCTTTTTCGCGGGCTGTTAGCCAAACGAACTCGGTTGAATGTTTAATCTTTAGACAGAAACTTACGGACTATTCTACACGTATTCAATATTGCTGCTTTCTGCAGCAATATAAAGGTAAGTTTATGGATGTCTAGATCCTTTAAGCTAGAAAAAAGTGAACGGGGAATGACGCCAGTTGCAGATATTATAATAGGTACAGTTTTTACTTTCCACTGGGATTTTATTTCGATGGATAAATCAGTGTATTTGGCAATTTTTTCATTATAGGTGGAAGTCAAATTGTGCGTATTTGGTATAGCAATATCTATAAGATAAACTGATTCATTTTTTTGTCATGTAGCGTAATATCCGGTCTATTATAATGCACGGTCTTATCAGTTAATATAGTTCTGTCCCAGTAGAGTTTGAATTCACGAGAGTCAAGTATGATTTCGGGCTTGTATTTATAATATGCTATTTTTTCATCTATAAGATTATATTTATATGCGAGGTATTGATGAATAATGGCAGCTACTTGGTCGTGTCTGTGTTTATAGTCGGTCTGGGTTATTGAACTGCAGGCACCAGTGATATGCTGAATGGTTTCTGAGCTATTATGACAATGTCTGCAAAGGTCTGATTGTTGAGTGTGGTCTTTAATTATGTGTTTCCTGTAGTTTAGAGTATGTATATTTTGGTCCTGAATTGCTAACATGAAGCCTTCCGTTTCAGGGAAGAGTTCTCCGCGCTTGAGCCACATGTTAGACGCTATCTTGTCTACGTTTGTGTTCATCAAGTCGCGACGGTGTCTTCCATGTAACGTCTTCTGCAGCCAGCTGTTAATTTTATCTTGTGCAGAGATAATACTTTCATTTTTTTTGTTTTCTTTGATCTTTGAGGTTTAAAGGAGTGAGTTTAGTATCGGCTTGGACAACAGCATTATGAAGCGGACTATTATTGGCTTGTTGATGGAAGAAGTTTCGAATAGCTGAAATTTGAGAGTTATGAAGATTTTTTATATCTATGAAACCTCTTCCACCTTCTAGTGTAGGTAATGTGAGTCGTTCGCTACAAGATCTAGGGTGGTGTTGTCTGTATTTAGTCATTGTTGTATTGATGAGACGTTGCAGCTTTATTAAATTACTTTTAGACCAATGAATTATACCAAACGAATAAGTTAAAATTGGGATAGCGAATGTGTTCACTGCTTTAATGATGTTTCGTGCATTTAGATGTGTGTTAAGTATTCTATTTAGGCGTAATTTAAATTCTTTTTCTAATGTTTTTTAACGTGTTTTTGGTGAATCTGTCGAGTCTGAGTGAATCCTAGATATTTATAGCCAATGACTTCATCTACAGGTTTAATGGTTTCACCTGTTTGGAGAGTATATGAATTTTGTTCTGATTTGCCTCTACGAATTGATTGTATCCTGCATTTATTTATTCCAAATTCCATTTGAATATCAGTTGAGTAGCTTTATTATTATTATTATTATAATTTCACATTGAAAGCTTAATGCTATGTTTTGTATGGTCAGTGTAGAGAACCGGAGACCTTTTACTGGCAAAGAGTTATTCTATCTCAGTCCTCAGGGGTAACATTGCATCTGCATTTTGATTCTTAATGAGGATTAATGTAGATATCTATGGGCCAGAGCATCCACTTACCATCAGGTGGACTTTGTACTCGTTTTTCACTCTTATTCCATAAAAAAAAAACATTCACTGAAGTTGAATGATATGTACGCGTGCCACCTACTGTAAGTTAATTGTACTATGCCTATAACGTTTGTTATAATGCCTATAAAGTTGACAAAATTTTACTGCAATCTGATGAAAGATATCGCCACAGAATAAGAAGAAATTTAGACTGCGGTAGCGCATAATATACGAACCAACAAATAAACAAACAAATATTATATATATCTATACATATAATAAATCTGTAGAAAAGTCGTGTCTGTAATTCTAATTTATTCTTGAAAAAAACAAGTCGAGGGGACTAAATAAAGGGTTCTGAAGCCAAATTAGTGATTTTTAGAATTTTTGTTTATCTGTCTGTGTATTCCGGATTCACGCAAAAACTACTGAACCGATTTACATGAAATTTTGTATGTAGGTAGTTAGTGACCCGAGGCAACTTATAGGCTACTTTTTATCCGATTACGGAACTTTAGAAAAGGAAGGTTAAGTATTTTATTTCCTTTAGATGTTAATTTTCTGTTATATCTTGGTTAAAGGCGGCATGACGGGTGTTTTTCAAATAAATACCATATTAATAAAGTTTTGTAAATAAAGTTTAAAATATAGTTATAGTCTTTTTAAAATAATTTGAAACTACACCGATTTGGTATTCAAACCAGCGCCATCTATCATCAAATGGAAAAAGTAGTATATTTTGTCTTCAGTTACTAATAGATGAAATAATATACTAAATAACTTGCATGTATATGATTAAATGATTAGATTTTTAAAATTATTATAAAACTCTAACGTTTAGTTTTTTACCATTTTTGTTATTTTATTATAAAAGTGTAATAATTTCAATAGATAATAGTGACGTCTATCAAAAATATGAGAATTGATAAGGTATGTACATATTTATTGCCATTACTAATATATATGTAAAGTGATTAAAACTGGTTTGTCTGCAATTGTTGTAGCAAAATTTTCATTATCATGATAGTCTTATTCAAGAGATTTTTATATATGTCGTCTGCAATTGTCTTGCAATTGTCAATGTCTGCAATTTTTGTAGCAAAATATTCATTATCATGATAGTTTTATTCAAGAGATTTTTATATATGTCGTGGCCAGATCGTAGAATTGATCATAAAGTAGTCTATCATTTTGTGAAATGGTGTGGTCATTTCATAATATTTAACACTATTTGTTCACCATGTCATGATATAGCTTGACCAAGTCAATGAATAGAAATCATTTAGAGATATTAATATCTAAACACAACGTTGCTATTTCATAATATGGTCATATGACGATATCATTAAATCGTTTTTCACCGCTAGCGTCGCTGATAGAGTATTTTTTAACAGAAACAGAATTTTTAAGAGAATTGACATCACTTTATCCCTTATTGATATAATAAATAAATGTTCGCTTCAATTGCTGATATTACTAGATGGTATGGTTTTGGCTTTCATTATTTCATCTAATATTAGCGCCACCTACTTACTTCTGAATAAACTAAAATGGCAAGCCATTGATAAAATTAAATAATGCAATGCTACTGAATATACGATGTAAATAATTGAATCATTAACATTACATTCATCCCGCGTTGGAATCAGCGCAGCGAACACTCTTTTGGACAAAAACTCTGCGGCCTGTGCCAATTAGTAACATGTATGTAAGCTGCTATTTTTTTAGTTTTCATAGGGCAATATATGCAGTTTTTATTTCATTCGTGTTTTTGGGTATGTTACTTTTTGTTTTCACTCTACCGTAAAATAAATATTAAGGCTTGCAAAGATGAGTAGAACTCATTATCGTCAGCCTATCAAAAGTCCACTGAAATGAACATAGGCCTCCCCCATAAATTGTCAAATAGACTGGATATTTGCTATAGTTGCCACGCTTGGTAGGCGGGTTGGCAATCGCAGCTATTATTATTTTGATCTGTTGTCAAGAAGATGATGCAACCCATCCCATCTCCAGTTTGTTTTTCAATGTCGCCTCTTACGACGGGACGATATGAGGTGGTGGATTTTCTTTCACCGCCACAACAGGGCGAACATTTTTCTACTTCCGTTCATGAGTGGTAATGATCCTCACGCTCACTGTGAATATTATTTATAAGGAATAAAACTGATTGTAAGGATTCTATCGCGTTAAATTTTAACTTTTTAAATTCCCGATGTTTTGAGCACTTTACAGCATCCATGGTCACGGGAGCGGCCGGAGAACTAAGGTGTTTAACGACCTGATGTCATAGTTAAAATAGAATGGAATAAATACAGAAGTAATTTGAATTTAGTTTTATTAATTATGGGGTCCTTAGCAGATGGTGGCACTCAGCCATATTCCCTATTAAAATTAGGATATTTTTAATTTCAATAGCCTCGCGAATCATCATTGGTAGGATTCGGTGTTCTATTGCAAGGATTTGTTGTATATCAGATCCGATTTAATGGTTGGGACGATACTAAGCATGTTGACATACTTTAGACTTCCCGGAGCTAAGATGCTTCACATGAACGATATTATGTTCTTTTACTCGGAACTTTCATCCAAGATGCGTAAAAAAACCCGTAACATAAGTTTTAATCCATGTGTAGTATTCTTTATTATAGATCTGTATTTATGAAATTTTCAAGTCTAATCGAAGTAAAAAAAAAATATCTGCATCTATTTTATGGTGCCAATCAATATTAAATAGAACCAATAATATGAATAAAATGTCTCAAATAAACATTATGTTACTTTGTTAAAACTAAATTAACTTTAACTATGAATAAATGTAAAGAGTAAAATGTAAATAATAATAATACATTTTGATTTCAAGACTATTTACCTTTCTTATGGATACATCGGAATTGGAAGACACGCCCGATATAAAAAATAGTAGGTGTTTCTAGACATATATATTCATGTGTTTCTGTAGCATGTTACCAATCATCTACGTCTAATAGTATATAGAATGAAAAAAATCTTTGACAGACATAGAGACATAGACGGTGTCTATGTGACTCTAAAAGTGATCGAATTTTTCTAAATTTGGCACGGAATAGCTTTTAATGATGTTCCTAAATTCAAGCGCACGCGAGCGAAGCCGCAGGTAAAAAGCTATCTTTAAATATTATATATATATATATATATAAAGATAGGTCATAGACCACAGCACCCATTTACCAGGAGGTCAGTGTCCTTTTTTTTTCCCTAGTTTGTATAAAGTACCGCTCCACAAAATGACCATATTTAACCTCTGGACGAGAAACCAGCTCTATTGTCACAAGCAGTGTCACTAATGGCACCATCAAATGCGGATGCGGTTCTTTTAGAAACTTCTGGGAATACCTTCTTTCTTGTACCCGAATCACGAATTACATAAGTATTATATATTGATCCCTATAATGCTACCGAAGACGAAGTAATTCATTCGTTAGTTTTGTTATGTGCCTTGGTAGCTCAGGTGCTAAGCCCTCGCTGTAAATTTCACAGTACGCGAGCAACCCGTCAGCCCCAACGAAATTGTTAATTGCAACTTTAAGTGCTGGTTTACCACGTGCTTGGCGGTGAAGTGCCGTGCCGTGCCGTGTAGTGGCGGTCAAGAATATCCACTACCCCATATCCTCCCGTGGGTGTCGTAAAAGGCGACAAAGGGAAACAGACAGGAGATGGGCAGCAGCATCTTCCTGATAATAGCCAAATTACAATTAAAAAAAAACTGCGGTTGCCAACCCGCTCGCCAAGCGTGGCAACTATGGCAAATACCCCCCCTATGAATGACAGTAACAAAGAAACGGCCCCCAGTCCCCGGCGGCCCCGCTATTCCTGGCTACGGTGGCGACCATGGTAACGGCGGGGCAGGGGGTGCTAAAAATCTCCGGTGGAGGTTCGGTTGACACCTTAGACGACTCGACCTGGCAACGTATAACGCACGCACCCTGCGGACTGACGAGAAGATCGTGGAGCTGGAAGAAGAGATAGACAAGTTGCGCTGGCATATTATAGGATTATCCGAAGTCCGAAGAGAGGGGGAGGACACGGTAATCCTCGAATCCGGCAACTTGCTCTATCACCGGGAGGGCGACCATCTGTCCCAAGGAGGTGTCGGATTTATCGTCCACAAGTCTCTCGTTAACAACGTTGTAAAGATCGGGAGTGTGTCGACGAGGGTTGCGTACCTTATACTCAGAATCACCAAACGGTATTCGCTGAAGGTCATACAGGTTTACGCACCAACCTCGGCACACCCCGATGAGGAGGTGGAGGAAATGTATGAGGATATCTCTAGAGCCATGCATTCCTCCAAAACCCAATATACGGTGTTAATGGGAGACTTCAATGCAAAACTAGGCACAAGAGAGAACGGTGAGCTGAAAGTAGGGAAATTTGGAATAGGGCAACGGAACCCAAGGGGCCAGCAGCTGGCCGACTTCATGGAGAAAGAGGGACTCTTTATGATGAACTCTTTCTTCCAGAAGCGGCCCCACAGGAAGTGGACCTGGTCGAGCCCCGACGGTTCCACAAAAAATGAGATTGACTTCATTATGACGACCAGACGACAACTGTTCAGTGATGTCTCCGTGATCGCGAGGGTGAAAACTGGTAGCGATCACCGAATGGTTAGAGGCACACTGAACCTAAACGTTAAGTTGGAGAGGTCTCATCTAATGAAGTCAACGCTCCGTCCCCCTCGTGCTCTGTTCCAAAGTCCCGAAACCTTTCAGCTCGAGTTACAAAACCGTTTTCAGTGCCTGGAAGACTGCATTGAAGTGGACGATATGAATGACAAGCTCGTGGAAACTGTCCATGCGGTCGGAGCTAAGTTCTGCAAGACCCGCCGCAGAAGAACACAAAAACTCTCCGATCACACTCTTAATCTCATGGCTGTTAGACGGGAGATGAAGCTACATTCTTCAACAGACTTGACAGCATACAGGCATCTGAACAGACAGATCTCCAAATGCATGCGGCGGGACTTACGCAACTTCAATACAGCTCGTATTGAAGAAGCGATCGAGCGGAACCAAGGCTCCAAAGTCTTTGCCAGAGATCTGTCTGCCAGAAAGAGCCAACTGTCAAAGCTGAAGACAGAATGTGGCAGCATCGTTTCCGGGACACCTGAGATTTTGAGTGAGATTGAGAGGTTCTATGGGCAGCTGTACACATCATCGTTGGAGCCACACGCAAGTGTGAGTAACGATCCAAGAGCGAGTCTCATCCGACACTATTCCGAAGATATCCCGGATGTCAGTCTGAGCGAGATTAGGATGGCTCTCCAGCACCTTTAAAACGGTAAGGCCCCAGGCGAGGATGGAATTACAGCGGAGCTTCTGAAAGCGGGTGGAAGACCGGTACTTGAAGTCCTTCAGAAGCTCTTTAATTCCGTCCTCCATGGTGGCATTACACCGGAGGCGTGGAGCAGAAGTGCGGTGGTCTTGTTCTTCAAGAAAGGTGACAACGCTCTCTTGAAGAACTACAGACCGATTTCCCTTCTGAGCCGCGTCTACGTGCTGTTTTCGAGAGTCATTACGAATCGTCTCGCGCGCAGACTTGACGACTTCCAGCCTCCCGAACAAGCCGGTTTCCGAAAGGGCTTTAGCACCATAGACCACATACATACCCTTCGGCAAGTTGTACAGAAGTCCGAAGAGTACAATTTGCCACTATGTCTGGCGTATGTGGACTATGAGAAAGCCTTTGATTCCGTCGAAATTTGGGCGGTGCTGCAGTCCCTTCAGCGGTGCCAAGTTGACTGTCGGTATATCGAAGTGTTGAAGTGCTTGTACAGTAGGGCTACGGTGGCTATCCGAGTACAGAACCAGAGTACGAAACCTATCCAATTGCAGAGAGGTGTAAGACAGGGTGACGTCATATCCCCGAAACTCTTCACCGCTGCATTGGAAGACGTTTTCAAGCCTCTGGACTGGAAAGGATACGGTATCAACATCAATGGCGAGTACATCACTCACCTTCGATTTGCCGACGATATAGTCCTTATGGCAGAATCACTGGAGGACCTAAGCACTATGCTCAATGACCTCAATAGTGTTTCCCAACGGATAGGTCTTAAGATGAACATGGACAAAACAAAGATCATGTTTAATGTCCATGTCACACCTATGCCGGTAGTTGTTGGGAGCACTAAGCTCGAAGTTGTTGACGAATATGTTTACCTGGGACGAATAGTCCGACTGGGTAAGTCCAACTTCGACCGAGAGGTCAATCGACGGATTTAACTCGGCTAGGCAGCGTTCGGGAAGCTGCGACACATCTTCTCGTCAGACATACCTCAAAACCTTAAAACGAAATTGTACAACCAGTGCGTGTTGCCAGTGATGACTTACGGAACTGAGACATGGTCCTTCACTGCTGGCCGTATGAGGAAGCTCAAGGTCGCTCAGCGAGCTATGGAGAGGGCTATGCTCGGAGTTTCTCTGCGTGATAAACTTAGGAATGAGGATATCTGCAGTAGAACCAGAGTGACCGACATAGCCCAACGGATTAGTAAGCTGAAGTGGCAGTGGGCCGGCCATATAGCTCGAAGAACCGACAACCGATGGGGAAGAAAGGTTCTCGAGTGGCAGCCTCGTACCGGTAGGCGAAGTGTAGGGCGTCCCCCCACGAGATGGAGTGACGACCTGGTAAGACATGCAGGAAGTCGATGGATGCAGGTGGCTCAGGACCGTGTTTTGTGGCATTCTTTGGGGGAGGCCTATGTTCAGCAGTGGACTTGTGAAGGGCTGTAATGAATGAATGAATGAATGGCGGTGAAGGAAAGCATCGTGAGGAACTTCTTAATACTTCGGCAACACATTTACTTACCCTAAAACCCTCTGATAACAAATCCAAATTATGAAAATTACGGTTGCCAACCCACTTGCCATCGTGGCAACTCTGAAACAATATTCCTATTTTGAGGCAATCTATGGGCGATACATATGTTCAGCACAGGACCTTAATAGGCTGTAATTGATGGACAAAATATGCTGGACTAAGTATTTTTTGGTCAGCGACGATTCCTTTTTAGTAGCATAAAACAATAACTCATTGTTAGAGGTAAACAGCCTGTGTAAACAACGACAGAAATTATTGTTTATTTGAGCCTCGCACAACGTTATCTGAAATTATCTTTCTATTGTATCTTATTTTTAGTCTCACCCTAAATACTCCATTACCAATATGTGATTCGTAATAAATCTACTAGTAAGTAAATACTACTAATAATCCTTGTTTACTCGCATTTTTATTATCCCATTATTATATGAATATACAGTCCTTAGAAAACTGTAGTTTTTTTTTTTCAATGGAAATACTCTTTTTCATAAATCCTTCTCTCTAAATTATTTCCCTTTGGCCTTGGTTCTTTCGTTTGTCTCAAATTTTGACATTGTGAAGTTTGAGTTTTTTTTGAATATCGTTTTGTTTTCTCCAGAAAATTTGTGAAGTATATATTTTAATTTTAATTTGCAATTCAATTTCTTCTTTAATTTTAATATTTATGACCAAAAGTTGGATGGAAAATGTAATTTCATAAGGTTTGGTAAAGAATAAAGTGGAATTCATTACATAGAGGAAAACAGGACCGACGGGGAGTAGCCATACGTAGGCGTTCAATTCTGTTAAAGAGTACGTTATTTAAAAAAATACAGTTAAATATCCTATTGTTTCTTACTGCTAAGCTATTAACTGCACAGGACATAAGTAATACAAAGAATGTTATATATATTCTGTCAAATTAAAAGGAGCATTTATAAAAACAACGAAGAACATTGGATTCATAAACATAAAAGGTTATAGTTTCATAATTATGTTTAATTATCCTATTATTTCCAAATTTTACTAACATTAGATCTAAATTAAAAAGAAATACTATGGATACTTTTTGTCCGAAATAAATAATTTATTATTATAGTACTTTAAAATTCACGTAACGAAATACAAAATCCCCTAAAATGAGTATTTATGTACATAATATATGACTCTCATTCAACGGCAAGTACACTTAGATATTGTGCTCTAATCTGTGGCGGTCAATGGCACCAAGTTCAATGAAATCAAATACATCGGTCGCGACCGCTACTTACACTTTCGACACTAAGGCCCGTATTAATAAACGTTACTCAGCTCAAGTACACGCACTTGCGTACAATCTTGAGGTTATGATCTTATTAATAAACACATCTCAAGATGCGGTTTAGGTTTTCGATATCAGCTGAATGCCACACTGATTAATAAACGAAATTCGACTCTCAAGTGTGTGTACTTGAGTGCAAGTCACAGAACAGTAGTCCTAAGTACAGCGTTTTGAGATACTATTTTTATGTGTTTATTAATTAGCAAAGATCTTGAGATGTTGATATCGTAATGAGGGCGTATCAAATGATTACGCACTTGAGTTCGTCGATGAGTAACGTTTATTAATACGGGCCTAAAAACTTGCAGTGGTCAGTAAATCAGCTTACAGTTTCGCACAAATGGTACCTAATTAAATTGTAACTCGCAAAATATCACATTCTAATCAAAATCGTTTTAATAATAGTTAAAAGCGGATCGGAATCATCTGTTGTCTCTTTTAATTAAAAACAGATTATCCCCAGAATCCAAACGCAATGAGACAACTAGGAAATGTGGATTGGTTGAAGAAAATGAAAGTAAAATAAATCCCTAATGAATCCTGCCTGTCTATATTTCGGAGAATAGGACGATAAAGTCGAGCGAAAAAGTGGAAGAAGAGTAAAAGTATTTGAAGTGAGTTGAAGATGTCTACTGCGTATGTACTCGTATATCTTGGACCGCTGTGTATTTTTTTTTATAGGATAAGGGTGACAAACGAGCACACAGTCCACTTGATGGTAAGTGGTTGCTGCGGCTCATAGACATCTACATCTATCCTCCATTCAACACAAATCCACAAATCCACAAATCAAAATGCAGATGCGTTGTCACCCGTGAGGACCAAGATGGAATGCCTCATTTCCAGTAAAAAGGGCCTCCGGCCACCTGCACTCACCAAGCGAAACGCAGAGGTAAACCTCTACTTCACGCTGGTTTTCTGTGAAGTCGTGATACCACCCCGGTTCGAGCCGGCCCAACCGTGCGACTGCAAAAGCTGCCGCGTGGCTCTACCACTGTGAAAAATTAATTAGCTTGGTATCTACAATGTCTGAAAAGCTTTTGGTAGTTGGGATGTATTGTATTATAAGTTGTAACTAATATATATTATACACAATATATATATATATATATATATTGTGTTTACGTACTGTTTCTATATTGTACCACATTTTTGTGTAAAAATGTATGCGTGCACAGTAAAATCAGTTGAAATAATGCATTAGCACGCATTTTGAATTTAAAAGATAAAAGGGACAGAATTCTTGAAATTTATTTTAATTATTTTTTCTTCACTGCAATATAACCCTGTAACCAACTTGACCCGGTCTTACGTTTTATTAATAATTGCCAAACACTACAGTATAATAACTTTTTGATACGTTTCTAGCAGCCAGTGGAAATATAGCAATATTATAACAGAAAATTCTACATTGAATTTATTAACAGTTTTTTTAAAGTGTATTTTGATACGATCGCGAAATTTTAAATGTAACATAACTATCTGTAATTGCAAATTGACATTTGTCTCAAAGTAAACGTCAAACTGATTTTAAAATTCTATATATTATTATGTAGGTATTACTTTACCTTTGAAAAATCGTAAATTTTAAAAATCGTTGTTTATAATCCTTTTGTAAACATGTTATAATTTTTTTTACTATATGTACAATTTATAGATTAAGTTTCATTTAGAAATAGAAAGATTCGTTTAACGTTTAAAATATATTAAAATATCAATTTCGCTTTAATTGGAGTTAATATATGAAATAGTAATGCTAGATAGTAAACAGTAAACATATTCGTTTCTGTCACAAATCTATACTGATGTATTTGATAATGTATGTAGAGTAATAATAGAATTGTTAAACTATATATTTATTG
This sequence comes from Parnassius mnemosyne, assembly GCA_963668995.1. Taxonomy (NCBI): domain Eukaryota; kingdom Metazoa; phylum Arthropoda; class Insecta; order Lepidoptera; family Papilionidae; genus Parnassius; species Parnassius mnemosyne. Next base: position 4,465,784 of record CAVLGL010000090.1, on the reverse strand, counting down.
TTTAAGTGATTGAAAAATAGTATAATAATTATTCCAAAGGACAAATAATTAACAATCTTGTAAACCTAATACATTGTTACTAATTTTTGTGATATGCACGTAAAAATAAGAAAAATATTTAGCGACAAAGAATAATAAATAATCCCTCAATTCAGGAACAATAAAACCATATGTTTCTTTTAATTACATTTATTTCACATAGTGCACAATAAATAACCTTACCACAAAAATCTTTAACCTATAATAAGTTAATGCAAATAAATTAAATTAGGTCGACGGGCTCGCGCTTTGATCTCAGAATTTAAATTACATTAATTATGGTTAATGTGAGCAGTCGCGCAATGCTTAAAATTATTTGACCTAGTTTAAGATAGCAAAATACATGAACATAATTCATTTGTAGAATATGGTCCAGTAACTTTAAGCACTGCGACTGCGTTAAAACAAAAGCTAAATGTCAGATTACCACGTCTAGTTTTTAACATAGACTGGACCAAGCTGACGTGGTAATCTGACATTTAGCCGTTTTCATACTAAAGCCACTTGGTCCAATATTTCGTCCAAAATTAAGTCCATATGTCCAATTTTGTTTATTGGTTAGTCGGCATAGCCATTGTGGGGCCGTTCATTTGAGGAATAGCGTACATGGGCATTAACTTTAATGCAGCATTGTTTAGCGGCGGGATTTCTGGTAGACCGAATAGGATTCTGAAGTAGCGCGCGAGGTTCCATAAAACATTGGACGTTGCCGGTACCCTGTGTAATACAATAAAAATTATACAACGCAAAATATTTGCATTTACACTTAAAAAATATTCCTTTACTATTTCTATGAATAGTATGTGTTATTATTGTAATTCATTGTGATAATTATCTTGTTTCATTCACTATAATAGTATACTTGTTCGATGAATTTATTAAAAAAAAATGTTCAAAATTCACTTCGAAAATGCGCCTTAATATTTGAAGTGAAACAAAACAATTATCAATTTAAAAATGTCTAAAATTCCAAACAGATACTATTTCCAAAACACATTCGTAAATAGCATTAAAAAACAAATTGCAAGTGCAATTCCAAGTTTAAAACCATCATAAATTTTCATTTTCTGATGTCTTATCTAAATGCTAGAATAAATGCAATCAATTTACGTATAAGGTGTAAAACTTAATGTATAATAGTAACCAGATATAGTTTTAAAACTAAAATTTACTAACTATTTTGATTTTGGTTTTTGTTATTTTGGATTTTGATTTTGGCTTCTTTTTTTTTGTAAAATTTACAAGATATTCTTTTTTTATTTCGTCTGTTAGATCAAACATACCAGCAATAGCCTCAAGACTAAATATAACCATTTTATGAGCTAAAGTATAATACGTAGGTGGTTTCTTCTGTTTCACTGAAACATCAAACATAGATTTCGTATATTCTTCAGCTTGTTTAAACATATAAGATACTGGATCTAAGATAAATTCCCAAAAAGACAAAAATCCTCTGCTAGTATGTTCTGGTTTCAGTATAAGTGATTGACTGTGTAAAAGGTTACTTTTTGAAATCTTCACGGTTGAACTTCTTTTAGTTCGTAAATGTTTCCTTTTTATTTTTTTCTTATTTGCACTTCTTTCATTAATTGCTGTTTGGGATGCATTATTTAGTACTGGTGCTATAATAGGCTTCCAATCACTTGATTCTATTATGATATTATTACTTTCTCCCAATTTTGTTTCATTACTTTTTATTTTCTCTTTTTGATTATGAGACATTCGGCTTTTACTTGATTTTATGGTCAACGTATTGGGATTTATAATATACCTAATTCTGGGATAGTAAAATGTAAACGGGTAATTAAATTTATATTTTTTAGTTTTAACATAATCGTGTAAGTCTTTATTTTGTCTAAGTCTATCTAAACTGATGTTCAATTCAGTAAATTTTTTTGTTCTCGGTGCCATCCTGTAATTCATTTTTCGTTGTGCCCTATACCTTGGCTGAGGAACGAGAAATTCTTTCCTATTGTTTTCATCTGAATTCGTTTCACTGCTGCTTACTGTCGTTACATCAGAATTGAGGCCGCGGAAAGTTGCTGGCATTGTGTAGAACACATTTGCTATAGGCTCCAATACATTTCTTACTGAGCCAAAAATGGGTTCTAGAAACTTTAGGAATTTTGACTTACCATCCCATCTCTCTGAAGCGGACCTAGTTGAGTTCAGCAGCAAGGTTGGCGCTTGCTGTGACTGCTGTGCAGTGACATCATTTTGATGCAAAATTTCATGCGTGTACTGTTGCGATCCCAGACCCGTAGGGTTATACAACTCTGGGGACGCAAATTGCGTATTGGCTCCGTTAACGGAGTACGCTTGCGATGATGCGCCCGGAAAATCAATCGGATATTGCGAGTATAGATATGGGTTATTTTGTAAACCGACGCTGGAATTCAAAGAAATTTTAAAATCAATAACTCTGTAGAAATACATTCCGCTGTAATGTCTATGTCATGTCAGTTCGGTCTTGTTGAAACCACATTTTGTCATATTTATCATCATTATGTTAAGACATTCTTTAAAGGTTTGAGTCAGTTTTCTCGGTTTTCAGCCCCTTTATTTATAGACACATTTAACATTTCCTGCAGTTATAAATAAATTCTTTTTTTAAAATCACTTTATCTTAATATATTTTCATATATATGTATATCTTGTCACCATTTGAGCATTTTGATGAAAATTCTAACTGTGCCCTTTTAATTACGGAAACTAAGCAATTTGGAAAATAGAAAATGATTTAATAAGAGAAGCAACCATTCAGTAAAAAATTGTCGATAGTCAAGAAGATTCAGTCTCAGTGAGCAGTGAAATTGTTTTGTCATACGTCTAATCAAGTTTACGAGTATAACGTCAACACTGGTTAAATGTGCCGTTACAAAAATTAATTACTTAAGACACTTATTGATTTAATTTTAATAAATAACGATATTTATCTAATCTATCTGTTTTATATTTAGGCTTTGTCACTAATTAATTCTTGTAAAGGTTTGGTAGACATGAGTCTACGTACACATGATGAAAAGATCATAAAATAAGTTTTATTTGAAATTTTATTTAGAATAACATTTTATTTTGATTTACAATAATTAATTACGTCTGTTTATTCCAAGAAATATTATAAATGTTATTACTTACACTAATTGTACGCTTTTATATGTATTATACTAATTAGGAAAAACAATACATAGTAATATTATTACTACTTAAAAAAAAATAATAACAAATCTACTCACCCATTACTGTAACTTTCGTATAATTTCTTTATAGCCATGCCTACAGTTACAAGAAGCGCCAGCTTGCTTGCGAAGAATGCCTTAATAGTGATAGCTGTCACTATTGCCAGAGCAAACATAATTACGCCTGTGGACTTCATACCAAACAAAATGGGAATTACCGCCTGAAGTATCTTTTTTTTCTGTACTTTCTTCTTCTTCTCTGAAATTGCAAATGATAAAATTTAAGTTTTTTTGCAGTAAATTTATTTTAGGGTAAACGTCTAGATTAATTTCTTAATAATGTGTTTGTATATTAAAATATTATTAAGATATTATTATGTTGCGTATACTTTGTATCAGGTATAGAGCATATTACTTAATTTTTTTTATTAAGGGTGACAAACGAGCACATAGTCCACCTGATGGTAAGTGGTTGCTCTAGCCCATATACATCTACATATATCCTCGATTACGAATCAAAATGCAGATGCGTTGTCACCCGTGAGGACTAAGATAGAATGCTTCGGTCTCTGGTTCTCTAAAGTATTTTTAGTAATATAAATTTATAAGCGTATTTATAAGTACGGTATTTGTTTTTATATTTATATTCACGTATACGTATTTTCTTGTTTTATGGTTTTATGTTATATGCTTAAGTTTCTCTGCTTAGCTCGTGGTTAACTGGTAGAGAATTTCTAAAGGCATTAAGTCCACCAATTTTACACTTTATGCCTGTAAAGTGTAAAATATCGCCAAGCGTTTAACAACTATTACAAAATCCCCCCTATGAAGCAATCTATGAAAGAGGCCTTTGTTCATCAGGAAACTTTAATAGGCTGTAATGGATGGATGTATAGAAGTAAATCTACCAGGAGCACATGAGCCACTGAGAGGTGAAATTATTAAATCAACAATAAAATTACAACTATGGCAAAATCCCCCCTATGAAGCAATCTATGGGAGAGGCCTTTGTTCAGCAGGAAACTTTAATAGGCTGTAATGGATGGATGTATAGAATATAATCTACCAGGAGCACATGAGGCAATAAAGATTTTAAATAAATATATTGAGAAGCTTCAAACTGTTAGGTAGATAGATTGTCAACAAATAGATGCGTCGTTTAAATAAATACTTTAATATACCATTTTAAATAATTACTAATAATTAATATATAATATAACTTGACTGTGTTTTCGTACCTTAGAGTATGCAAAATCAAGTCTCGTTTATTTTTAACTAGCTGTTACCCGCGACTTCACCCGCGTAGAATTTATTGCGATTGGATTTCATGAGATTTCATTGCGCGAAACCGTAATTCTTTTACAAAAATAAAAGTAGCCTAAAATACTCCTTATAACATCAGCTATTTGCCAGTGAAAATCCCATCCAAATCGGTTCACAGGTTTTCACGTGATACGTATTCAAACAGACGTCGTGTTAGATTATAATATATAAGAAGACATATAAGAAAAGTTGAGTGTCAAACCTAAGTTACAGGCAAGTTTTTATTTGTAATGGCTTAAGCGGTACCCAAGAACCAAGATCACCAACATAGCCTATCATGTTTATACTAAGCTGGAGTGACACATCGGTGGCAAAAGTGACAACCATTAGAGTAGATGTATCATAGTATGAGGATACGTAATAGGTCAGGACAATAACTTATACATCAGTAAAATAATTACGGTATATGATGATAATGATCTTAACTCGTGATCTCAAATACATACAATATAGAGATAAATTTAAAATTTATAAATGAACGTTCCTTTACTTTCCAACGATTTTCTTAATATTTAACATCAAACCATTTTCTACTTGAGAACGTTTCCAAGAACATGTATGATAAACCCGATCTCGAAATAAATTGAGTTTGTAAATCCAAAACGCATCAAAGGGTCTTCTTTGGTCTATGGAACGTAAAAGTGTGTTAAAAATGAAGTGTACCGTGAAAATTAAATAATAAAATAACGTTTCAAAGAATGTGGATAAATGTAACTGACATAATAATAACAGAAAAAACAATGACAGTGTCTGCAGAGTATCAAACGTGGACCAAGGAATCAGTAAACTAAAATGCCTACAGCTATGCCATAACGACTACCGATAAATGGCCGACAACTAACAGTGAAAAAGGCTCTCTAGTGACGCCTTCGTCGCAGACCTTCTCATGCGTGTCTAGTAGGAATGAGATATGTTATTCGTGGTAGATCTACGCTGCAGCTACATTATGGTTGCAGCCAGAATAGGTCAGCTTGACCGGGGTAAATAGTAGCTTAATGCTGCTGTATTTACACGGGGATTCCATCTTAGTCTTCAGAGGTGACAACGCGTCTGCATTTTGATTCTTATTTGAGCATTAATTTAGATGTCTATGGATCAAAACATCCACGATTTTTTATAGGATAAGGGTGACAAACGAGCACACAGTCCACCTGATGGTAAGTGGTTGCTGTGGCCCATAGACATCTACATCTATCTTCGATTACGAACCAAAATGCAGATGCGTTATCACCCGTGAGGACTAAGATGGAATGCCTCGTGTCAAGTAAAAAGGGTCTCTGGTTCTTTACACTCACCATAGCAGCAGTGTTAAGCTGCTATTTTACGCTGGTATTCTGTGAGAGCGTGGTCCTTCCCCGGTCGAGCCAACCCATTCGTGCTACAACCATAATATAGCTGCAGCATGACTCTACCACGTATAAAAACGTACCATCAGGTAGACTGTGTGCTTGTTTGTCACCTTATTCTATAAAAAAAATGTTGGTTGCTCACCTGAGGCCTGTATTCACCAATGACTTGTAATGCGCTGTTATAACGATGATGATGTAAATCTTAATATATAAAAATCTCACGTCACGACATTCGTTCACGCTAATCTCCGAAACCGTTCAACCATTTTAGTGAAATTTTGTAAATATGTATTGCTCGTTTATTGCAAAATACTTGAGAGATTGCATAGTTTTTATCCTGGTAAGTGACCCTCAATGTTTTATATTGCGAATTTAAGTATTTTTATAGCACAAATGCTCATTGGAAAGAGTAGATCAACGTCTGCCTGGCTAACTAGTAAGAATGTAAATATATAACGGTCTAAAATAGTCATTTGATAATCATTCATCAATAGCCTCTAGTTGTACGTAGATCTTTTAAAGTTATGAATAATTACCGTAATTAAACTTAGCAGACAGATAGGAAATTGCACTAAGTTTCTTATGTTTGAATATGCTCCTAAAATAATTTCATTCGAATGCTGGCCGAAGTTTGCAACTGTGTTTTTAAGGTAAGTTCACGTATAAAAAGATGGAGCTTCACTCGTGCGAGCGCATTGACTTTACAGTTGCCAACCTTCCATACATTGCAACCTTTGTCAATTAGTGCAAGCAATTAGGCGCATTTTCGTAAAGATCTCTATCTCCCTATGCAGATTAAAAAGGCAGCTAAAACAAATACTGTGATGTTAGCTCTAGCTAGGATTCCAATGCAGGATAGCAGATAACCACGGAGCCGACATCACAACGACTAGATAGTATAGTACGCTACTCACAAAATGTTAATTATATAATAATAATGTATTTTTAGTATTTTTATGTAATTATTTTATTTTATTGATATTTATGAATATTTATCATTTTAATTTATAATTATATTTTTATACAGCTCAAGCAGATGAGAAAACTACATAGATAACCCAATAATAATATGAACTACATTATTTTGTAAACTGTTTAAAACGTGACGAAATACTTGATTATACTCGTATAGTTTCACGATCGTAAATTATTTTATGACATTGTTACGAACAAAAACGCAAGCAGCGGTTGTTATCAAAATAACTAAACGTTCTAAATATCTAATGAAAACCTTATTCGATATTCAAATTATTTCATTGAATTTGATAATTGCATATTGCATTGCTATTGTCTTACTATTGTGTCTGAAACTCGGACAATGAACGTGTTAATGTAATGTTCTTCAATGAAATATCTATCATAAATCTTTAGCCTTACTTCTGCTTTTCTGCCAACTTCTAAAAAGGAGACGGTACTCAATTCGACTGTATGTTTTTTAATGTGTTTTTACTAGTTGAACCGATTTTGATGATTCTTTTTTTATTTGAAAGCTGGTACTTCTCGTGTGGTCCCATATGAATTTGATCAAGGTCAGGCCAAATAGTATTTGAGTTATACTTAATAACTTATATTGAAGTCGGCTGCACAAAATTTTTAATTTTAAATTATCTTAGACGCGTTATTATAATGTTAATTTCAAGTGTAGTGGTATTGGGATTAGTGGTGACGGTTAAAGTGATCGCAATTAAGAGGAGATGCTCTACAAACTTGGTAACTAGATTTTTTTTATTTTACAACGGTCTTAGCTAATTAATGTTGACATCTCTAATATATTGCTTTTGTACAAAGTAATGCTTGATTCTATTAATTATTTTAACGTTGCAAGATTGTTAGCAACGGTCGAGTTGAAATGAATGTCAAATCGAATCGCATCCGGCTAGAAGAAAGCGGTGTTCAGTTAACGTCGTCGACGTATAATCGACTTACATCTTAACAACGTTACAAACTGCAAATCTTTGTACACAACATTCAATCTAATCCCGCACGGAACAAGTATTTGTATGGCCTACAACTACAAATGATTGTTCCGGATCTGGATGTTTGTCCTTGTGAAATTTATTTATGTAAACTATACCCTACAATACAGGAGAAAATCCTAGTGTGGAGGTAACGTTTTTGTTTAAAATATTTTTTTTTATTTAAGCAATGTTTTTTTTTTGTATACTCGAATATTTACAATAAGGTTTATAAGCCAATGTCAGGCTTATACCGTATAAGTAGAAAATACATCCTGGCAAAAAATAAATAATCAAGTATTTATGAAAAAGGTCAGGCTTCCATATACAATTACTAGATAAGTGTACAAGTTTTTTGTTCCACAGTGCTTAAACTTATTCGTTCATACATTCTTATAGACAATTAAAAATTTAATTTTGAAATAATTTTATTTTTTTAATTTTAATTTTTTTACGTGGTAGATCTATGCTGTAGCTATGTTAATAGTATAGTTGTAGCACGAATGGGTCGGCTCGACCGGGGAAAGGACCACGCACTCACAGAATACTAGCGTAAAATAGCAGCTTAATGCTGCTGTGTTTCGTATATTGAGAACAGAGAAACGGAGACCCTTTTTACTGAAAACGAGGCATTCTATCTTAGTCATCATCTGCAATTTGATTTTAAATCGAGGATAAATTTAGATGGCTATGGGTCACAGTATCCACGTACACTTGTAAATGGCAGTTTAACTTTGTTTTGTTTAGTTATAATAAATTTTTTCGGCTGAGAAATTCCGAAATTTTCGATATTATGAAAAGCTTTGTAATAATTTATTTTACTTAATAGACTGCCTCACTCACTTCGGGCTTAGCTACCGTCGCTACCGCCATAGCTAACCGTCGTGAATGAATACTACGAGTATATTGGTTGTTTGCAGCGACTCGTGCTCAAAAAGATCGCTGTACAAATACAAAATATTCGAAAAACCAAATTTGATACATACTTCATTATTATTATTATTACAGACTTTATTACAATATTTTCAAAGGGCATAATAAATAATAGTACCACGTACTAAAAGTTAGTCGAGTTTATATATAAATATACTTAAATACGTCTTGGACTTTATAGAGTGACCTGAATGATGATATGATGATCATAATATGAGCATTAAATGCCGTGCATTTTTTTCGATTTTCCAAACTTTTTTTAATTGAAGTTTGGCATAAAATTATCGGAAAATTAGAAGTATAATAATAAGGTTATTAGCGAAAACTTATGTCTATGTAAACTAATTTAACAAATTAAACGCTTAAGGCATGCACAATTGGATTTAACAATAGTTTTGTTTTTCTCTATCGCCTTTACAGTACGCACGGGATGATGTGCAGTAGTGGATATTCTTACACCGCCACTACACGGTATGCTATTATGTCATATGTCATAATCTCATCCCAGGCAAATGGTACGGCGATTTTTGAACCCCCTATGCTTTGCGATTTTGCAAATATATCTTAGGCCGTTTTATCTGTTTTATAAATAGGTTAAGCAAGTCAATAAAAATAAATTTTATTGTAATTCCTTTACAACAGAAACCATAAAACTATAAATACGTAAGCACTTTGTTTACAATAAAATCAATAATTTACGACTTTATTTACTTACGACGATGTTATATTTTGGTGTTAACGTCTATGTTTGAAGGACTATAGGGAATTGTAAATTACTTTCATTGTGATTTACAACAGGAATAAATTATTTCTCTGTAGGAGGTCATAAATCTCTTAAACAATAAAGCCCATTTATTATATTCACTGCTATCCGATTATTGTATTTATATTCCACAATTAAAATGTTTGTGCTCTTGGTAACAAAATCTTAAAATGACAAAAATATTATTACATAATTTCCCGAAATACTACTTTATTAAAATGAAAGAAAATGTATTTAAAAGAACGCATTTTAATTTAGCAGAATAATGCATGGCGATAGCCAAACCGCCACACTCAATACAAAATTAATTATCACGAAGAGAGTTACAGAAATTTTCTTTGTGCATAATTTACTGACGTACTTTTATTCTTTCGCTTGAATAATTAATCTACATATATTACGGTTGTAGCACGAATGAGTTGGCTCGACTGGACCACGCTCTCACAGAATACCAGTGTAAAACAGCATCTTAATGCTGTTGTTTTGTGTGGTGAGTGTAGAGAACTGGAGACTCTTTGTACTGGAAACGAGCTTTTCCATCTCTATGCTCAGGGGTGACAACGCATATGCATTTTGATTTTTAATTGAGGATAAATATATGTCTATGTGTCGCAGCATCCACTTACCATCATGTTGACTGTGTGCTCGTTTGTCGTCCTTTAAAAACCATACGAAACACCGACACTTTTGTAATTGTTTAATATGTCACTTTGTAGTTACGGTGTAAGAATACCTACTAGCTCATATCATACTTTGGGTGACGTAAGTGTGACAGACGGAAAAGGAAACATAATTTCGTTTGTTATCAGGAAGATGCTGATTAGCAGCAGCATCTTTCTGATATCAAACGAAAATAATATGAGAACTGTGGTAGTGAACCCGCCAAGCGTGGTAATTATGAGAAAAAACCCCTTAACGGCAATCTATGGAGAGCGCCAATGTTCAGCAGTGGACTTATTATGATAGACTGTAAAGAATAATCTTGAATGGATATCAATATGTATTAACTATATTTAAGTAAGCCTAGTAACCTGATGGCAAGTGAAAGCTGTGACCCATAGACATTTAAATTTATCCTCGATTAAGAATCAAAGCGCAGATAAAGCAGAGAAGGCCTCGTTTCTAGTAAAAAGGGTCTTCAGCTCTCTACACTCACCATACAAAAGACAGCAGCGTTGAACTAGTGTTTTACGCTGGTATTCCGTGAGAGCGTGTTCCTTCCGCGGTCAAGCCGACCATAATATAGCTGCAGCGTGGCTCTAAGATGTACAACGATCTTATGTACTCCTGTAATTGTTGCTAAGGTTATGCAGAGGTTCACAATTTTTATTTTTAAGGTTCAAAATTGTATCGGTAAGTACTACTTATCAGCTTCAAATTCACTATTTATACAAGCCTTATTCGCTATTTCTTTCGTACGTAAATAAAACTTGGGCGGATATTAGATCGTAAAATTATATCGCAAATCAAGATAGAACCAACGCGAACGAAGCACTGAAACATTCTCCAGTAATATTGTGGAATAAGATATGGAAACTATTTTACGTCCGAAAATAAACGTTCGCACATTTTACGACCATTGCTTTGTACTAAACATTCTGTACAAACAAGTTTGTTAATAACAAGAAAATATACGTTGAACACTAACTTAGTCCAACTGATGCTAGCTACTGCAGTCCAAGGACGTCTGCAGCCAGCTTTCAAGAGAAAGGCTATCGCGTGTGATGACGCATCTCTTCACCTCTGAGGACTTAGATAGGCATTTTATCTATATCACAGCCGGTAATTTTACTGGTTTTCAATACTCTTCAGGTGACAATACAGCAGTTTAAGCTGCCATTTGGAGGTAGATATAAGTAACATGGTCATCCAGACTGAATTTCGGTCACGGCGGCCAGCCTCAATGGAGACTAGCCATCGACCCAGGACATGATTATAATGCCCCAATGTATGCGCAAATACAGGCGCACTCTCTATTTCCGCACTTCATCGTTCTATGGAACGGTAAACAGACACGACCGGAGAGAGATCAGGTGCAGGACCAACGGCTTTACGTGCTTTCCGAGGCTTGGGGGTGACACACCGCCAACTTCCAGACTCCGATCAGCTACTGAGAATTTCTTGATAGATAAACTTAATAACTGATTTTTTGGTCCCACCCGGTATTGGAACCCGCGACTTCACTAGACCAATGAGGCAAGTAAATGGTAGTGCCTATACAAACGGACTCTTATGCAGAAGACAGGCTACCACCTAGTCTTCTGATGGAAAGGAGGAAGAAATTCTTAATGTAGTTTAATTATATTATATTAAACTATATATAATTATATAATAAAGAGAAGAAATCTCTATAAAGTTAAAGTAAGAAACTAAATATTCTAATTTTTTAACAATTATTAGCCAGTGTTTGTCTACTATCCCACCTTAAAAAATGCCTCCTGTCTTTTTTTTATATTATAGGGTGACAAACGAGCACACAGTCCACCTGATGGTAAGTGGTTACATTGACCCATAGACATCTACATTTATCCTCAATAAAGACAAAATGCAGATGCGAAGTCACCCGTGAGGACTAAGATGGAATGCCTCTTTCCCAGTAAAAAGGGTATCCGGTTCTGTACACTCACCATACGAAACACAGCAGCGTTAGGCTGCTATATTACGCTGGTATTCTGTGAGAGCGTGGTTATTCCCCGGTTGAGCTGAACCATACGTGCTACAACTATACTACTAATATAGCTGCAGCATGGCTCTACCACGTCTTAAACTAAATGCATTTAAAACAAATGTAAAGACCCACGCTGGCAAACTATTCCATTCCTCAAGCAAACTTTTTCGTTCAAATGTGTGGTATGTCGACAACAAAGGGTGGAGCCGGGCATAGCGTCTGGTTGTCTGATGTGGGAAGGGAGAGGAGGTAATTAATTTACGTTACCGTTACGGCATATCAAAGTCTACTGCTAAATATTGGCCTCCCCCATAGTTTGCCTCATAGGGGGGATATTTTCCATAGTTGTCACGTTTGGCAAGCGGGTTACCAATTTTTTTTGTCATTATTTGGAAGACGCCCACGGGAAAATATGAAGTAGTGGATATTCTAACACCACCATTACACGGTACATTAAGTCATGCAATCAAATTAAAAAATCACGTAAAAACGTAAATATACAACAACTCGTAGATGTTTACACGAAACTAAACTGTTCCATATATGCGAAGTACAACGCGCACGCGAATTTAGAGATTGTTTCACAGAAAACGCCAAGGAGAAAATCCATAAATTATTATTTAGTGACGAGTTAAAAGGAATCCAATGTTGCATCACTAAACATTTATTTCTAATGATTTAATGTAACACTGAATTGTATCAAATAATTTAATGTTCTTTACACCCATTTCACACAGCTGAAATTTCGTTGGTAAATTATAATACAAATTTAAATTTTAGCCAGCGGTTCCCGTAGAATTTATTACTATTGGAATTTATGGGTTTTATTTTTTTTGCGTGGAACACTTATTCTTTTTCTAAATTAAGAGTTCAAAACTAAAAGTAGCCTGTAAGAGTTACTCAAAAATTGCTCTGGCCATTTGGGAGATTAGTAGGAACAAACAGACAGAGACAGACGAACAAAAATTATAAAAATTGTTTTTTTTTGTTATTAGTACTACATATGCTTTTTTATTTATTTACCCATAAATTTCTACAATTGGTAATACACATTAAACACAGCACAAACCACTAAGGTTTAGTTGCTGTGCTTGAGTTCGCTATGCTTATGAAAAACACAGTATGTAAGGAAGCATATAATTATGCTATCTTTTCTATCCAATGAACTCACTAGAAACATCTTTAATTTGTTTTTTTTTTTTCATTAATAGAGTTCCTAAATTTAGAATTGAATTTATTTATGATTCTAGGAATCCAGTTAACATCAGTTCGTCTGCCGTAAGTGTTTCGCGCTGCTGTTGTGACCAACATGACGCAAGTGATGTTCAATTTTTATGTTAATAGAATTATTAAAAAATATTTCTTATGAAGTTGTAGTATGAACTGTAAGTGCACGGGAAGTACATGGCAATATTTAAATAATTTTATTTAATTTGAAGAAAATTGTTGTTTTTAGTTAAGCGAGACTTGTTTTAATATTCTGATTTTAAGATCCTATCAGGAAATATCTTGAAAGTTCGCCCATAACTGGAAAGGCCGTAGCTGACAATAAAATTAACAAACGCGTTTTAAAATGCTAATCGAGTCCTATGACTCATTTCATTTTTGATGTTTCTTAAGTTTGCGCGGAACTCTCGTAATTTGTCACATACGTACTCGCTCAACTTGTGATCCCTGGTTTAATTTACTATCGATTACGAATCCAAGTTAACGTGAGATACTGCTATTTCGATTGGTGGACACCTACAAGGAATGTAACTCAATGATTGTTCGATATAATTTTCTTTCTTTTATAAGGGGATTTGTGTGTAGTATCTTAGTTTTAGCTTCATTCAACACTAGGCCTGAGTCATGACACCATTTATTTAAGTTGTTAAAGTCATATTGTAACTTATTTAATGCCACTTGTGGATCTTTCACAGCAGATACGATACACGTATTATCCGCGAATCGATAAGAGGTACAGTAATTAAGAACGTTAGTCATATCAGAACATAAGCCAATAAGTAGAGTGGACCGATCACCGACCCCTGAGTCGTACCAGTCGGGTCCGATACGGGCTTACTTAGGCATTTATCTATTTTACTCTGTAAGTTGTGTTTTTCAGATAGTCTTGGCACCAGTTTAATATTACATTTCGGATTCCACTATTTTCTAGCTTTGTTGTTAATTTATGATGAAGCATATCAAAAGCGCGTGAAATAAAACCTATTAAAGGATGAAATGAATTTCTCCACTATTTTATCAATAGCGGGTAATAAAGTTATGGGCCTGTAATTTGATATAACTCCCTTAGAAACCTTTATAGAGATAGGTCGCATACAACCTTTAATCTAACCAACCAAAAACCAAGTCTTTAATCCTTTCGGGTGCTTACAGGAAATAGGGTGAATGGGGCTCTACATGCTATTATTAAGAGTCAGAATGTGTCAAATAAAGCACGTATGGCAATTCATAATGCTGTGTTAGTCCCTACTTTAATGTATGGTAGTGAAAGTTGGATCTAGCAGAAGAAGCATGGGAGTAGAATAAATGCTGTAGAAATGCGATCATTAAGGAGTATGCTAGGGCTAAATCTGAATGACAGGGTGAGAAGTATTGTGATAAGAGAAAAGTGTGGCTTGCAAGATGACGTTGTGACCAGCATTAAGAAAGGAATGCTTCGGTGGTTTGGTCATGTAGAAAGAATGAACGAGGAAAGAGTGATAAAGCAAATTTATGTTGCAGAAGTGAACGGCAGAGTCAGGAAGGGACGCCTTCGTTACATTGAAAATAGGCCAGATTAGGTGTACCCTTAACCGACGAGCGTGTATGCGTAGGTATATGGATGTAAAGGAGGTGAGAGAGGTGTGTCAGGATCGCGCCAAATGAAAGTCCGTAATCTCTGGGTGACTGCCTACCCCTCTGGGTGATAGGCGTGAGTGTTTGTGTGCGTGTGCGTGTGCGTGTGCGTGTGCGCGCGCGCGCGCGCGTTTGTGTGTGTGTGTGTGTGTGAAAATTGTAAAAAAAAGGTTGATATTAAATCACACATTAGCTTTTACAGTTCGTTACACATAAAATACAAATACAGCTTTAATTTTTTTAATACTTAAGTATTATAAGCTGTATTTTCTTTTTTCACCTTTATCTGCAGTCTACTTTATGTGATGTTAATGCTGTTAGCCTATGCAGCTCTTACAGATTTATCAAATTCTGAATTCTCAAAAATATAAAAAGGGGAGGAAGATTATTTATTTCCGTCGCGTCCTCAACGTTGCATTAAAATCGATAATCTTGGGGGAGTGGGATAATATTGTGTTCAGTTCAGTGATCACGTGTTCAGTGATCATTCAGATACCACTAGTGGGTTAGGATGTGTCTCGACCCTCTCAAAATAGTGCCGAGACATTTCCTTGAAGTAATCAGAAATCCTCGGAAGTTGACAATCTCTGTGAGTTTCGTTGGTACTACCGAGCTCCGGTGGCTATGAAAATGAATCTATTTTGGAAGACAAGGAGGTCGTACAAGTGTCTATGGGCTACGTGCGCGAAAACTACGCATGCGTAAAACATGATAGGTCTTACGCATGCTTTGTAAAGGTGGAAGCTTGTGTCTTAAGGACAGTTTGCTCTTTCTGCTAACTAGCGGGTGGAGGCGATGTACAGCCGCCAGGGCATCTGTCGGCCGTACAGAATGATCGTAAATAACGATTTCTTGGGATTTTTGTGTTGTGGATTGAGAGTGGGCGTGGTTTGAAAGTGTATTGCTACACTTTTTTCAGAATTTACTTCGATTCTCCATAAGCGGAACCAATCGCCTAAGCAGTTGACTGCTATTTGGAGCATCTCGGTGAACATTCTTTTATTATGATAAGCGACGTAAAGTGCCGTGTAATCGGCGAAAAGAGCAGTATTGACTACTAGGTCCTTAGGGATGTCACTCGTGAAGAGTGTGAAGAGTATTGGATAGAGGGCGGAGTCCTGTGGGACTCCAGGCTGAGGGGTAGTTTTGTGGAGCGAGTGCCCTCTATTCGATACCGAAAGTGGCGATTGACAAGAAAAGCTCTGATGATTTGGATGAGCCTATCAGGCACGTTGAGTGTACAACTTGAAAAGCAAGCCGTCGTGCCGGACTTTGTCAAATGCTTTGGCGACATCGAAGAAGAGGGCACCGTTCGAAGTGATTCTATGACTTCTTCTTGACAGGAACCCTTGAACCCTTTTAAAATGTATTTGTATGTAACTGGTCGGTACATGAGTGTTCAGGTCTGAAACCGAACTGCTCGTTTGGAAGAAGTTTATTAGCGAAGATATATTTACGAAGGTTACTCGTAAACTTTCCCCAGTGTGCTGAGGAGGCAGATTGGTCTGTAACTAGAGGCTAAGTTGCGCGGTTACCCTCGTTTCAGGATTCCTATTAGATCTGTCTCTTTCTAGACATCCGGAAAGAAGAGCGTTGAATATGCCTACTAGTTCGACTAAAAATAAAAACCGCATTTCCCAACCTACTTGCAAGCTTGTCAACTATAGCTAAGATCTCCTCTATCAGGCAAAACTAATTGGGAGACTTATGTTCAGCAACAATTTATATTCAGTATTCAAAATTTCAGATTAATCAAATAAAAATAAAATAAAATTCAGGAACTGGGTAAAAACTGAATGATTAAAATCCATACATTCATCATCATCATTCATTATCATTACATCCCTTCACAAGTCCACTGCTGAACATAGGCCTCCCCCAAGGAATGCCACAAAGCAAGGTCCCGAGCCACCTGCAACCATTAACTTCCTGCATTTCTATACCTATCCTGTGTAGTGGCGGGTAATATCCACTACCCCATAACTTCCCATGGGTGTCGTAAGAGGCGACAGAGGGAAACTGAGACAGAAGATGGGCAGCAGCATTTTTCTGAGAACTACAAATTACAATAAAAACTGTGATCACCAACCCGCTTGGCAAGCGTGGCAACTATGGCAGATAGTTACAAAAAGATACATTAATACGTACATACATATAATACAAAGTTAAGCAATTAACATCCCGATATTGACTTCAGACAGGCATGCACTAGAAAAGTTTTAGAGAGCTTTATGAGTCAAAAGCACTCAGTCATAATATGTAGTTTTACTATGACATTACAGACACACGTAGAAAATGTTCAATGTTACAAAGTGATAAAATAAATTAAAAACGAAAATATAGTCTCTAGAGAACAATGCAATAAGCCAAGATTGCCCAGGGACCACTCTCCACCGAAATACCTTATTAGATAGTTTTTCTAATAAAATATTACACACACGCAAACACGTTTGGAAAATTTACAATACTACAAATTAGCAAAAATGTTCTTATTACAAACACGTATATAGACTCAAGAAGACAAGGCAAAGGACCCAGAGCGCTCAGGGACCACTCTCGACCGAAATAACGTATTAAGTAGTTACTTTGTGATATTGAAGGCACAAGTGTGGAAAATTTAAAAATGTTACAAATTAATAAAGATATAATTAAAAACAAAAAAGAGCCGTGGTAGCTCAGGAGCTAAACTATCGCTGTAAATTTCACAGTACGCGAGCAACACGAGTTCGATCCCCGCCAGCACCAATGAAATTATTAATTGCAATTTTAAGTGCTGATTTACCACGTCATCGGTGGTGAAGGAAAACATCTTGAGAAAACCTGCATGAAGCCTGTGAGGCTGAAGAGGTCTGCGCAGCAGTGGGATGTATAATATATAGGCTATAACATTAACTTTTAATTAAAAGCCAAAATTTTGATGCTATGAAACAATGCGTTTTAAACGTGGTAGAGAAATGCTACAGCTATATTAATTGTATAATTGTAGCACAAATGGGTCCACCAGGAAAGGACCATGCTCTTACAGAATATCAGGGTAAAATAGCAATTTAATGCTGTTGTGTTTCATATGGTGAGTGTAGAGAACTGAAGACCCTTTTTACTGGAATAGAGGCATTCCATCTTATTCTTCACGGCTGACGACGCATCTGCATTTTGATTCGCAAACGAGGATAGGTGTAGATGTCTATGGATCACAGCAACCATTTACCATCAGGTGGACTGTGTCCTCGCTTGTTACCCTTATTCTATATTTTTTTCATTCTTATTTTTTTCATTCTTATTTTTTTATAAACATAGGCTATATGGACATTAAAGTCTGAGCTCATAAGCAAGACTCTCTATTAAGGTATGAAAATGTAAATGGTATCCTTTTTAAACATGAACTAAAATATACGAAATAAAGAGCTTTAGATTTTTGTTCGCGTCCACGTTTATGATGGATAAGCATTATGATCTCTTTATACATTATTAATAATAAACAACATAGTATCATATGATTATTAAATATTGCTTAAAATGAAATCATTGTATTCTAGTATTAAAAATGTAAGTCTGCATTTATTTTATTATATTAAAGCATTTTGCCGATTTAGCCGTGGTAGCTCAGGGGTCACTGTAAATTTTACAGAACACGAGCAACTCGCGTTCGATCTCCGCCTGCAAAAATATGCTGATTTACAACACGCTCGGCTGTGAGGGAAAACATCGCGAGAAAACCTGCATGTCTCTGAGAAATAAGAAAAAAATATTTCGAAGACGTGAACTTCGCCAACGCATTGGGGCGACGCGGTGGACATTTCTTTGCCTTAAAACCCTCTCAGAAATGAGAGTAGGACTGTGCCCAGCTTTGGGACGTATATAGGCTGTAACTTTCTTGTTATGTAATTTCTTATTTTTAAAACTAAATAGATTACATTTTCATCAGATTGTACCGCTCTAATAGTATTCTTAATTAAGATGCTCGCAGTAGAATCGGAGTAACCGATATAGCTCGATGGATCAGGAAGCTGCAATAGAAAGTGGCATCAAGCTCGAAAAAACGAATATTGATGGAAAAGAAAGATTATAGAGTGGCACTAATAAGCGTAGTGTACGGCGGCACGCCATTACAAGGGGAGACAACCTGGTGAGATATTAAAGATATCAATGGATATGGGTAAATCAGGACCATGTTTAGTAGGACCTCTGAGGGAAAGCCTATGTTCAGCAGTGGATTTGAAAGGCTTTAATAATGATGATGATGATTATAAAAGAATGGAATCGGTGCGTGGCCAACACAATGTTTGACCACAAAAAGATCATTTTGTATACAAGAGGTGAGGGTGAGTCTAGAAGTATGATTGATTTTGTAATTATGGATGAAAGATTGAGGAAGAAAGTGCTAGACACTCGGGCATACCGCGGTGTAGGCCTCGACACAGACCACTTCCTGGTCATAGCCCGAATACGTGGCCTCTTTAAACGGTGGTTACACCGAAGGGCCGAGCCTACGAGTGTTTTGAACGGAGTAAAAGTGGAAAATCTACAAGAAAAAGAAAAGAAATACGAGTATGTAGAGAAACTGAAAGAAATTTTTAAAGGGATAGAAAAGATAGGTGTGATTGAAGATTTGTGGGAGACATTTAAGAATGGGGTTGTGAATGTTGCTATTGAGGTATGCGGGGTAGCTAAAAGAAGGAAAGAAAGAAAGAATGATAACGCGTGGATGGATAAAGATGTACAAAGGATTTTGCAAGAAAAGAAGAAAGCGTGGTTGGATTGGTTAGCAACAAAAGCTAACCAAAAAGTTCAAAAGGCAACGGATGACGAGATAAAGGAAACACAAATGAAGTATAAAAGATTGAAAGCAGCAGTGAAAGAAATTGTGTCTAGAAAGAAAGAAGAGCGAAAGGATGATTTCGATAGGAGGCTCAATGAAGATTTCCAGTCAAACATTAAGTTTTTCTGGAAATGCATGAAAACAGCCAGAGGAAAAACTTCTACCTCGGAGCTGAGTACAATCAGGAGTCAAGATGGGAGCATTATAAAAGGAGAAAAATGTGTGTTAAAGAGATGAAAAGAGTATTTTGAAAGTTTGTTTGAAAGATAGGAAGTGCAGGTACAGCATCTGCCACCTTCAACGGAACCTAATATAAATGTTGATGAAAATGAGATAAGCATGGATGAAATAGTGAAAGCGTTGAAAAGTATGAGATTAGATAAGGCTGCAGGGTATGACAGGATTACCGTCGAGATGCTGAGGGCTGGACAGGACCTGGTGGCTACTCAGCTGTACCGCCTTTTCAATCTGTGCTGGCGAAATGGGCAAGTACCGGGAGACTAGTGCAAAGCCGTAATCGTGCCATTGTATAAGGGAAAAGGATCACGGCGGGACTGCATAAATTACCGCAGTGTAAGCCTTTTTAGCTTCGTCGGTAAATTGTATGCGAAAGTGTTGATTGAAAGGGTTGTGAATGAAACAGACGAAAAATTATGGGATGCACAAGCGGGCTTTAGAAAGGGAATGGGATGTACGGATCAGATCTTTTCCTTGCGGTGCATAGCCGAAAAGTGTTTGGCTAAAAACAAGAAGGTATACTCCGCGTTCGTGGATCTAGAAAAGGCCTATGATAGAGTGGTGAGGAATGAATTGTGGTCAGCACTGTCCGTGAACGGTGTGAGCAGTATCCTCATACGAGCATTGCAATCTCTTTATAGGGATTCTAGTGTTTGTGTAAGGATAAACGGGGCATAAACTGAATGGTTTAATATCGAAAAGGTGTTAGACAGGGATGCGTAGCGTCACCGTGGCTACTTAATCTGTTTATGGACAATTTTTTGACAGATTTAAAAGAGAATGAAAGTGGGTTGAGAATGAATGAGTTACTCGTCAAATGTTTTCTCTATGCTGATGACCAAGTATTACTTGCGTCTTCGGCCGAGGAGTTGCAGGAGATGTTAACTGCCATGAGTGGAGCTTTTGTTAGAAAGGGAATTAAGATGAATGTTAGGATGTAGACGAAAGTGATGGTGTTTGAAAAAGATGAGGCAGTGACAGACTGTAATATCGTGATTAAAGATGAACAAATTGAACAGGTGAAAGAGTTTGTGTATCTGGGTTCAAAGTTTACAAGAGATGGAAAGTGTGAGAGTGATATCGAAAGAAGTGTGAATGCAGGAAACATAGTGAATGGAGCTTTGCACTCCTTTATAAGCAGTCGGAAGGTGTCTAACAAGGCTCGTTTGGCTGTGCGCGAGGGGGTGTTGGTTCCGACACTCATGTACGGAAGTGAAAGTTAGGTATGGCAGAAAAAACATGAAAGCAGAATAAATGCAGTTGAGATGAGAGCGTTAAGAAGTATGATAGGAGTTAAACTGAGTGACAGGATAAGAAATAGCGAGATAAGGAAACGTTGTGGTCTGTAAGAAGATGTAGTGACAAAAATTAAGAAAGGTATGCTGGTTTCGCCATATCGAGAGAATGAATGAAGGACGATTGACGAAAAAGTATTTAAGGCGAGTGTGAATGAAAGTGTTGGAAGGGGTAGACCTAGGCGGACATTTCTAGACCAAATCAGGGACATATTGAAAAAAGGCCAGGTCAAGAGTACCCTAAACCGTAGAGCATGTATGAAGGGAATAATGAAAGTGGACGAAGCGAAACAAGTATGTAAGGATCGTAGCAAGTGGAAAGAAGTGGTCTCTGACTGCCCCTACGGGAAAGAGACGTGATTATATGTTTGTATGTATGTATGTAAAAAGGCAGTGAGATATAGCAAACATTCTTTTGCGTTTAGTCGTCGGTTAGTTTCTTGGACAATTAAATGCTAAAGGTAATGCAATTAAATTCTTCATAGAGATGTAGACTTGGTCACATGTAATACAACCAAAGTTGTTATGTATTATTTAGAAGTTACCCATAATTCTAAATTTAGTTTTATTTGTGGTGAGGAAATAAAGGATATTACTATAAACGTAAAAAAATCTCGTCAACATTGGAGAACGTCACAACTACACTCGGTAAGACGGAGAAGATAGCGCAGGAAGATTATTTTGTCACTAATCGGGAAAAAAATGTCTAGCGATCCACTTTAGCTTCGCACGATTGCCACCTACCGGGTTCAATTGTAAATCTAAACCATTCTCCAATCAACTTAATCACACACACAACATTTCATCAAAACCGGTCCAGCCGTTTAGGAGGAGTTCAGTCACATACACACGGACAGAAGCATTATATAATATGCATGTATAAACAAATAACACAAACCTTTCTCTTGAATAATTCTGTCTATTGAAAACCGCATCAAAATCCGTTGCGTAGTTTAAAAGATCTAAGCGTACAGACGGCGGAAAGAGACTTTACGACTATTTTATACTATGTATGCTTACAATAGTTGTAATATATTACAACTAAATGGTGGGTATTATTATTTTAACGTATAAACTAATATGGAACAAGTTGAAGTATTGATAATAGTAGGCCTAGACTGAACCAACCAACTTTACCAAAGTCAACCAACTTTAGATAAAGTTAAATTCAAAATATATTTATTCAGAGTTGGCCATTGTAAAGCATTTTAGAAAGTTAAGAACGCTACGCAATCGCTTCATCAAGTCACTTCTGCAGAAGACCGTGTGAGAAAAAAGTGCATTATTTTTCTCGTAACAGTTATTTATTCTTATAAAATATAGGTCGAATAATTTAAAATTAAAAATTTTGTACAGCCGACTTCAATATAAGTTATTTAAGAATAACTTAAAAACTATTAGTCTGACCTTGATCAAATTCATATGGGACCACACGAGAAGTACCAGCTTTCAAATAAAAAAAGAATCATCGAAATCGGTTCACCCAGAAAAAAGTTCTGAGGTAACACACATAAAAAAAAAAAAAAAACGAAAAAAAAAAAACATACAGTCGAATTGAGTACCGGCTCCTTTTTGGAAGTCGGCAGAAAAGGCCTGAACTGCTTCTAGATAAGTAGAAGGATGGTACGGTCGTGCAGCTTTCTGCTGGACTTGGCGGGGGCACTACCGTGCCCCCAGATACATAAATAAGCAAGCGTAAGTCTAAGGAAACTCATTTTTATCTTTCAAACAATTGTCCTAAGTGTAATGTCATTTCTTCATAATATTTTTTACACAATGCACACATCGAACGCGAAGCGGAGATGTAGTGTTCTATTGTCACCAAATCAATCAAAAGATGATTGAAAATAGTTTCACTTGGACGGCAGTTGTTCGGTACGGATGTGACCAAAATATCTTTCGAAAAATTGAACTCAACATTTTTTTTTATTAGCTTTCGCTTTTAATTTAATCCTAAGGAAGCCTTTAGAATTTCACTATTGAAAACTGTCCCGTGCATTAACATTTATTTTATTATTTTATTAATTGACAATTTTTTTCGGTAACACAATACGAATGCCGAAAACACGATTTTCTTTTGTTCACGATTGTACTTTTTAATTTCTTCATAAGAACGTTTTTTAAAATACAAATCAATAAAATCAGTAATATTTCAGTTGGTTAGGCGATATCGCAATATAAAGTTGCAATGAATAGAAATATGATTGACGAAGAAGATAAACAAGACGCTGATGATGAAGACGGTCATCATCATCATTCAATATGCACCTTTGCCATAATGATAAATTAATACAAAATGATTTCATGATTTCTTATAACTACGCGATTGTGACTACTTGCTGGTCTAGTGATCGTAAACGCGATTGTAGCTGATAAGGTCTCAGGTTCGAATCCCGGGTCGAGTAAATATCAGATATTTCTGACAAGAAATGCTCAGTAGCAGCCCTAAGTCACGAAATTGGCGTTGTTTCACATATAAAGCCGTTGGTTCTGCGCCTGATCTCTCTCCGGTCGTGTCCGTTTGCCATCCCATCCCAGTAACACACATAAAAAAGAAAAGTTGAATTGAGAACGTCCTCTCTTTTTTAAATTTGCTTAAAAATAAATCCCCGTGACCATGGGTATTGTAAAGAGTCCGAAACATTCATAATTAAAAAATAAAAAAAGATCAAAAAAATGTCACAGGATTTCTTGCTGGTTCTTCCCAGGACCGAAGTATTTTTCAACCAGTGGAAAATAAAAAATTGACTTCCAATAAGTATTATGTAATAATATATATTGAATAAAAATTATTCTATTCTATTCTATAAATAAAGTATTATTGTAGGTTTACCTACAATAAGATGATTTGTAAAGTTAATGCTTTAAAAGTAATGAAGGACATTGATTTCGAAACTATTTAATAAATTTCGGTTCATTACTAATTTCAGCCAACGATTTACTTTGAACTATCGACTATTCAAGTTTGAAAAATAAAACGGTCTGAATAGTTTATCCTTTAATGAAAAGGCTCTGAATAGTTAGTGGTTCATTACTGAAATATATTAAAACGAATTCAAAATAAAAATGTAATATTGGCCATCTACGTTTTATATCAACTGGCAAATATCGTCAAATACTCGCTGCTCTCGAAGTTTTAAAATTCTCAGACGTGTCGATTCATGGAGATAAGTGATAGTTATGTCACTTATATATACTGATATATTGTGCATATAATATATATATATATATATATATATAGCAAAGTTTCATCTAGTGGGGGGCCCCTTACATGATCCATAAAGATGCAGGAGTTCGATGGATGCAGGTGGCTCAGACCAATGCTTTGTAGTATTTTTTCGGCTAACCTATGTTCAGCAGTGTAATGGGCTGTAATGATGATGACGATTAAAATTCTTAATCGAGGATAAAAGTAGATGTTAAATATACCCGATTGTATATTTATAATAATATTTAGTTTCGAGAGAGTCATAAGAGTGGACTATTACAAAGGCTCATGAGGCCTCTGTTAGAAGACGAGATATATAGCCATCTCGCTCACGCCAATTGTATATCGCTGGGCAAAATTGCTGGACGTCTGGTATTTGGATTGTCTATTTGACAGCCAAGCGTTACGGCTCTAGTAAATCTATTCTAAGCTTACAGCCTATTAAACTCCACTGTTGATCATAGGTTTCCTCCACAAATAGCGTATTTTATACGTGGTAGAGCCATTCTGCAGCTATATTAGTAATATAGTTGTGGCAAAAATGGGTCGGCTCGACCGCGGATGGACCACGCTCTCACAGAATACCAGCGTAAAATGGCAGCTTGACACTGCTGTGTTTCGTATGGTGAGTGTAGAGAAGCGGAGTCCCATTTTATTAGAAAATTGGCATTCCATCTTAGTCCTCATGGGTGACGACGCATCTGCATTGAGGATAAATGTAGCCATCTACATTTCTCCTCAATATATGGGTCACAGCAACCACTTACCATCAGGTGGACTGTGTGCACGTTTGTCACCCTATCCTATAAAAAATTGCCTCATAGGAGGTATATTCACCATAGTTGCCACGCTTGGTAAACAAGATGGCAACCGCAATTCTTTATTTTCAGTCGTTATTAGGAAGCCGCAGCAGTCCATCTCCTGATTTATAACTCTCTTTCGCCTCTTATCACACCCTTTTTTTTTTTTTTTTTTTTTGCGGATGGAAAATCATCAAATGACGCCTTTCGCTCTGGGTGGAGCGGAAGGGAGTGTCAGACTTTTACTGACTAAAAACCATCCGTGTTCCTTCAGTGCCCTTACGTTCCGGAGCCGCGGTATCTCTTTCGAACAGCCCGCAGCCCCGGCAGGCGTCGGCCCTTGCGGGCCCCTTCACGCTGCTGACAGCTCTTTGAGGCGCGCGTGGAACAAAACGCGCCGTCGACACGGCCTGTCGTCGTTAGACGGACGGACGGCGAGCTACCCATTGCTCGCCGTCCACAGGCCCGCGCCTACGGTGGCCGGGGGCCACGACGTAGCCCCCGACGCCCGGGGCGTCTCCCGCGGCGGCCGGGAAGGAAAGCTGCTGCTCTCTCCTTCTCCCGCTCCGCCACCTCCTTCGCTAGCATCACTGCTTCGCAGAAGGTGGTGACGGCATCCCATTCCGTCTCGCTCCGGACCATGGCTTCGACCAGGGCCGGACGCGAGAGGTCGCCGCCGCCTATCGCCGCTACGAGGACACGGCGGTGCTCCGCCCAGGCAGGGCACACCTCCACGGTGTGCTCCACCGTGTCCTCCGGTCGATCCTCGCAGTGGGAGCACCCGGGCGTTTCCTCCCGCCCGATTCGGTGCAGGAACCTCCCGAACACACCGTGTCCGGTGAGGACCTGCGTCAGGCGGAAGGTGAGGACGCCGTGGCGTCTCTCAAGCCACTCCTCAAAGAGGGGTCTTATCGCCGCTATAGTGGCGTGCCCAGCCTCTTATCACACCCACGGTAGGATATGGTGTAGTGAATATTCTTACACTACCATTGCACTATAATCTTTTCTAGGAATGACGATTTTCATTCCCTAGAGTACACTTAAGTGCTCATAAAAAGAAGAGAAGAAGCTGATTCAAAGCTTTTCTTTCTATATGGCAAGTTGGTATTAGCAAGCTTAAAAAGCTACCTCGAGAAAGCAGAGTGTAAAGATAAAAATAATATTATGTGATAAAATAAAACATAATTTATAAACTTACTGTTGCGTATCTTTTTTAGCTTGTCTTCACTCTCGTCATCCGTTTTAACAACAGATTTCATTCGTACAGTCTCTGTTTCATCTGGAAAAGAAAGAAAGTACCAATTATATTATTTTCTTCACGCAGCAGCTATAATATTATGGTTGTAGCACGAATGGGTCGGCTCGACTGAGAAAGGACCACGTTTTCACAGAATAAAATAGCAGTTCAATGCTGCTGTGTGCGAGTGTAGAGAACCGGAGACCCTTTTTAATGGAATCGAGACATTTCACCTCAGTCCTGAGGTGTGACAATGCATCTGCATTTTGATTCTTAATTTAGGATAAATGTAGATGTCTATGGGTAACAGCATACACTTACTATTAGGTGTACTGTGTGCTCGTTTATCACCCTTATTCTATTTAAAAAATAAATTTGCTAGACAAATATTGTGCGTAGCAATTATAAATAACTTCAGCATCAGCATGTTAGCAGTTCACTGGTGTACATGGGTCTTTCTTATACATGTATGTACATACATTACAGCCTATAAAATTCCACTGTTGAACATAGGCCTCCCCCATAGATTTGCCTTATATGGGGGAGGGGGGGTAGTATGTAATATCTAGGTAACTATGTAATATATACTAGCCGTCACCTAGTGGTCAAAATTCGGCCGTAATTAATTAAATTTCAAGGTTCGTATATTAAGCAAGCCGTATTTCACGTTTAACTGCACCATAATATATAAAACACAGATTACTTATATACAAAAGATAAACTAAACAATTTTTGCATTGATATTTACTTCACAGACTTCATACAACAGAAATCATACCAAATTCACAACTTATTCAGTCAATTTGTGACTAATTACTCGATGGAAACATTTAAAAATTCTTTGGCAACAATCTTTACTCTGTGCGATTGTTTGCCACAGACTATTAAGTGTTTGAAATTCGCCTTAGAGTAATAACAAAATATGCTCGTATTTACTCTGAGTGTTGTTAATTAATGTGTAACTTTAATGATTGTATGATAATCTTTTTTTTAAAAAAATATGCCCGTTGGGTTTCTTGCTGATTCTTCCCAAGACAGAAGGTATTTACTGATCCAGAGGCAAATTAAACATAAAAGTGACTTTCAATAAGTATTCTATATAAGCTGTATTTGATAAAAAGTTTATATTTCTATTTCTAATAAAAAAGTTTTTGTAAAAAGTAATGTATTATAATGGAAAAACTATAAATTCGCAGAACTATAAATAACTTTCGTCTACTCCATAACTTATTGAAAAATAACTTTTGCCGAAATTCCATTTGCGTTAGGTTTGGTAATAGATATTTATTATAAGTAAAAAACACTTAACATAAATTGCCTATTTATGCCATTTATGATTGAAATGGAAAATATGAGATGGATGTTGATATTTTAGTAAAATTTTAGAAAAAAATTAAAAGTAATTTCTTATAAAAGTCTCAATATTGGACTTAGAAATTCTGTTATCTGTTATTTGAGAATGTTGTTTTATTGTAGTGTCGTTACCACATAAGAAAGATCAACGCCCCATTTCGTCCCGTGGGCATCGTAAGAAGGCGACTTTAGATCTTTTTAATTTAGGGTGACAAGTGAGCACACAGCCCATCTGAGTAAGTGGATGCAATGACCCATAAACATCTACATCAATCCTCGATTAAGAATCAAAATGCAGATGCATTGAAACTCCCGAGATCTAAGTAAGATGTAATGCCTCGTAACTTGTAAAAAGGATTTACGGTTCTCTACACTCACCATACGAAACACAGCAGCATTGAGCTGCTATTTTATGCTGGTATTCTGTAAGAGTGTTCCTTCCCCGGTCAAGCCGATACACTTTTCTTTTTCGTAGCTGAAATACTCTGTGTTTTTTTTATGTCTGCAGTGAAAACTTCTCAATTTCACAGCTCATCGCTAACCAAGTGTATCCGTTTTTTGATAATGACTTTTATGCAGTAGAAAAGTGCAAAATATTCCCGAATTTTTTATTTGTTTGAAATTCTGGTTTCCTTAAAATGTTTTCCCTCATCGTAAATGATCACTTCAGTTTTCGATCAACAAAATGAATGATGAAGATCAAATTAGTACTCGAGCAAAATATTTCATGTGAACAACCAGTATTAGCTAATCTAAAATTAATAAAAAAAGCTACAATTCAATAAAGATTACTTTCTTTATTCTATACTAGCTATTGCCCGCGACTTTGTCCGCGAAGTTATTATACTTTAAATCATAAGTGATCAATAAATAATCGCACTTTCATAGTAAATTCTATCATCCACTTTAGGGATGCTTTCCGTGAACAAAGCTGTCTTATTTCCTTCCCCGGGACTTTAACTATCTCGATACCAAATTTCATCTAAATCGGTTCAGCGGTTAAGGCGTGAAGAGGTACATTTCCTTACGCGGCAATGACCGATGTTTCCCTCCACCTTGCCCGCAGTACGCCCGACCGCCCTGCGCGCGCCGGAGCTACACAATTTTCTATCCTCGTTACTTTTAAAATATTTGACAAAATTACGTAGTTTAAAAGACAAATTTTATCTACTTTAAACATCAGGAGCGATTAAAGTATTTAAAGTATTTTATTATTCGTTCACTATTTTGGTAATAATGGCTTACACATGAAATATACAACTTCAGCATACATTATATTTGTGTAACTCTTACAGTTTTTGCACCGCATGCCAAATTAGCTCACAGAAGACATATTTTTTCCGACTTACATAACACTTATCGTTATATTTTGACTCATTTTAGCCTATGTATTGTTCTGATGTATGAACTATATTATTGTAAAGTTTCATTAAAATATATTCAGTAGTTTTGTGTGGAAGAGTAACAAACATCCATACATCCTCACAAACTTTTACGTTTATAAAATTATAGTAGGATAGTAGGATATCTATAACAACCAGTATTTTAAAATTTATTAATATTTATAACAAACGGAATGTTCCTTTAATATTGCAATGGGTTAAGGGCAATGAAGAGGCTAATCGCTTATCTAAGCTAGCTGCAGTAGAGGGTGACATTGTTAATTTTATACCAGATCCGACTGAAAATGTCTCAAAATTTAAAAGTGTATATTCCAATACTGGAAAAGCTATTTTGAAAAGAAATCTAAAACGAAAGGCATCTGGTATAGAACTATACAAAGCGAGCCTTATCGCGTACCTTGATTTAATGATTGTGATCTCAGCAAAAATTTTGTTAAGTTAGCCTTAAGGCTTCGTTCTGGTCATATTCCATCAGCAAAGTTCGCTTTTTTAATGGGATAAAAACCTTCACCGAATCGTGATGCATGCAACAAAATTGAAGATGCTTACCATTTGTTGATGGAATGTGTCAAGAATGAAAATGATGGACAGGCTGTGTTAAAAGAATTTAACGCAAATGTTTTGGATGTCGATCTAGTGCAAATGGTTTTATCAAACCCCAAATCAAAGATGTCAAGAGGGTTATTCCGGCTTGCTTCTAGGGCGGAATAATTATCTTCTCTTCTTCAGTATAAGTTTGTTTTTAGGTTAGTAATTTAACTATTACTCACAATTATACAATTTTATATTGTTCTAATGTTAGCAGTAATTTGTATAAGGTATGATGGGATTGGCAACTCATTTTGACAAAAATCCCAAAAAAAAAATTAAAAGAAAAACTAACAATCATATTAGTCACCTAAAAGTAATTTAAAAAAAAAACTAAAATTCATTGAATATATATTTTTTTATTCTATATTGGAATGACTGTCGAGCTGAAAGTTCATACACACCAGTAACAAACGTAAAACAAAGAGACAAAACAAGGTCACATATGTGTCAAGTACTAACTCAAATAAATTCGATAATTATTCAGGCTCACTTAATACGAAGTATAATCGGAACACAGCAATTAGTTAACTGCTAATTGGCGGCAAAAATACATAGGTAGTTAGGCACTTAAAAGTTTGATAGTAACTAATGTGGGCTAGTCATAAAAGGTATAATACCTCTGTTATGGTATGTTAGGTTTTTTACGTGGTAGAGCCATGCTGCAGCTATATTAGTAGTATAGTTGTAGCACGAATGGGTCGGCTCGACCGGGGAAGGAACATGCTCTCACAGAATACCAGCGTAAAACAGCAGCTTATCACTGCTGTGTTTCGTATGGTGAGTGTAAAGAACCGGAGACCCCTTTAACTAGAAATGAGGCATACCATCTTAGTCCTCACGGCTGACAACGCATCTGCATTTTGATTTGTAATGTAGGATAGGTTTTGTCTATGGGCTGCAGCAACCACTTACCATGAGGCGGACTGTGTGCTCGTTTGTCACCCTTATACTATAGAAAAACATGGTATTTAATATTCATAATATATTTCCTACCGTGTAGTGGCGATGTAAGAATATCCACTACCCCATATCGTCCCGTGGGTGTCTTATAATATAAGGTAAATATAATAAGTTAATTTTAGATGTAAGGACTAAGTTCCGGCGTAGGAGTGTAATTAGGTAATAATTACACTCGTACATATTTCTACCACCAAATCTGAATTCTTAAGGGTAAAGAGATCCAGTATAATAACAGGCGCATTCCATCTTAGTCCCAAGGGTGACAACGCATTTGCAGCCTTAATTGTATAATGCAAGCTGCTGTGTCTGCCCATCTCCTATTCGATTTCCGTCTGTCTCAGACACCCAATGAATGATATAGGGCAGTGAATTTATTTACGCTATCTCTACGGGGCCTTTAGGTTTTAAGTGCCTTTATAGGATAATTTATACAAAACTATAAAGAGATACCTTCATACGGATAACATACTACTTGACGTACAAATTCGAGCGAATCGTCGTAAATTTTATGACGTCATAAAATTTTACAGTCGCGGTTTTACACGCGTATGGGCAGTAGAATACGGGTACCACGCTTATATCAGACACGTAAGGGTTAAAGAAATCTTTTATCGATAAAATACCTTTCGTCGTTAAAACTACGGTATTATAAAAATTTACCATTAAAACAACATTTTTTTTAAAATAAATTAAGAGTGACAAACGATATACACCGGATGGTGAGTGGATTGACATGTCAATAGATTACCTAATAGGAAGATATTTGCCATAGTTTTTTTTACTTTTATAAGCCAGTACTTGACCACAACCCCACCTGGTGGTACGTGGTGATGCAGCCCTTAGATAGTAAATCGCACTGTCTTAGCGTAACAAAAGCCTATTATCTCTTGCCTTAAAGATGCCCAGATAGTATTCGGACGAAAAGATAGACGCCGGCAAACTATTTCAATCCCTTGCTGTACGCATTACAAAAGACGAAGCAAGTCGTTTGGTCCTAATCTCTGGAATATCGACAACAAATAGTTGAAGACCCGCCGACCGCCTGGTTGTCTAAAATACCGAGAGGCTGTACTCTGCACCTGTGCTCGAGGCTGATAGGCGGATTACCAATCGCAGTTTTTTATCTACCGACTTCAATATAGAGGAGGTATTCATTTCGACTGTATGTTTTTTATGTGTGTTACCCAACTGTTTTACGTCAACCGATTTCGATGATTATTTCTTTATTTGAAAGCTGGTGCTTTTCATGTGGTCTCATATAAATGTGATCAAGTTTTGACTAATAATTTTTGAGTTATCTCTAATAATATATATTGAAGTAGGTTGTATAAAATGTTTTAATTTTAAATTATCTTGTTTTTTAGTTATTCTTGGGAAGACGCTGCCGACCGTCTTCTATCTTACTGTCGCTTCTTAGGATACCCACGGGACTATAGAGGGAATCTTCTTACACCGCAGCTACACGATTAATTACCGATACATATCATATAGAATAACAAGTTTTAGTCGTACATGCAAAACATATATCGGATATAATCTACAACTAAAATTCTTAAGGCTCATCAAGTTATCAAGTTACATTATTACTTTTCTCATTGTCCCTATTAACTATATATGAACGGATTAATTAAAACCGGAAGTAAATGCACAATCATAACTCGGACACGTGAACAACGCTCGTGGAACGTCACTATGTCTTATTTTTATGGGCTACTTGCTGCACCTCGCGTGATAGAATCGTAAATCTGGTCTGTAGAAAATTTTCTGCATAATTCATTACAATGATCTGATTAAATTGTTTTAGATAAATAAATGTAAAAGATTTTTTTTTACATTCTCAATATTTTTGCCAGATTAAATAGGTTGAATAAGTATTAAAAAGTTAAAGGGTTTTTTTTTTATTAGAGGCTACTTTAAAAATCACTTATAGATGCGACCAGTAATCTTTCATTATAGTGTTTTTTTTAACGAGTTATCTCCAGATAATTTTTTTCTCCTATATCATGTAGCCAGTGTTCATAAGTAAGTGACAATAGTCACTACAAACATTCGTTCCGTGCGGAATTGGAATCTGCGGTCCTGTAGCGCGTTAACAAAACGCTTAGTCACTGCGCATCACAAAGTTCAGCTTATAACTTTGAAATAAATAACTAAATGGAGATTTACATAAGGGCTCCTTTTAACCGATAAAAAGAATGGAAATAGCGTTACGTTGGATACCCCCCTCCCCCACACACGCGTTGTTACCCAGCGAATGACTAACGAGGATTGATCAATTAAATTATGGCGGAAAATTCACCATAATTTACCGAACCCAAGTCAATTGATGGTGGTAGAAACATAATTACTGTTTTAAGGGCTTTGCGCTCACTGGTTCTAGCAAACGCTTGCCGGTGAGTATTGGCACAAAAAAAATGCCATTAACACATTTGAAAAAGGCCTATATTATATATTTAAATAACACATAAATAAAAAAAAGAAATATACATATTAATTTTCACTATAAACTGCAGTGATATACCAATAGAAAAATATAATAAAAAAATAGCAGTTTAACGCTGCTGTGTTTCGTATGGTGAATGTAGAGAACCGGAGACCCATTTTACTGTAAAAGAGGCATTCCATCTTAGTCCTCACGGGTGACAACGGATCTGCATTTTGATTCATTATTGTCTATGGGTCACAGCAACCACTTACCATCAGGTGGAATGTGTGCTCGTTTGTCACCCTATCCTATAAAAAAATCCTGATAGAAAAAGAGATCTCTTTTTTTATAGGATAAGAGTGTCAAGCGAGCACACAGTCCACCTGATGGTATGTGGTTGCTGTGACCTATAGACATCTACATCTATCCTCGTTTGCAAATCAAACTGCAGATGTATTGTCAGCCGTGAGGACTAAGATGGAATGCCTCTTTTCCAGTAAAAAGGGTCTCCGGTTTTCTACACTCACCACACGAAAACACAGCAGCATTAAGCTGCTATTATTACAATGGTACTCTGTGAGAGCGTGGTGCTTCCCCGGTTGAGCCGACCTATTCGTGCTAC
Organism: Parnassius mnemosyne; assembly: GCA_963668995.1. Lineage (NCBI taxonomy): Eukaryota > Metazoa > Arthropoda > Insecta > Lepidoptera > Papilionidae > Parnassius > Parnassius mnemosyne. Next base: position 4,431,784 of record CAVLGL010000090.1, on the reverse strand, counting down.
AACTAATCAATTAATATAGCTGAAGCGTGGTTCTACCACGTAAAAATGGTTTTTAAGCTATATTTTAATTAAAGAAAAAGAAACATGTCTAACGAAGTACCTCACAGTAAAAATTTCGAGAAATGCTCAGTATTGATTTAGTGACTACATGAATAATTGATAAGCATTTTCTTCACCTTATTCATGTAGCTTGAAAGGAAATTAAAAAAAAAACATTTCTTGATGCATAAAGTAAGAAAAGTCTTGTTGCCTCACCTAATTACTTACAATCACGACAATAACGTGCACATTCGCATGTTTTAAAACGGGCTTCACGATGCAGAAGAAAATGTTTGTTGAACAATTTGCAGACTCACATCAACCCATTTTTTTATGTATTATGCTTAATTATTTTTCTTCAAATGTAAACCACATCACATACTAGAAATTTTGTCCGTATCTTGAAAAATTTTAATTTAATGTTCTATTTTTAAAATTTGTTGTAAAGAGTAGAAATGGCTTAAATTCTGATGATAAATGGGTTAACAATGTCAATGTGTGAGTAAAACTAAAATCCATCAAACCGAAGAAGGGTGGAGAGGACAGACGTACAGCAAGCAATAGAATTACATTATTCACTCGTCTCTTTTTCGTTTAATTTCAGTGAAATTCTTACCATCTGGTAAGTTCTTTAGTTATTTCAGTTTTATAAATAAAAGTTTAAAGAACTGGTAAATAAAACCAAAATCATCAATAAAATTTATGAAAATTGGACGATTCGCATGCACGAAATTAATTTCCGTATTTAAAAAAAAAGTTAAATTAAAGTTACAGCCTATATACGTCCCTGGCCACAGGCCTTCTCTAATTTCTGATTTCAATGCGTGCTGGCGAACTTCACATGACTTCGAAATTTTTTTTCTTATTTCTCAGTCATGCAGGTTTCCTCACGATGTTTTCCTTCACCGTCGAGCACGTCGTAAATCAGCACTTAAAATTGCAATTAACAATTTCATTGGTGCAGGCGGGGATCGAATCCGAGTAGCTCGCGTGCTGTGTAACTTACAGTGAGCACTAACCATCTGATCTACCGCGGCTTGAAAACGTATCCGCCTTACACGACTTAAAAAATGTACCCGCCTTGATATATCGCACCTAATACTTTTTATGTAGGCGTATAAACTTTAATATCACGTTTAACGAACTATAGTCATAACCTCAAAATATACATTTTAAAGTAGGTTTAGCAAAGTAATTAAAAAAATGGACCATGTAGTGGCGATGTAAGAATATCCACTACCCCATATCATTCCATGGGTGTCGTAAGATGCGACAGCGGAAAACAAATCAGCAGTGGCAACTATGACTAATATCTCCCCTATGAGGCAATCTATGGGGGAGGCCTGTGTTCAGCGGTGAACTATAAATAGGCTGTAATGGATGGATGTATAGAGATAATCTATCAGGAGCACATGACCCACTGAGATGTGAATTTATTAAATTAACAGTAACATTACAACTATGACAAAATAGCCTCTATGAGGCAATTTATGGGGAGGCCTATGTTCAGCAGTGCACTTCAATAGGCTGTAATGGATGGATGTATAGAAGATAATCTACCAGGAGCACATGACCCACTGAGAGGTGAAATTGTTAAATCAACAGTAACATTACAACTATGACAAATATCTCCCCTATGAGGCAATCTACGGGTAAGGCCCACGTTCATCAGTGGACTTTAATAGACTGTAACGGTAGCGGTAACTCATAGTTAATTAAATTTTCTTAGTTCAAAGATAGGGTGCATTGCAACTACCAGGACGGGGCGGTCTTTGCATCATACTTATAAAATACCATTGTAGACACATGGCAATGCGACAGTGGAACGGCACAGTAAGTAACCTTCAAGTAACTTAGCGCTTTAAAAGCCGAATTTAAAGTTTTTTAATCAAATAAGGGTAATAAGGGTGACAAACGAGCACACAGTTCACATTTATTTTCGATAAAGAATCAAAATGCAGATGCGTTGGCACCCGTGAGGACTAAGATGGAATGCCTCGTTTCCAGTAAAAGGGATATCCGGTTCTCTACACTTAACACAATATGAAGCACAGCAGCATTGAGCTTCTATTTTACGCTGGTATTCTGTGAGAGCGTAGTTCTACCCCGGTCGAGCTGACCAATTCATGCTACAACCATAATATAGCTACAGTTTGACTCTATCACATATAATTGTCTACGAATGGTTTCCGAGCCTAGTTCTACTGCCTAAGCTGCATGCAAATGTGACGTTGCGTTGCCCTTTGTGATACCCAATGCAGCAATTCGAGGATCTTACAGTCCACACCTCGTGTGTCTTCACAATTTCATTCATCCATGCATTACAGCTTGTAAAAGTCCACTTCTGAAAACAGACCTCACCAAAAGATTACCGCATATAGGATTTTTCCACAGTTGTCACGCTTGGCAGGCATGTCTTTACGTGGTAGAGCCATGCTGCAGCTATATTAGTAGTATAGTTGTAGTACGAATGGGTCGGCTCGACCGGGGAAGGACCACGCTCTCACAGAATACCATCGTCAAATAGCAGCTTCATGCTGCTGTATTTCGTATGGTGAGTGTAGAGAACCGGAGACCATTTTTACCGGAAAAGAGGCATTTCTTCTTAGTCCTCACGGGTGACAGCGCATCTATATTTTGGTTCTTTATTGAGGATAGATGTAGATGTCTATGGGTCACAGTAAGTACTTACCATCAGGTGGACTGTGTGCTCGTTTGTCACCCTATCCTATAAAAAAAACCTAAAATTACCCTAGCATCCATCATATTGATTTATAGAAATAGAACTCAGCATTGGCAGATAAGGGGAACGGGAAGCTAGGACAACTTTATATGGAATATTTATTCGTAGGCATATCGTGACACTACCTACTCTTTCCACAGTCCGAGAATTTCATCACCCTATCCTATAAAAAAAAATGTTGGCAACTCTATATTTTTATTTAATTTTTGGCTATTATCAGAAAGATGCTACTTCCCATCTCCTGTTTCAGTTTCCCCCTGTTCTCTTAAGACATCCACGCGATGATATAGGATAGTAGATATTCTTACACCAGCAATACACGGCTTCGCTGTTATCTTTTCGAAAAATATATGTTAATTTATAAATTTATATTGAAATTAATAGACTGTATATTTTACAATCCAAAATCATGAACATAAGCATCTTAAACAGCATTGTATGCAACGTCCAATTAAAACTAATTGCGGCTTCGATGTTATATTAAACATAGGGGTGACAGTCTAAAAGACATTTGTGCTGCAAATAGTAAGTATATTTTGAAGCAATAAATCCAAAATATTATAATTTTTTTAATTCGAAGGGATTCCATCATTAATGAGCATATAATCGATATTAAATTTGATTGTTTGATAATCCACCTTATAAAATTTAATTGTACATTTCTTTTAATGAAACTTGAATATTATTAGAAGTAAATATTTTACTGTTTATTTCCAACTTATGAACTAACGGAAACTATCAATAATATTTTTAACACTGACCTAATTAAAAAGTCACATATTTAAGCACTTACCATTACTTGACCTATTTTCAAAAACCTCCAAATCTAACGAATCGTTCTTATCTTCGGCATTCGAAAATCTGAACGTAAAGTCGTTCCAGTCGAAGCTAATAGCGTGACTTGTGAGAAATCGCGTCAGAGGGCTCTGGTTTGATCTCGCGTGTCTTGTTCTTAACGGCTCTATCGTAAGGACATCGAACAATCTTACAGTCTTGTGCTGCTTTATACTTGTATACAAATTCCTTTCTAGATTTTCTATACACGTTGCATTATCACTGCAGTTTAGCTCGACCAACTCCGCCCCAACTTGCCCGAGTAATACAAAAGCGACGAAGTAAATTAAGGCAGTCATTTTGATCACTTTATCGTCCTTATCACCAACACTATGTCACGGGTCGTCACCAATCCATTTGTGGGTCACGCCTTCTAGTTCTGTACCACCTGCTTCGGTGGTTTATTCGTCTATGAGACCCCGGTTTGCCTGTTAATGATTTTTATCCACCGTCACGCTGCACTGGTCTTAGCGGACCGTGTGTGCAATATTTTTTCAATGCATCGGCGTGTGCATGTATTCCAATTTATTTATCAGTACAACACATTTCTTTCCACCATATACGAACTTGTTAAAGAACTCTTTATAAGTGGTAATGCATAAGGTGCATTATTGCTGAATTGACATGGAAACGTGGGCTGAAAAAAAAATTTCGATCCGCGTTACGCATTATACGGTTTCTTATCATACGTTTGGTGAAATGATATTTTACTTTCGAAGGTACAGACAACATACACAATTTAAAAAATAAATATTATATTAATGTATAATACGATATTCCGTGGACCGTGATATAGTGTTCCCGTTTCATCACCACACGATGACACGCTCACATAGATTCTTCTATATATGGCCGTTAACGGATCTCGCGTGTTTTTTAGTTTTGTCTTTGCTACATCTTTCCTATTAAAATGTAACTGGACTTGTAGAAAAAAATTACACATCAATTTTTAAAACTTTGTTACATCGTAATTTGCCACGCCGAAAGTTTAGCGAAAATAGTTTTTTTTTTAATGTGATACTTGCAAGTAAAAATTTATTTTTGAAGTACAATTTTTTTTAAATTAAAAATACCAATGTTCCAATTTTAAGTTTCCCTACATATTCATACGAGTTAAATTAAGATATTATGTACGTTACGTGAAGGGAGCAGTTTCGGCTTAGTTGCACCGCAGGCTCGATTAAAGTAGGCGAATGAATCATATATTTATCGGTATGAAAGTCAAAACGAGGCTCTAGTCGACGTTTGGGGGTAGTGGTATCTTTAGTGGCTTGGCTGTTTAAATATGTACCAATACCTACCAAAGTGGAGCGATAAAGAAGCGCAAAAAAAGTTGTAAATGACAGTTTTCTTTTCACTTTGACAGGGTATCTGATGTCAATTCCTTTACGAAATAAAGGGAGCATAAATGTCGAAAAATACTTGCTAAAAGTGTTCATTGCTGTGAGCAAACAAGCGATGAACATGGTGCTCACGGGAACACGGGGCTCCGCGGGCTTCTTCTTTACCATAATAACAGGCCAACACACTCAGCGCTCAAAGCGAGCAACTTCCTGGATAGTACAAACGTGATAGAGCCACGCTGCAGCTATATTATGGCTCTAGCACGAATGGGTTGGCTTGACGGGGGTAAGATCACTCTCACAGAATACCAGCGTAAAATAGTAGCTTAAGGGTGCTGTGTTTCATATAGTGAGTGTATAGAGCCGACTTATTACTGGAAATGAGGCATTCCGTCTGTCTTCAAGGGTGACAACGCATCTTCATTTTGATTCTTATTCGAGAATAAATGTAGATGTCTATTGGCCACAGCAACCACTTATCATCGAGTGGACAATGTGCTCGTTTGTCACCCTTATTCTATATAAAAAAAAAGTTTATGGTTCACTATACTTATAGCCCTTATGACCGTGTGGCTTCTTTTTATTCTTAAAACTAAGTCTTCTGAAAGGGATACAGTTTTCTACGCCGGAACATGCACTAACAATGATCGAGCTGGCCGTAAAATAAATCTGTTATTATTACTAGCTGTTCGCCGCGACTTCGCCTGCGTGGAATTTATTACGATTAAAATCCAATGGGTTTTAATTTTTTTGCGCGCAACTCTAATTCTTTTTCTAAAACAAAATTAGCCTAAGTTACTCCTTATAACATTAGCTATCTTCCAGTGAAAATCCCGTCAAACTCGGTCCTGCCGTTTCGGAGATTAGTCGGAACAAACAGACAGACAGACATACAGACAAAAAATTTAAAAATTGTATTCTGGTTATAACTAGTAAATCAAAAAATAAAAAGTAAATTATATTATTGTACAGTATATACTCGTACTTTCATATGCATTTAGTAAAAAACTGTTATTTTGACATTACAAACAGACCCTTTAATTTTATTTATTTGTATAGATATAGATTATAAAAACGTAACCTCAATACTAGGATTTTCTCTTGTATCGTAGGAGCAGTTTAAATGCATAAGTTTTACAAGGACGTACATCCAGTCCCGGAACAATAATATTTGTAGGCCATGCAAATAGTTGTTCCATGCGTGATTCAAACCCGCGGCCCCATTAGCGCAGCAACTCATTGTTAAGCCACTGCGCCATTGTGCCAACAAAACATGTCAGAGGCGAAATAAAAAAAGTTGTTCGAAATCGGTTCAGTCGCCTGGAACTTTATACGTGAAAATTTCGGGAATCAAGGAAGTGACACAACTTTACTGTTTAAAAATGTATTTATTGCTTTTCGAAGTATTCTCCGCGAAATTTGACACATTTATCCATACGATGGAACCAATCATTGAAGCAACCATTCCATTCGGAAGTTGGGGTCTCCAAAATGGCCGTTTTGTAGGCGTCTACAGCTCCTTCGGGTGATGAAAATCTCTGTCCACGCAATTTATTCTTTATTTTAGGGAAAGTTTAGAAATCATTAGGTCTTAGGTCGGGGCTGTACGGCGGATGGTCTAATAATTCTATGTTTTCTGCCCTAAAAACTCTTTTGTTCTGTGTGCGGTGTGAGAACTCGCATTGTCGTGATGGAGGATGATGCGGCGGTTGCAGTTCTCTTTACGAAGTTCAGAAACGACCTGTGGCAAACAAATTCTAGCATACCATTCTGCATTAACCGTTCTTTGTCCCTCAGGAGGAATAGTCGTAACATGGCCGGTTTTGGAGACAAACGTGGCTACCATTTTTTTTTTGCAACACTCCGTGAATGAACAATTTTTGTTGGCTTTAACTCATTTTCGAACACCCAAACTCGTGACTGGTTTTTTGTTTCGGGTTCGTACGCGTATATCCAGGATTCGTCACCTGATACGATGTTGTATACAGCATTTGAGGATCCTGCGTGGAATCTTTCGAGAGTTCTGACGCACCAAGTAATGCAAGCCGCTTTTTGCTCTTCACAGAGCGAATGCGGTATCCATCGGGAAAACAACTTTTGTCACTTTTTTGTCACATGTCGATCTTCCTCAATCAGCTTACGCACAGCATCAACGTTTTCTTGGGTGACTGCAGTTTTTAGACGACCTTGACGGGGTCATCACTGAGCTTGACACGTCCACGTTGAAATTCAGCAAACCAGCGATAAATTGTGGTTTTGGATGGGGCTTCATCACCAAATGCAGAAATCATCCGGTCTTTGTATTAAACCACTTCGAAAGTCATAATAAATCATCGCTCTTGAATTTTCTCGAGTCAATTCCATTTTCTCAACGACTAAATAAGTTTGACAAAACCTTGTGGCAAGACCGAGAATCTTTTTTTAAATAAATAAATGGTATTCGATTTTTAAAACCAAGAAGTTTTCAATTAAAAAGATTTTAATATGACAGAAACAGTTGAAATATTCCATTCCCGATACTTTTAGTGCAGCCTATGTATAGACGCTGTAAGAGAGTTCTTTGAAAATATTTAACGATAAAAACTTGAACCATAGAAATGTTTTGGTTTCGCGAAACTTTCATAATGACCCACTAATACCCAATTATGTCTCTGTTAGGTGGATCCAAATATGTATAACTTACATTATAAAATGGAATTTGAATTGCACACATTACAAACACTGTGATTATTTCATAAGTGTTATGTTTTACTCAATTTGGTGCGTATCACTAAAAAGAGTTCTTTACTAAAATCGTTACCCTATTCTTATTCAAATAACTGAATAATATAACAAATTTAAATGAAGTTGAACGGTAAGCAAATTGTAAAGCGGCCAGTTGGAGTGACAACCTGGTAAGACATCCAGGAAGTATATGGATTCAGGTAGCTCAGGACCGTATTTTGTGGCACTCCTTGGGGAATGCCTTTGTTCAGCGCCGAACTTGTTAATGGTTGTAACAATGATGATGATAAAATCCTAAAAACTGAAAAATAATACGTACGGACACAACATTATTTTCTGCCGACTTCCAAAAAGGAGACGGTACTCAATTCAACTGTATGTTTTTTTATGTGCGTTTGTTACCTCATAACTTTTTACTGGGTGAACCGATTTCGATGATTCTATTTTTGTTTGAAAGCTGGTACTTCTCATGTGGTCCCATATAAATTTGATCAAGGTCAGACTAATAGTTTTTGAGTTATTCTTAATAACTTATATTGAATCCGGCTGTACAAAATTTTAAATTTTAAATTATCTATATCAATGAACATAAATCTCTCAGTACAATTGTCAGCAATTGTCTGACCTCTCCGTAGCCATAGTATATCCCGTGACCATTGTTGCTGTAAGCTAATCGAAATGTCGGGAATATAAAATAAGTTAATAAACGCTATACAATCCGTAAGAGTTAGTTTCATTTAAATCCCATTGAAATGTTTATTTTTAATTTATTTTACGATCGTTTTAAAGTATGTAAATTTAAAGTTTTATTACAAAATGCTTAACAGAACAAATCCAACATATTTTATACTTTTAAAGCTATTCTAGACTTTGAAGGTGAAGCAGCCTTCAAAGTCTAGCTTTTAACACTGGAAACTTGAAATTACTAACGTAGCATCAGCTACCTTATTTGTATCTGATTGAGGAATATATGTTTAATATAATTCAAAATTCATATATTATTACGAGTCTGGCATTTTGGTCACAGGGTATGAACATTTGGCTGCAGTGTTGATGTCCGCGAGTTCAAATCCAGCATGAAAATATATTTGTATGGCCGATAAATTATTCTTCCAGTCTAGTTGTAAGTTAAGGAGCAATGTTTTTTACTAAGCCAGCTCTTGACTACTATTCCACCTGCTGGTAAATGCAGATGCAGCCGAAGATACTAAAGGGCACTGAATTAATAAAAGCCTATACGAATTTCATAAATACTTAGTGCGGTTAAAACCTTTTTATAATAAATTAAGGGAAAAGTACGTAAATTACGAGGAGAAATAATTAATATTCTCCAAATACCAAAGAACGATTCGACTGTGTGCTAGTCGAAATATCCAAAAAGTTGATATAAGATTGAGAAAGATTGAAGAAGAATCTTACACACATTATATTTATTAATAAAATTGCTAGAGTAATTAAAAAAATAGTTGTATACCACCAAAGTGGCATTGTCATTTTTTATTTTTTTTATTAAAAAACTGCAGATACCAACCTGTTTGCCAAGTGTGGCAACTATGACAAAAATACTTTTAAGAGGCAATTTATGTGTGATCTTTATGTTCAACAGAGTACTTCTATGTTTATCTATAATATATATATATATATATATATATATATATATATATATATATATATATATTAGGGTTAACAAAAATAAATATATATTCCTTTTTTTTTAAATATTTGCCTTTATGGGTCTACTAGAAGGAATCTCAGCAAATTATGGAATAAGAAGGACCTTTGTACGAACTCATTATACGTTTCTGTATCTTGTTGTGTGTACATAAATAAATCAAAAAATTTGGTTTCAATGATTGTTTTACCAACATTACCGTAGAATCGTAATAAGGCAAAACTATGAACTGAACCGATCTTGATTATCCGGCTCATAAACACGCGACGTTCGCTTACTATTAGCGACAGTATTTAGTCACAGTATATTTAATTTAGTGTAACTTAACCGTCGTGTTTGATGGTCAAGTTACTGTTAATATAGATAGTAAAATGTCAGTTATAAATGAACCTATAAAGAGGAATAGGGAAGTTCATATTACATTTCTAATAACATATACAATGTGATCAATCGAAGAAGACGAATTAGTGACAAAACCTTGTAAAAATATTATATTTGGATGTTCAAAGTGACCCATGATAGATGCTGCTGCTTAAAATGTCCTCTCCATTGAAATAGTCGTTTTCTATTAAGTCGATATTAGTACTTAATAGCATTAGAGTTTTATTTTTATAGGCAAAAACACACACATTGCAGGCAAATGTGTTTACGTCAAATTTACCCGAAAACAGAAAACTTTAGACTCTGCTTATTTTATTAATGGTATAAAATTACAGGAAGCTGACCATATACCAGGAAGTTGACTACTACGCTTGTGAAAGATTTCTTAGTGTTAACGTATAAACTAAAGGTAACGTGCGCGCGCGCGCACACACACACACACACACACACACACACACACACACACACACACACACACACACACACACACACACACACACACACACACACACACGCACGCACGCACACACACACACGCGGTAGAAGAGGAATAACTTAGTTTTATTTAAAAAAAATTGTTTTATAAAAGTCTGCGTTAAAATTTAATATTGTAAAATTGTATGGGAAGGTACTGATATCCTAAGATACAGGATTAATCCTAGTTTAGGAATCAGTGCAACAATTTGTTTGTAACCTATATAAGTTTTAATAAAGATTATTATTATTATTATATAAGAGATCTTGGTGTGATAGTTGACAGAAAGTTAACCTTTGCTGCCCACTTAGAAAGTATTATTAAAAGAGCTTCAAAGATGCTTGGATTTATTATTAGAATGGGCAAGCAGTTTCGGAAGTTGCAAACAAAAAGCCTCCTGTACAACTCTTTTGTCCTGAGTATTCTAGAATACTGCAGTGTAGTATGGCGACCACACTATGCATGTCACTCTTTAAGGTTGGAACGGATTCAGAAGAGATATCTTTGGCACCTAGCCTACTCAGCCAATAAATGTAAAAAAGGGTTTTCCTACAAAAACAGATTGAAACACTTTAAGTACACTACCTCGGGAAACCGTCGTATAATGCTTGATCTCGTCTTTTTGTACAAATTATTTAACAACAAAATAGATTGCCCAAGCATACTGAGCAAATTTAGATTCAATGTACCACACAAATTACCTAGGACTAAAATATCACCATTAGTTCCACCCTTGTGCACAACATTTTTGGGCTCAAGTTCATTTGTCCCTAGAGTAAACAGACTTCTAAATTGTTATAGTAAAAACACAGATATCCATGCTACAAGTCTGAATACGTTTCGCAAACACTCGCAAAAAACCATAGTCGAGTTATAATTAAGTAATTATTATGTTTATTTATATACTGTGCTGTTATTGTTTCCTTTTCTCTCTTTCTTTTTCTCATTTATTGTGAACACATTAAGTCACTTATAAATATTGGATGTTACTACCCTTAGTAGTTTGTGCATGTGGTGTTTACCTTAATTAATTGTGCATTTGGTTGTACATGTTATTGTTAAGTACTCATTGATGTATTATTGTTACAATTACTGTTAAACCTAATAAATAAAAAAAAATAGCATTATTATGGCTATTAAGTATTATAGATATAGTTATAGAGTTATAGATATAGTTTATATATTCATTATAGATATAGTTAGAGTTATAGCATTATAGTGATTTTATTTCAATTTAGAATTTCACCAAATTAAAGTTAATATAATATATAACATACCTAATCTTGGTAGCTCAGCCGTGGTCGCTCAGATAGTTAGCGCTCGCTGTAAGCTTCACAGTACGTGAGCAACCCGGTTTCGATCCCCGCTGGCACCAATGAAATTGTTAATTGCAATTTTAAGTGTTGATTAACACGTACTCCGTGGTGAAGGAAAACATCGTGAGGAAATCTGCATGTCTGAGAAATAAGAAAAGTATTTCGAAAACATGTGAAATTCGCCAACACGCATTGGGGCGACGCGGCGGACATTTCCTTGCCCTAAAACTCTCAGAAATGAGAGAAGGCCTGTGGCCAGAAGCGGGACGTAAATAGGCTGCAACTTTACTTTACTTTTACCTAGTCTTTATATATGAAATTCCGGTGAACGTATTTTCGTAATTCTTCTCCTATTAAACCGTTACAGCCTATTAAAGTCTACCGTTGAACACTTTTAGAACAACTTTTATTTTTATGCTGCGATAGATTTTATTTTTAGTCGTTATTCGAGAGGTGCTGTTGCCCTTCTCCTGATTAGTTCGTCTCTTAGGTCACCCACAGGGATGATATGGGGTAGTGGATATTCTTACACCGCCACTCAACGGTCCTAAATGGCTTGATAAATTTTGATGAAATTTAATGGGGTACGCGGTCACCTGGATGGCAGTTTGCTGTAGTTGGATCTCAACGGTGGCGCTGTTATCGCGACAAAGAAAACACCCGTGCGAAGCCGGGGGGATCGCTAGTTTTTAATAAATTAGTACTTCTTGTTTTATATATAAGCAAAGTTTTTTCTGTCAACTCACGCGAATTTAAAATACTTGTACTTATTTCATGATTCCATTCGATTACTAAATTCTGAAAATAAAGTGAATATATATATAGAAAAGTAAATAATACTGTAAGGAAAGCTCCTAGCTTGGCCTTTTCCTGTTCTAAAATTAGAAGTAAAATATATTGCAAAATTTTTCTCAACAGGGAATTTTATGATATTTATAAAGCGAGTTATAAACTTCAGGTTAATATTACATTGAGTACTTATTTATCTAGTTTATATTAAGTTACTCGTTTTAAAAATTCTCTTCACCGTCATCTATAGATGCAAAGCTTAAAACATAAAATCGAAGTAAAGTTTAACTGCGCTCTATATGCATACAGTCACTATAAAAATGTATCATTAATTTAGATGATCTTTTGAAATGATTTGTATGTTATTTTTAGTATTATAATATAAAGTGTATTCTTATTACACATCGAGTGCAACATAATATTATGATATATTATGATATAATATGAAGACTAAGAACAGGCAATTTATCTACATTTTTTAAATAAAATACTAGAAACGTTATTCATCATCGTTGTTATCATTGCAGTCCACTGCTGGACATAGGCCTTCCCTAAGTAATGCAACAAAGCACAGTCCCGAGCTACTTGCATTCATCGACTTCCTGTATTTCTTACCAGGTTGACACTCCATCCACTGGAGAGCCGCTTTACAATACACTTATCGGTACGAGGTTGCTACTCGAGAATCTTTCTTCACCATCGGTTGTCGGTTCCTCGAGCTATATGGCCGGCCCAAATCCATTTCAGCTGGGCTATGTATACACTGATTCTACTACGGATATCCTCATTTCTAAATCTATCACGCAGAGAAACCCCGAGCATAGATCTTTCCATAGCTCGCTGAGCGGCCTTAAACTTTCTCATACGGTCAGCAGTGAAGGACCACCTCTCATATCCATAAGTCATCACTGACAACACGCACTTGTTATACAATCTAGTTTTCAAGTTTTGAGGTATACCTGACGTGAAGATGTGTCGTAATCTCCTGAATGCTACCCGTCGATTGACCTCTCGGTAGAAATTTGACTTAACTAGTCGGGCTGTTTTTCCTAGGTAAACATAATTTTAATGGTCCTAGGTAAACAATTTCGAGTGTCATGCTACCAACAAACTACCGGAATGGGCGTAACATGGTAATTTTTTTGTGATATTTCCAAAGCTTTCGAAATGTTAATTACTCGTATGAGACATTAATTAGGAAACTACAACATAATGTTGTCAAAAATATTGCGCTTAGACTTATTATTTTAGTTTAAGTTTTTTTACAAGCATATTTGTTCGGGTGGAATTTCACAACTCAATTTTGAAGCAGATATCTTCAATCGATTGAGCTGAAACTTTGTATAAACGTTAAGTTTGGATGACAATGCATGGTTAGCTGTGTGCCGTCATTCTAAATTCAACATGGCGGAACAACCAAGATGGCGGACTAATTATTTTTAATGCATTCCTACAATATGGGTATCTAATGAAAGGGCTTGCTTAGTGTAACTCGAAAAATAAAGTGACGTCACTCTAAATCCAATATGGCCGACTTCTAAAGATGGCGGACTAAGTTTTTTATGTTTTCCTATAATATGGGTATCAAATGAAAGGACTTGCTGAGAATACGAATGAGAGTTAACCAAAAATAAGATGATGATCGTAAACTCGGTTGCTCCAATCCGTCTGAAATTTTGGTGTACTGGGGTTTTTGCAGTCACAAGCTTTTTCATCACATAAATTGTGTAATGACATTATATGTTGATAGTAAAAGTTTTAAAGGAAAAGTTTATTTTATTCTTTTTAACGCATTTAAATAAAAGCTTGTTTAAAAAAAGTTTTTTTTTTACTTTTAATTTATTTCAAATTTAAGTAACAGAACACTAAAGATCGTTATCAATGTTAAAGGTCGGTAGTATCAATTAACGTTCCTCAGGGTTCAATTCGTGGCCCATTCCTGTTCTTAATCCACATTAGTAACTTACCTTATCTTGTAGGAGACAATCACGATACAGTATTATTTGCTGATGCTACCTCTTTAATTTTGAAAATCTAAACGGCAGTCAATACATTTATTTTATAGATTAGGGTGACAATGAGCACACAGTCAATCTGATGGTCCTCTAGCCTCGAAAACGAATCAAAATACAGATGCGTTGTCACCCGTGAAGACTAAGATTGAATGCCTCGTTTCCAGTAAAAATGGTCTTCGGTTCTCTACACTCAGTATACGAAACACAGCAGCGTGAAGCTGCTAATTTACACTGGTGTTCTGTGAGTGCGTGGTCCTTCCACGGTCGAGCCGACCCATTCGTGCTACAACTGAACCAGTACTATAGCTGCAGCATAGTTCTACCACGAGTAATAATGAATGAAGTGAGATTAATTATGACTATGTAAATTATGTTCAGGTGACAACGCTCTCTTGAAGAACTACAGACGGATTTCCGTTCTGAGCTGCGTCTGCGTGCTGTTTTTGAGAGTCATTACCAATCGTTTCGCACTCACACTCGACGACTTGCAGGCTCCCGAACAAACCGATTTCCGAAAAGGCTTTAGTACTATGGACCACATACATACTTTTTGGCAAATTGTACTGAAGACCGAAGAGTACAATCTAACACTTTGCCTTGCGTATGTAGACTATGAGAAAACCTTTGATTCCGTCGAAATTTGGGCGGTGCTACAGTCCCTTCAGTGGTGTCAAGTTGACTGTCGGTATATATAAGTGCTGAAGTGTTTGTATAGTAGGACTAGAATGGCTATCCGAGTACCTAAGCACAGTACGAAACCTATCCAATTGCAGAGAGGTGTAAAACACGGTGACGTTATATCCACGAAACACTTCACCGCTGCATTGGAAGACGTTTTCAAGCTACTTCACTGGAAATGATACGGTATTAACATCAACGGCAATTACATCACTGACCTTAAATTTGCGAATGATATAGACCTTATGGCACAATTTCTGAAGGACCTAAGCACTATGCTCAATGACCACAATAGTGCCTCCCAACGGATAGGTCTTAAGATAAACATGGACAAAACAAAGATCATGTATATGGCATGTCCATGTCACACCTATGCCGTTAGTTGTTGGGAGCACTAAGCTCGAAGTTGTTGCCGAGTATGTTTACCTGGGACAAATAGTCCGACCAGGTAAGTCCAACTTCAACCGAGAGGTTGATCGACGGATTTATCTCGTCTGGACAGCGTTCGGGAAACTATGACACATCTTCTCGTTAGACATACCTCAAAACCTCAAACCTCTCAAAACCAGTGAAAACTTACGGATCTGAGACTTGGTCCTTCACGTATGAGGAAGCTCAAGGTCGCTCAGCGAGCTATGGAGAGGTCTATGCTAGAGGTCTCTTTACATGATAAACTTAGAAATGAGGATATCCGCAGTAGAAGTGGCTATGGACCGGCCATATAGCTCGAAGAACCGACAAGGGATGGAGAAAAAAGGTAGTCGAGTGGCAGCCTCGTACCGGTAGCGAAGTGTAGGGCGTCCGCTCACTAGATGGAGTGATGACCTGGTAAGACATGCAGGAAGTCGATGGATGCAGGTGGCTCAGGACCGTGCTTTATGGCATTCTTTGGGGGAGGCCTATGTTCATATGCCTTGGGGGCGGTCTATGTTCAGCTGTAGACTTGTGAAGAGCTCTAATAATGATGAAATTATGCTCTATCGAAATTAGTCATTTGGGTTAACGCCAACAAGGTACACTTAAACGGCAATAATTCAAAATTTATGAAAATCACAATGCCTCATATTAACTGCAAGAAAAGTTAGAAGTCTCGCCAACAGCTAGATTTACTTTAGTTACTTTTATAGCGTAATGTCTTATGGAATGTGTTACGGGGTAACGTCACTGACATTGAATTCAAATTAGTTTTTAATGGAGGGCCATATGGACAATTTATAACTTAAATTATTAGATTCCTAACTTAAGAGTCCGAGAAAATTTTAAAGATTATTAATAAACCACCGCTACTTGACTTATTTAGAGTTTCTAAGTAATCTAAAAATGCTTGTGTTAATAGTGGTTCACCACAGTAGTTGAATGGCGGATTCGAACCCACGACTTGTAGTTTGCAGTCCACACCAAATAAATATAGGTATCGTGTTAATTAATGTAAATGAGTTGTAAATTAGGGAATAATCAATAAAAGAAATGCAGGAACAACATCGCGACACGCAGTACGTACCTATATTCGTGTATGATTGATTTCCTTAGTGAAACATTACATAGTGCTGCAAAAAAGACTATTTACAATTTTTTGTAATATGTTGGCCATATGTACCGTTCACAGTTTCAGCAATATTGAGTTCTAGTATTAAAGTTAGAGAATTATATCATATTTATATATATCTTTACACGTAGTAGAGCCATGCTGCAGCTATATTAGTAGTATAGTTGTAGCAAGAATCGGTCAGCTCGACCGGGGAAGGACCACGTTCTCATAGAATACCAACGTAAAATATCAGCTAACGCTGCTGTGTTTCATATGGTGAGTGTAGAGAATCGGAGACTTTTTTACTGGAACCGAGGTATTCCATCTTAGTCCTCACGGGTGACAACGCCTTTGCATTTGATTCGTAAAATAGATGTAGATATCTATGGGTCGGAGCAGCCACTTACCATCAGGTGGACTGTGTGCTTGTTTGTCATCCTTACCCTACCTAAAAAAGGTTAACGCCACTAGGATTTTCTCCTGTATTGTTGAGACAGTTTACATACTACATGCATTGTACAAGGACAAACATCCAGACTCGGAACAATTACTTGAAGGCCATTCAAGTTATTGTTCCGTTTGGGATTCAAACCCGCAACCCTCAGCAACTTAACTCATTGCTAAGTCACTGCGCCACGTATTGTTAGTGGTTCCTATAATTTTAATAGTTTCAATATTGTGCAATCTATAATTATGAAAGCGAACAGAAAACGTAGTAATGTAAACGTGCTTTCATATGGTCTGCGTCTCAGATTTTGGCTCATTTTGTCTCTATGGCAAGAGTTTAAAACTTTTACGTAATTTTTTTCCTTATTAAAAGTTACCAAGCGGACCAGAAATCTAAATAATGTGATCGAAGTCCCAAATAACAAATGAAGAAGTGACAGTCCTCTTGAAATTTTGTCTGCTTTTGCAGTAGCAGCAAGCGGTTTGTTAATCCTTCTATTTCTACCTTAAAATGAACAATATTTTGTTTGTTTTTTCTTCTTTAGCTATTTATTTTAGTTTTAATTATTATTTAAGTATTTATTACACCATTTGATTAAAGCTACGAAATTTTCTATGTAATGGAACATATAGTCTCATTAATAGTAACTTTGTTATAATATGTATTATTTAAAACCTAAATTGTAGGTATTTGATTTTAAATTGCGTACTTTGTACTTATCAGGCAGTACTTTTAAGTAGATAGAATAAAAAAAGCTACAGTTAAACGATGTCCTTAACGGTAGTAGGTACAAATAAAATTACACATAAAACGAGCAACAAGTGAAACATAGAATAATGCAATGGATATGTTACTCCATATTCAAAGAGCCGAAGAGGTAGTTTTTATTTATACTTATTTATACTTTCGCTGATTACTGATTAGAAAGCAATGTTCTAATTTTTTTTTAATAAACTTGAAGAATAAATTTTTATTTCTTGAGTATATTTGTCTATAGAGTAGTTTATTTGTCGTTATAAATAGTTCATAGACATTGTTTAAAATACTTAAAAAAAAATTCTCTTGATAAAAGTTAAGCTGTCCAGTCTGCATCCATATTTAATTGTCTTGGTGTATCGTATCTCAGTCGTGTGACGCAGATGTGTACCATGATCGCTAATTTGGATGCAAAATTATATCTAATCAAGTGATACGACGCTGTGGTAAAGTATCTGATACGACCTGTTCTGCTAAAACCTCGTATCTGATACAACTCGTATCCGATACACTTCGTATATAATAGACGTTCCATAATCGGTAGTATGTACTTATTTTGATACTGTATCACGATACGATATCTGATTCGCCGCATCTCACTCACCTCTAGAAGGTTTTTCCTTAGTCCAAGTATTCAAAAACTTGAACGTGGAACAGATACGAAGGTAGGAGGATATTTTGTAGCGTTCACATATACACAAAGTTAAGCCATTACGCTGACACGATATAAAAAATACGATAATAAAAAACTACGGTTGCCAACCCGCTCGCCAAGCGTGGCAACTATGGCAAATACCCCCCCTATGAATGTAACAAAGAGACGGCCCCCAGTCCCCGGCGGCCCCGCTATTCCTGGCTACGGTGGCGACCATGGTAACGGCGGGGCAGGGGGTGCTAAGAATCTCCGGTGGAGGTTCGGTTGCCACCTTAGACGACTCGACCTGGCAACGTACAACGCACGCACCCTGAGGACTGACGAGAAGATCGTGGAGCTGGAAGAAGAGATAGACAAGTTGCGCTGGCATATTATAGGATTATCCGAAGTCCGAAGAGAGGGGGAGGACACGGTAATCCTCGAATCCGGCAACTTGCTCTATCACCGGGAGGGCGACCATCTGTCCCAAGGAGGTGTCGGATTTATCGTCCACAAGTCTCTCGTTAACAACGTTGTAAAGATCGGGAGTGTGTCGACGAGGGTTGCGTACCTTATACTCAGAATTACCAAACGGTATTCGCTGAAGGTCATACAGGTTTACGCACCAACCTCGGCACACCCCGATGGGGAGGTGGAGGAAATGTATGAGGATATCTCTAGAGCCATGCATTCCTCCAAAACCCAATATACGGTGTTAATGGGAGACTTCAATGCAAAACTAGGCACAAGAGAGAACGGTGAGCTGAAAGTAGGGAAATTTGGAATAGGGCAACGGAACCCAAGGGGCCAGCAGCTGGCCGACTTCATGGAGAAAGAGGGACTCTTTATGATGAACTCTTTCTTCCAGAAGCGGCCCCACAGGAAGTGGACCTGGTCGAGCCCCGATGGTTCGACAAAAAATGAGATTGACTTCATTATGACGACCAGACGACAACTGTTCAGTGATGTCTCCGTGATCGCGAGGGTGAAAACTGGTAGCGATCACCGAATGGTTAGAGGCACACTGAACCTAAACGTTAAGTTGGAGAGGTCTCGTCTAATGAAGTCAACGCTCCGTCCCCCTCGTGCTCTGCTCCAAAGTCCTGAAACCTTTCAGCTCGAGTTACAAAACCGTTTTCAGTGCCTAGAAGACTGCAATGAAGTGGACGATATGAATGACAAGCTCGTGGAAACTGTCCATGCGGTCGGAGCTAAGTTCTGCAAGACCCGCCGCAGAAGAACACAAAAACTCTCCGATCACACTCTTAATCTCATGGCTGTTAGACGGGAGATGAAGCTACATTCTTCAACAGACTTGACAGCATACAGGCATCTGAACAGACAGATCTCCAAATGCATGCGGCGGGACTTACGCAACTTCAATACAGCTCGTATTGAAGAAGCGATCGAGCGGAACCAAGGCTCCAAAGTCTTTGCCAGAGATCTGTCTGCCAGAAAGAGCCACCTGTCAAAGCTGAAGACAGAATGTGGCAGCATCGTTTCCGGGACACCTGAGATTTTGAATGAGATTGAGAGGTTCTATGGGCAGCTGTACACGTCATCGTTGGAGCCACACGCAAGTGTGAGTAACGATCCAAGAGCGAGTCTTATCCGACACTATTCCGAAGATATCCCGGACGTCAGTCTGAGCGAGATTAGAATGGCTCTCCAGCACCTTAAAAACGGTAAGGCCCCAGGCGAGGATGGAATTACAGCGGAGCTTCTGAAAGCGGGTGGAAGACCGGTACTTGAAGTCCTTCAGAAGCTCTTTAATTCCGTCCTCCATGGTGGCATTACACCGGAGGCGTGGAGCAGAAGTGCGGTGGTCTTGTTCTTCAAGAAAGGTGACAACGCTCTCTTGAAGAACTACAGACCGATTTCCCTTCTGAGCCGCGTCTACGTGCTGTTTTCGAGAGTCATTACGAATCGTCTCGCGCGCAGACTTGACGACTTCCAGCCTCCCGAACAAGCCGGTTTCCGAAAGGGCTTTAGCACCATAGACCACATACATACCCTTCGGCAAATTGTACAGAAGTCCGAAGAGTACAATTTGCCACTATGTCTGGCGTATGTGGACTATGAGAAAGCCTTTGATTCCGTCGAAATTTGGGCGGTGCTGCAGTCCCTTCAGCGGTGCCAAGTTGACTGTCGGTATATCGAAGTGTTGAAGTGCTTGTACAGTAGGGCTACGATGGCTATCCGAGTACAGAACCAGAGTACGAAACCTATCCAATTGCAGAGAGGTGTAAGACAGGGTGACGTCATATCCCCGAAACTCTTCACCGCTGCATTGGAAGACGTTTTCAAGCTTCTGGACTGGAAAGGATACGGTATCAACATCAATGGCGAGTACATCACTCACCTTCGATTTGCCGACGATATAGTCCTTATGGCAGAATCGCTGGAGGACCTAAGCACTATGCTCAATGACCTCGATAGTGTTTCCCAACGGATAGGTCTTAAGATGAACATGGACAAAACAAAGATCATGTTCAATGTCCATGTCACACCTATGCCGGTAGTTGTTGGGAGCACTAAGCTCGAAGTTGTTGACGAGTATGTTTACCTGGGACAAATAGTCCGACTAGGTAAGTCCAACTTCGACCGAGAGGTCAAACGACGGATTCAACTCGGCTGGGCAGCGTTCGGGAAGCTACGACACATCTTCTCGTCAGACATACCTCAAAACCTGAAAACGAAATTGTACAACGAGTGCGTGTTGCCAGTGATGACTTATGGAACTGAGACGTGGTCCTTCACTGCTGGCCGTATGAGGAAGCTCAAGGTCGCTCAGCGAGCTATGGAGAGGGCTATGCTCGGAGTTTCTCTGCGTGATAAACTTAGGAATGAGGATATCCGCAGTAGAACCAGAGTAACCGACATAGCCCAACGGATTAGTAAGCTGAAGTGGCAGTGGGCCGGCCATATAGCTCGAAGAACCGACAACCGATGGGGAAGAAAGGTTCTCGAGTGGCAGCCTCGTACCGGTAGGCGAAGTGTAGGGCGTCCCCCCACGAGATGGAGTGACGACCTGGTAAGACATGCAGGAAGTCGATGGATGCAGGTGGCTCAGGACCGTGCTTTGTGGCATTCTTTGGGGGAGGCCTATGTTCAGCAGTGGACTTGTGAAGGGCTGTAATGATGATAATGATGATATATGGATAAGTGTGAACAATACTAATACAATATTGTTGAAATGGGCGTTCATACTTAAGATACGAAGTACTCGATATCTATACGCCTGTTCAAGATAGGTCAAGATCAGCCATAAATATTTTATATAGAATATATATATATATATATATATATATATATATATATATATATATATATATATATATAATATGACGGCACCTGCACCGTTGTAGATGCGGGGGCGTCGGTCTAGCTAGACAGAATTCTTGTAAACGACACGTGTACCGCACACCTGCGGCATTGCACCTGCGTTGCCGGCCATCCTGCTTGTATAAAACGGACTAAGCGGCCGCCGTTAAGACAGTCTTGGCTCTGACGTGAAACTGTGCGCTTGTCGTATTCCGTTACTAGTTTATCCTCGACTCGTTGGATAATTAATTCGTCTAAACGAATTAATTATTATTCCTAACTACAAAATCAGTCTCTGTACTATACCCACTATACTTCCTACATCAGAAGTGGGATAAAGTCCCCCTTATTGCCCACATATAATCTTCGAATAGTATTAGAATTATTACATTTGTAAAGGCTATAATGCATTTCGCATTGATGGATCTCTTTTTATGTTAAATACCGCAATGAAATTAGCTGTCTTACTTACGATATTGTCGTATCATTAAAGTGTAGAGAAAAGATAAAGTGAAATTATTTAAGCCAAAAGATAAATCCTTTTGTTCGATTTGTATTAAAAGTACCCTCAAGCATTTTCATTATTTCTGACGTACCTAAATATGTTAACAAATGGAAGAAATGTCGGTGGCTTTCTAGACGAGTCATCGTTTGCATTGAATGAAAAATTAACTTGTTCAAATTTTGTTGTAATTTGATAGTTCATGCGAAACATGATTATCATCTGTTATATTTTGAAATTCAAAACGTTTTAGCGATGTACCAAAATAAAGGATTAACTTTCACATGCTAGGAATTGAAAATAATAAGTGACCTTTTGGTGTTCTAATGTGTTGATCAGTGTTGCAGTTTGCTCCGAATACTGTGTGGTCGACAAGATTGGGGTTTGATGTCGAGAGATTCGTAGAAGTCTCTACAACAATGATCAATGAAGAAGATGTTGTGACGGCTAATCGAACATGGTCAGGTACGGCCGAGCGCTAGTAAGATTGAGCCTACACCGCTACAGTCTGTAACTTATCGGCAGATCTTACGGCAAGGCAATTCAAGCGGCCGCCGAACACATGGTCCTTTGGTGCTGTAAATGAACTTCTGAGGCTTGGTCGTCTTTCGTAGATTTTGCACAGTTGCCTCCTTTCCTTTGAAATATATGATGGTATACGTCTCTACACATAGTTTCCGTTTTTTGCAATGTTTTCAAATGTCATACAGTTGCCGTTTCTTAAGAGAATGTGTGATGAATTTTGGAAGCTCGGAATTCCATGGTTCGCATTACATTTATCTCGATTTCTTTTAATTTTGCAAAGCAGTGCGACGGTTCGCTAGCGCTAGTACGGCGCGACGGCTTGCTGGCGCGAATGTGGCACGAACGCAGCAGAACGAAAAGCTGTAGTGCGTTTGCCTGGAGGTAGCCATATCGGCGCATTCCAGACAAATGAAGTCTGGGATGGTCGACCGTTGTAATATTTTTCAAGAGTTAATATCTGTTAGCAGGTGGTGATAACTGATAGACCGTATGCTGTTCACTGTCAACCGCACGAGGACGTGCGACAGTCAGAGGTAGCCGTGTCTGTGCATCTAGAAAATACTAGAGACGTTGCAACACTCTAGCGAAGTAATTATTCTAGTGCAGGAAAGGAACATGCAAGTTGCAGGGAGGCTTGTCTGTGCTGCACTGGAATATGTGTCGTGTTGCTGTTGGTTTACATACTTAGGTGTTATCGTGTCACTACGTCCCTAACGATACACTTTTGTGTGATTGTGACGGGGACATGTTTGCGGTATGGTTGGTCTGTAACTGTTCTATACTGAATTGAAAAAAAAAAGAGAGTAAGAAAAAAATGTGGTTCTTACTATCATTGCAGGGCGTTTGCCGGTCCAATGATAAAGCTACAGGGAATAGTGATTCCGGACTAGCATATATAGTACTGAAAAAAAAGAGATTAAGAAAAAAGAATAGTTCTTACAATCATTGCAGGGCTTTGTGCCGGTCCAGTGATATAGCTATAGGGAATAGTGATTCCGGACTAGCGAAAACAGTACTTGAAAAAAAAAAAAAGAAAAAATAGAAAAAGCTACAGACTAATCATTCCGATCTAGCATAAAGGTGATAAAAGTTTTGTAGGGCTTACTGCCGGAACAAAACTGATTATCACCAGAGTCTGAAGGGTCAGTATAGACCAGACCAGACGATGTTTTGTCAGGATAATCGAAAGATGTTTTACAGATTACAGTTGTTACAGATAACTAAAATTGTGATGGAGCGCGTGCGACGACGCACGCATGTCAGTATGGCCGTGACGGCACCTGCACCGTTGTAGATGCGGGGGCGTCGGTCTAGCTAGACAGAATTCTTGTAAACGACACGTGTACCGCACACCTGCGGCATTGCACCTGCGTTGCCGGCCGTCCTGCTTGTATAAAACGGACTAAGCGGCCGCCGTTAAGACAGTCTTGGCTCTGACGTGGAACTGTGCGCTTGTCGTATTCCGTTACTAGTTTATCCTCGACTCGTTGGATAATTAATTCGTCTAAACGAATTAATTATTATTCCTAACTACAAAATCAGCCTCTGTACTATACCCACTATACTTCCTACATATATATATATATATATATACATACATATTAGTATACATATACATGTATACTAATATGTATGTATGTATTTATCTAATCTTTGTACTTATATACCATTCTATATTTCTATTTTATGGCTTTAATAAAAATAATGTTATTTTTGTCGCTAAACCACACACGTTTTTATTGTTTTCTTGTTGACTGGAAGAGGTCGATCTTAGCTATAAGACCACCCATTGTACTACATATATTTTTCTCATTTTTTGTTAATATTTTTTTTGGCGTACAATAAAGTGTTACCTATCTGTCTATCTATGCTCCCCTATGGATTTTCTAATAAATAATATACATACGGATACGAATTTTGCAATTATTGGAAATAATAATAAAAATTATAAAAGTCATCGTAAAAGCCAAAAATATATAGGAGTAAGTAATTTTTAAAGGGTACGCGAGTAGTAGGTAATACTGATTATTGCCTACTGAAATACTAAATGTTGGTTAATTATTTAAGATTACCATTAACTGTCGTGCATATTTTGTTTTGTCGGAAATTTTAATTTTCCCAATCTGTAAAGATATTTAATAAAAGTTCATTTAAACTTGATCGTATCTTTCACTACCTAAATACATAAGTTTACATTATATAACATATACCTACTATGTATCTTCTTTGGCACAAGTCTATAATATTCCATTTCAGTTCGGTATGAACCCTAGCGTTACACGCTCCGGCTTAATGTCACCGGCGCTTGGACTCTCACGTACAGAGAGTGTCATCGCTGTGGCTTGGGTGAGGTCGCTGCAGAGTTTTAAATCAGAGCGTTTAAATCAATATTCGCGAGGTTGGCAACTTGTCAAGTGACAGTTTAGCCAACAGAATGAAGTTTACGATATCTGACCGTCAGGACGGACCGCCCAATTCTTGTCACTTACCGTTCCAAATGTAATCTCCAAATTTTCCGAATGTAATCGGTCAACATCTTTGTAATCCTTTATCGTTTTTAAATGTTTGTAATTGGAACATAAATGAACGCTTGTGAATAACCCAAAGACTGTTTTAATTCGGTAATCCGCCATGGATTGCCAACCTGGTGACAAAACCCCCTGAACACTCCGACATATAAAAAAATATCTGAATTTCTTGTTTCATTGAATACCTGAATAAGTTAATATAAATCCTCATCAAGCTTATTTTTAATGAAGAATACAGTTAACGCAAAGGTACGGTCTTTATATGACCTTTTTTTTACATGGGGAAATGCCTACGCATACCCGCCTCGCGGGAGCAAGGACGGGTTATGTCGGACTCTCACCGACTAAAACTCCATGGTGTTCCACCTTCGTCGTATATTGGCAGGGCCACGGGAACGCTTTCGCACACATCCGCGGCCCCACATGCGCTGGCTGCCCTATGTCGGCCTCTCCTCGGGAGAGGACTACTCCACCCCATCTACTTCTCAGGTAAGGCGTACCAGAACACATGGCGCGCCCTCCTCCTCGGCCTCCAATTTCGAAAAAAACGTTTTAAGTTTGGAAGAGTGATATTGTTTAATTAGTAAGATAGCGCGTCACCTACTGTAACTTAATTGTACTATGCCTATAACCTTCGCGCAAGTACAAGCAATAAGTTGACAAAGTTTTAGCGCAATCTGATGAACGTCATAGCTGCGCATAGAATACGAAAAAAGAAAAATTATTTTTGATATATTAAGATAGTATGCGCATCTCTTTTAAAATTGAGAATTTTCCGTAACTATCTTGCTTCGGAAGCGCATTGACTTTCGCAATACCAGTGTAACTCTCCATCACCAGACTGTATTTTCTAAAGGCCTGCTATGAAGATTATTATGCTGATTATAGAAAATTACTAGGTTCCCTGCAGTATTGAAACGACATAGGTAACAATATCGATAAACTATTTGCCGATACAAATCGTCATGTCTTCACGATATTTTAATCTTTGACTATTCGTTACGGTTGAACAGAATCGTATCGCGTTCGTGCGATCGTAATTGGAACCCTGACTTTGCTCAGAGTTTTTTCAATTACCACACGGAATAAGTTGGAAGTTGTCGATATACATATATCGTGTAAAATTTAAATACATTTAGAAATCTGTTTCTTTTGCACGAGATTCATTAATTTTTTTTTATAGTATAAGGGCGACAAACCAGTTCACTGTATTACCTGATGTTGTGGATGCTGTGCCCATACACATTTATCCTCGATTAAGAATCAAATTGCAGATGCGTTGACTCCTGAGGACTAACAAGGAATGTCTTGTTTCCAATAAATAGAGTTACAAATTCTCTACACTTACCATACGAAGCACTACTTAGGTATACTGTTAGAACGTGTTTCTTGAAATGGAGGGAATATATAGGAAAGGAGAAGGAAAAGTCTCGATACATTCTTGGGCCCAGATGTTAATAAGATGAATGTCCACCATTTTGAAGCATATATATAAACAATTCATAGCTGAAAATCTGGCAAGATTTGTCAACCTAGAAGCTGAGTTATTTTAGAATAAGTAAAAGTGATTTAATGTAACCTACACTATAACAGGTGATTTTTCACGGTAATTACACTGTATCAGGTTATTTTTCACTATAATTACTTAAATATATAAAAGCAGGATCAGTATAAAATAACGAAATAAAACCTGTGGTTATTTAGGAAACAAGACGGTGAAACGATTAACGAAAGTTAAAACAACAACAACTAATTGCAGTGAATATTAGGCATATCGATCTGAGTCACGTTTCCAAATGAGAAGTCCTTTATAGGTAGGTAGCATAAACTAATAAGAAGTACTAGTAACTAGCGTTCAGAAATGAGAATTTCACTAGTGTATTCTTTATGGTAATCGATTTATTGCCATAAAATATTTTTTTTCCTTATGCGAATAATATATTTTATTTCCAAGTGAATATATCATTCCAAGTAAACAATAGAATTTTTATGAAACCTTGGAAGCTTTTTCAGTTTAATTTTTTGGATCCGAATAAATATAATATCGATTGCATCATTATAATCGATTTTCTAACTTATTTCTTATTTAAATAAAACTAATTTTACGGATTTTTTCGAGTATATTAACTTATTTTTATATTCCCGACGTTTCGGGTGCTTTCCAGCACCCGTGGTCACGGGGGACCGAGGTGTTTGACGTCCTGCTGTCATAGTTAGCCCGGCTACCTTCTGTTTTTTAATATTAATTTTTGGTCCGATTTACGCAGAATGAGCTTACAGTATCTTGAAGTCTAGCAGTGGTATACTTGGGTTTGGATTTGATTTTATTAATTATGGGATCCCAAGCAGATGGTAGCACCCATCCATCTTCTCTATTGAAATTAGGATGTTTTTTAATTTCAATAGCCTCGCGAATCATCCTTGGGAGGAATCGGTGTTCTTTTGCGAGGATTTGTGGTCTATCAAATCTAATGTAATGGCGGGGACGATCTTGAACATGTTCACAAACTGCAGACTTCCCGATACGTCGGTGCTTCACGTCAGCTATATGTTCTTTAACGCGGGTTTTTATAGATCTTTTTGTTTGTCCTATGTAAGAGAGACCACATTCACAGCCCAGCTTGTACACTCCTGCATCTTGTAGAGGGATGACACATGACGGATGGTGAAAATTGACCAATCTTCTTCGGCGGCTTGAAGTATGTTTTAATGGAAGCTCGCTTCAAGATATAGCCAACCTTGTCTGTGACTCCTCTGACATAGGGTAGTACAGCAGGCACACGCTCGACTGTGGCCGGCTTCACTCGTTCACTGTGACGTAGGCGCGGGACCCGAAGCTTGTTGTCTTGCAGTACTTGCTCGACGTGCTGAATCTCGGCTGCCAGATATTTTCTGTCACAGATCCCTCGTGCTCTCTGAAACAAAGATTTTCCCACGGTAGCTAACTGTGAAGGATGATGGTGCGATTCACCATTTAAATATTGGTTGGTATGGGTCTTTTTCCGTACACAGTATGACCAATAGTGTTATCAGGCTTTCGGATGACTAAAACATCTAGGAAAGCTAAAAAATTGTTTGCCTCTAACTCCATTGTGGACTGTATTTTAGGATTTATGGAATTAAGGTGGTTAAAAATAATAAAAATATTGTCGAAGGGCTTGAATTTTGCTATAACACCGCAAAAAAACCCGTACAAAGAAATTATCTGTAGTGTTGAGGATTATCTGTTTGAGAATAATATCGGTAAGGAGGATTTAGAGGCCGTACCTCAACAAATTTCGTCCTTGTTACGTCGAATTTCAGCGCCGAAACTAAATCTCCCCAAAGACGAGTTTAAAGCGTTGTACAACTTACGCAACAGGCCAGAGCTCACGATTCTCCGCGCGGATATAGGAAATACTACGTTAATAATGGACACGTCAGAGTATAATTTCAAAATACAACAACTTTTATCGGACGTAAGTACATACAAAAAGATCAAAATTGAGGGTCAATTTTAAACAAGTAATACACTTAAAACAACTACTGATTTAATAAAGAAATGCTCCAAAAAATTAGATCTCGACGTGAATTCGACAATACTATCATGTGCCAAACGAGCTTCCATTAAAACATAGTTCAAGCCGCCAAAGATGCTTAGTCATTTTTTACCATCCGTCAAGTGTCGTATCCCTCTACAAGAGGCAGGAGTGTACAAGCTAGATTGTGAATGTGGTCTATTTTACATAGGATGAACAAAAAGATCTTACATAGGACAAATAAAAACCCAAGTGAAAGAACATATAGCTCACTTGAAGCACCGACGTTCCGAGAAGTCTGGATTCTGTGAACATGTTCAAGATTGTCCCCGCCATTACATTAAATTTGATAGACCACAAATCCTCGCACAAGAACACCGATTTCTACTAAGGATGATTCGTGAAGCTATTGAAATAAAAAAACAACCTAATTTCTTAATAGAAAATGGATGGGTGCTGCCATCTGCTTGGAATCCTATAATTAATAAAATTAAACCCAAACCCAAGCATACCACTTCAAGACTTCAAGATACTGTAAGCTCATTCTGCGTAGATCGGACCAAAAATTAATATTCAAAAACTAAAGGTAGAATAATAATCAAATTGGGACGTCAAACACCTCAATCCCCCAGTGCTGTACAGCACCTGACACGTCGGGAATTAATAAGTTAAATTAAATTCGATAGAATCGGTAAAATTAGTTTCATTGAAATGTGAATAAAGAGAAATAACATTACATCTTACACTATAAACAGTCCCATTATCACTCCAGCTGAAATTGAAAAATATGTGTTTCTTTTACTTCAAGTTAGAATCTATCTATTAGTTTTGCAGTCCGTATTCATTGTGCTACTGTCGCTACAACAGTAAGCTTTTGAAATAATTATTAAATAAACGGTAATCACGCAATTACCTGAATCAGAATAGAGAACAGATTGCATTATCTGTTCCGACTCACGGATCCTATACGAGACATGTAAAAAGTTAGTAATTTATAAGAGCTTTAATGATAGTATCTACATCGTTGCGAAAATAATAACACTGCTATTCATGTACCTCGTGTCTAAGTCGTACGAAAACATTAAGTTTCATGATTATAGTAAACGGACATATGAAGATGATATAGTAATTACGAATTGTCTATGGTACTGATTAGATTATATCCATATACATATTAGTTCGTCCATATCCATATTTATCACCCATCCCATAAATGTATATATATATATACATCTATGTGTGTATATATATATATCTATGTGTGTTTGTATATATACTAGTTGTCCAGGCAGACGTGGTTCTGTCCTTTCCGACGACGTTTTACTTTCCTAAAAAAACTCCTGAAATTAGCAATAAAAAAAATTGATAGTTACTTATCGGGATAAAAACTATCCTATCTCTCAAGTTGGACCAAACTGCACACAGTGTGCAAAATTTCATTGAAGTCAGTTCAGTAGTTTAGGAGTTCATCGCGGACAAACTATGTGACACGTAATTTTTATATATAAAGAGATATATATATATATATATATATATATATATATATATATATATATATATATATATATATATATATATATATATACATATATATATATATATATATATATATATATGTGACGAACTTTAAATACATACGAACACAGCGTAGGTAAGAAGTGATGACCTCAGGCCCAAAATCTCCCGGTCCGGGAGGTGCATATAATGCACCACCAGACCGACAAAAAACGATTCTTAGATCTATGCCTTGTCATTCTGGACCTATATCCGGAAGGCAAGGAGATTTTTAACGTTCTGCAACCTAACGGGGATTGCAGTTGAAGCCCCCCGAAGTCAACAATGCCCCTTGTTGACCAGTGCCACCGATGCCAACTGTAAGGCCACTCGGGCAGAAATTGTTACGCCAGGCTTAGGTGCGTCAAGTGCTTAGGCGACCACAGCACCACTGACTACCCCCGCATGCCCGAGACGGTTTAACCTCAGAGCTACGTCAATTAAAACTCCGATTGAACTACCGACGATCTCGGAATACTTCAATAAAATGTCGCAGCGCTACTTCGAGAGCACTGAAACACATCCTCCATTCAGGCCGCGAGCTCTGAGTACGATGAAGCTGTAAGAGAAGCATGGGCTAACAGTATTAACATCACTGAAACTAGAATAATATGTACGGTGATTGCCTCGTTGATTTTAGTTGTCTTTAGCACGACTACTGATCGCGAGGTCCTGAATTAGAATCCAGGATCGGGTCATAATTATTTATTGGGTTTTTCCCTTAAGGAATTTCCATCAGTACCGCGGAGTCGGCAAGTTGGCACTATACGCACAAGAAAGCACGATAAGCCGTTGGTCCTGCGGCTTATCTCTCTCCGTTCGTGTTGGATTGTCGACTCATCGGACTATGAGAGTGAGAGAATAGAGAGTAAACTTGTGCTTGCACATTCGTGCACTATGGTATTACCGGCACAGCTGGCGCTTCTCCGTTGAGACATAACTAAAGTGCTATTTTTGTCTTTGATTGCAAACCAAAGTCAGCAAGTAATTTGTTTGAATGAGATATTTGCAAAATTTTATATAAACAAAACCAAAAATAACAACACATACCTACAGAGTAGGTATGTCAATTAATGTAAATAGTTATTTTTTAGTTTAGTATAGGAGTTAAGAAACATCGAATAAAGAATGATCACTCAACGCTAATACTCGAACGCTATTCAATTTTAAGATGTCGTTAATTCTCGTGGTGTCACTGTCACTTTGCCTTAAAGTGATGGAGACAGTAATAGACTAGACTAGACTATCTTGAAATTGGGTTGCGTTTGAGTATTTGGACATTAGTATTTCAAATATAAGTGCTAATGGAAACATTTTTTTATATACCATAAACCAGTGGATTTCCTTTTGTGGAAGTAAGAGCGACGAAAGAGTATGCAGTCTATCTAATAGTAAATGGCTGGTGAGGCCCATAGGCGCATCCATGTTTCCTCGATTTAGAATCAATATTCAGATACGTTGCCATCCCTGAGGACTAAGATTGAATGCATCGTTTTCGGTGAAAGGGAGCATTTATCTCCGGTTATCTACGCTCACTACATGAAACAGCAGCACTACACTGCTATTTTCTGCTGGTGTTTTTGCAAACCTTGTCCTCCTTTGCGTGCTTTAGCCATAATACATCACAGTATAGACCTATGCGCTTTAAGCAAGTCATATAAAATACTTTCTATAAAACAAGTTAGTGTTCTTACATATCATTAGACATAAATTATTTTGATGTCAATTCACTACATTCCAACATGATTCTAGACTGAATTGTTATCGATATTACTTTCAGTTTCCACAAAAAATTCAAAAAAAAAAATGACAACTGTCCATTGTTAGATTAAAAAAGTCAATAAAACTGTACACGGGCTTTCTATTGCGCCAATCTATTGCGTTATACTTTCACTGTTACGTCAGAAGTTTTTAGAAATATATATCTGTCCTTGTTTACGGAGTGTCATTTTAGTTTTTTAGAGTTAGTTCAGACTTAGAATCTAAGCTTATAGACATTATGAAATATTTATGCGTAACAGAGGTAAATGAAAAAAAAATTTGCAATATTATGATAAACAAGATTTTCTACATGAAAAGCTCACGTGATAGGTTTGTATGTACTCATACCACGGAAGTATTTACTTTGTATATTATTTTCTATATACTGTATCTTTTTTTTTTGTAAAACGTTCCCTAGGATTTTCTACTGTATCGTGGAGGCATTTTACAAACACAAATTGCACAAGGACAAAATCCAGACCCGAAACAATTATTTGTAGGCCATACAAATACTTATTCCGTGTGAGATTCGAATCCGCGGCCCCTAGCGCAGCAACTCATTGGTAAGCCACTGCGCCACGGAATCATCTGCGCATGTAATGTAATAGGCCAAATTAGTAAGAAAATAAGTTGATTTAGTAACATGTTACAACACTTTGCTAACAACAATACCATATTTTAAATTTGGTAAATAGCTACCTGCTAATAAGGTACCCAACTCAGCATAGTCTTGGTTCTGGCAGATTACCTAGATGCTGATCTTACGCGAGTGCCAATGAATATTTAACTAAAATAACCGTAGCAGTATTTATTATTATACAATTTTCAATAAAATGTACACAAATATTTAATCAATGACACTTAAGGTAGTGTATGTTATGTAAATCGTTTTTTCAGAGAGCACAAGCGATCCGCGACTGAAAACATCTGGCCGCCGAGCCGATCTCAAATTTATGATATCACATATTAAAAGATTAAAATATAAAAGGTTAAAGGTAGTGCTGTTACCCGTCGTAGATATTTTACGCCTGCTGTGAACGAGGTGGCTTAAACGCCATCTACCAGAAGCCATAAGATCATTTTGGCATATCCTTTAGTCGCCTCTTACGATCTCTTACGGTCTATTGGTGAGAATAGGGGATAATATCTAACTGTGTTCATTGAGAAATATTAATTTTATAATTATTTGTTTAATGTTGATGTTTTGTTCTAATAAACAAACAGACATTCCCACGAAGTTAGGTCGATACTAAGAAGTGTGTGGATTTTAAGAATCAAAAGACAGATGTGTTGTCACCCTAAGATTTTTAACATTCATCATACGAATCACAGACGCTTTAAGCGGTTATTAAATGGTGTTATTTAGTGCAAGAGTGGTGCAGTCATGCTACAGCGTGGCTTTACCTTATTTCAGTAAGGTACTCTAAAATACTGGTGATTTTTTTTTTTTAATTTATTTAATGAAAAGAAAAACACAATATAATCGTAAAAACATCACAAAAACCCTTACGGGTTTGTCTGGATGTTGAGACACTTTTGAGCAATCTGTTGACATTAGTTTACACATATATTACTTTATAAGAACATCAAAAACACAATATCAGCAGTTATGGGTACATTGTTTACACAGAAGCGGACACTAAGGAACCGGTTATAGATTGCGGCTCGGCGCAGGCAGCCGGCCGGCTGTTGCTAGTTGAGTTTGTTATATACAGAATGTTGCAATTATCGATATGTTATTACATTAGGTTTGATTTGATTAAAATTAGACTACTTGTTATGAAAGTAAAGAATAAAAGTATTGTTTATATTTATGTTTACAATTTTTATCCGTTATTTCTAATTGGGTTTTAGTTGGTATGTCATTAATGAGAGTTGGTATTAAATACGCATTTGTTCGTTTTCCGTAATAGTTTCTGACTCTTGGTATTTCTAGTTTTGATTGAACTACTTTCCGTGTCGTTATTTTATGATTGACTTTTATTTGTAGTTCTTTGTTAGTAAATTGTTCAATTAATAGCCACATTTTTATTTTTATATGAACAGGTAAGATTTTACAATATTTAAATAAGGGCAATACATCGTCATCGGAGCAGATTGATTTTTTAATTTTATTAGGTGTTATAATTTTTAAAAACCGAAGTTGAAGGCTGTATATTTTGTCCAAATAAGTTTTAAATGTCCTACCATAGCTAGTGATCCCATATAAAATTATTGACTCTGCGAGTGCATTATATAAATTTAATAATATTTTAAATGGTACTTTGTATTTCAAGATAGCAAATTTAGCTAACATTGCTCTCAGTTTGTCACAAATTGTGTCAATATGATAACCCCAGTTAAGCCTGTCATCGACTACTAGTCCTAAGTATTTATGACGAGGAACCTGTTCTAACAACTCACATTTGCAACCGTTCCTATTTGTTTGCAAAACATGCAAGCACTGGTGACTATGCGCGATTACTTCGATTTTCTTATCAAAATTGAGTAGGTAGTTAGAGCGGACATGAATAATTTTAGTTTTACTAGCATTGAGTACTAGACCAACATCATGAGACCATTTACATAAGTTAGTGAAATCAATTTGTAAACAGTGTTCAGCCTTAGCTAAATCTTTATCAGCTGCTACAAGACATGTATCGTCAGCGTATTGGTATATGGAACATATTGGATTGGGAGCAGCAAAACCAATGTGGCTCTATGCTAACTCAACTCGTATTCTTTCCGAAACTCGAAGTACGTGGGAGCGGTGATCACCTTCCCCAGGCATCATTTGCCCCATCAACCGGTGTCAGGTATAGGTACCACACATGAGTGCTGATTGACATGACAAAAGATTACATGCCGTAATCGACCCGGCCGTAAGTCGTGCTGAACTTTGGTTAACCGCGAACTGTAGGTTTAGTCTGTGTACATGAATGTTACACGGACTAAAAGACCTTGACGAACGCAGGCAACACCGCCCAGGTCGGTATTCGCTCACAACTGAACCCGAGCCTCTTTTAGGTAACGGTATCACTCACAATAGCCCTTCCGGAGACACAGATTAAAGACGTGCTGCAAAAGCTTTCACGGAGCCACAGTCTTTGATGAGCTAAGGCAGTACGCCGTCGGTCACCATAGAATGCTTGGACTTGAGATGTGCATATGCAGCGCGGAGGTCTGTTTTCCGTAGCGCTCACGAACTTTGGAAGTATACGTGGTCATCACACGCGTCTCACTATCACAAATTGAACGAAAGATGCGAAACATTCCGCACACGCATAATGACTGATGTTTATTGCGTTTGATCTTCTCACATCTTACGTAAATTCATATAAATTTATTTTAAAAAAAACATGACAAACGAGCATGCATTCCACCTGATGGTAAGTAGATGCTGTGTGCCCATAGACATCTATCAAAATTCAGACGCGTTGTCACCCCTGAGGACTAAGATGGAGTGCCTCGCTTCCAGTAAAAACGGTCTCCGTCTCTCTACACTCACCATACGAAACACAGCAGCATTAAGCTGCTATTATACTCTGTAATTATATATTAGCAATGCAAAAATGCAATTAACATTACTAATATTAAAAAATGCAATTAACATTACTAATATTATATATGTATAATTATTTATACCGTTAATCACTCCTGGTAAGCTACGTCGGGTATGTATTTGTAATTCACGACAGTAGTCGAATGACTACTGTTGTGATTCAAACCCACACCCAGTACACGGTCTGCACCCTTAAATTAGGCTACCGTCGTTTAAATATTTAGGGTCATCCTTTAATCAACCCCTCCTCATAGTCTTCATAATTATCTTTTAATTTATATTTGACCAAACCTTGATATCGAGAAAACGCCTCGTAATAACATCGCCATTTTCATTTTCAACATGATACTTGAGAATGATAACTCCACTTTCGCTTTATACAGCATATTAAATGGAATAACTGATATTCTGTGTAACCATGACTAAAGTTATTTCTATTAGTTTTACGCCTACAGGCTCTTAGGGTACAACGCTGTATTACTTCATTTACAACCGTATAAATGTAAGAAAAGGCTTCCTCCGGGGTCCCAATTTAAATCTAATGACGCCGATAATTTATTAAAAGCAATAAATATGAAAATTAATATTATAACCGTGTAGTGGCGGTGTAAGAATATACACTACCCCATACATCCCGTGGGTCCCGTAAGAGACGACAAAGGGAAACAGATCGGGAGATGGGCAGCAGCGTCTTCTTAATAACGACTTAAAATAAAAACTGCGTTGGCCAACCCGCTTGCCAAGCGTAGCAACTATAGCTAATATCCCTCTTTGAGGCCATCTATGGAGGAGACCTATGTTTATCAGTAGACTTTAATAGGCAGTAACGGCAACAGTTATTACAATCACGGCACGAGAATAGTGACGCTGCGACTTCGGCTCCTTGCCAGTGCCTCCCGTTATGCTGAGATGCTATTTGTTAACAATGTCTACTAAAGCGTTACACAACTTTTACACATCAATACGCTTACTCAGAACAATAGACAAAAGAGCTCAGAACAATTATTTTTTTCATGTTGTTTATAAAACTAAAATTCTAAATATTATTTAGAATTTTAGTTGAATTAGTTTCGTTTTTATTAGAATTAGTTTTGTTAAAAAGTTATTGTATTGTATTAGATTCGTTACTAAATTACGCTTCTCTAAATTAAGAGAATGTAGTTCAAATGACGAGTTTGCGCCTTTACCGTCTCGTTACTTCATATACTTAAGTGCAACTTCAATTTTAAAAAATTAAGTAGGTACATAAGAAAGTTTGTTGATTAGTTTTTTTATATAAAAGGTATTAATTACAATGTTTTTAAAAGTTATTTGCTTATATTTTGTCTCTTAACAATTTCATACATTTCTTTCACGTATGAAATAAAGTAGTCAGAAGGAACTGAAAATGAAATATAAAGTGTGATTTATTATGTAAAAAACAAATTTACATATTCCACAAAGATTAAAATTCCATAAAACATGTTAAAAAAACAAATTTTCATATTTCACAAAATCGAATGTGCGAAAATTGCGTTTTATGTTATAATTTCGATATATCGTGAATATTATGGCAAAGTTGTTTTCAATAAAAATGGCGTTGGTCAGAGATAGCGTAATAAATTACATACCTATGATTGAATTTTTATTTATTTACGCAAATATTGCTCACCTCAGCAACGCTGCTCTAAACATCGCACGGAGCACCCATGTTCCGCCGAGATAAAATAAAAAAAAATGTTCCGTCTTTTTTTCCTCCTACTATTACATTTCTTTTATATAGAGTAGGGTGACAAACGAGTACACAGTCCACCTGATGGTAAGTCGTTGCTGTGGCCTATAGACATCTACATCTATCTTCGTTTGCGAATCAAAATGCAGATGCGTTGTCACCCTAAGACAATCAGAGTGTTAGGACTATGATGGAATGCCTCTTTTCCAGTAGAAAGGGTCTCCGGTTCTCTACACTCACCGTACGAAACACAGCAGTGTTAAGCTGCTATTTTACGCTGGTATTCTGTGAGAGCGTGGTCCTTTCCTGGTCGAGCCGACTCATTCATGCTACAACTATACTACTAATATAGCTGCAGCATGGCTCTGCCACGTATATTATCTTATTACTATTACAACAAACACTTACAGTTACAGTCTATTTTAAGACCACTGCTAAATATTGACCTTCCTCATATATTGCCTCATAGGGAGTATATTTACCATAGCTGACACTATGTAACAAGGTACGTGTACCGTAGAACGGTACATCGACTAGGCATAACGATCTGAAATCGATTAATGGATTTCTTACTCCAAAAGATTGATTTTTAATCGATATTTAGCAGTGAATCAATATTTTACCCTAGAAATCGAGATTCGATTTTTTCTGTTTTGATAAGAACCATAAAATTATTTACAAATTAGCTGAGTGTACCCAAACTTACTTATCTTCACGCACAATCCCTGACGGGGTAGCCAGAGAGAACAGATCGCCAAGTGTCACGATCCTTACAAACACGTAAAACAATTATAGTTTTTTACTTCATTATTTGAAAACTCGCGAAATGTCTGTGTGCTCAGTTTCTTTCGCTTCTTCTTAATGGATTAATGATTTTAAAAAAGTTACGTTTGTTATTATTTGTTGTATTTTGTTGGAAGTGTAAATACGAACTCGAAAAGTAAATCAAAGACGATAAATTTTAATCGATCCTTTAAATCTCGATTTATTTGAGAATCATATTTCGATTCAAATCCATTTAGAAAATCGATCTTAATTAGAAAAATCGCCTTCCCGACCGACTAATCGGCTAGGTTAGGTGAAATTCGTATAATTCAAAAATAATATTAAGGAAGAGAATAAATAATCGACTATTGAAATAAAACTTAATACTGAGCCGTGTGAACTCAGATGGTTAGCGCTCGCTGTAAATTTCACAGTACGCGAGCAACCCAGGTGCGATCCCCGCCGGCACCAATGAAACTGTTAATTGCAATTTTAAGCGCTGATTTACCACGTGCTCGGTGGTGAAGGAAAATATCGTGAGGAAATCTGCATGTCTGAGAAATAAGAAAAAAAATATTTCGAAAACACGTGAAGTTGGCCAACACGCATTGGGGCAGCGCGATGGATATTTCCTTGCCCTGAAACCCTCTCAGATTTGATAGGAGGCCTGTGCCCAGCAGTGGAACGTATAATAGGCTGTAACTTTAACTTTTTACTAAATCTAAAATGGATAAATAAAGTCACGTTATAAGTCGTTAATGTTACAAGTAGATATCTAACGTGACAAAGTCACAATGATTTTTTACTGTGACTTTTTCGGGAAAAGTCACAGTCAAGTCTCTTACGGCATCTAGGAGAAGATATCAATATTCATGCACGGAAATTGATAATTTCTGAAAACATTTTATTTTTCAACAACGTCTTGCAATCGTCATTTCTGTAGCGCTCACTTGACATTCATACAAATAATTCAATATTTTAATTGTTGATATTTTTTTTTATTTTAAGATAAAACATAGTGAAATTAATTGGGAAAATGACTCTACATTATTTTTACATTTATCTAAAAGAAATTGTCCTTGTCTCACCATAGCTCTGACTAAGTTGGTCCTGTAAAATGTCAGGGCCTGAGTGATTAAGCTTTAATACAAGTTTTTAATATTTTCTCACTAAGTGTAGGTATAACAAGGATTTAATGTATCAATTGGTACTTATTCCTTAGTAACATTTTACAGGCAGTAAGACCAGTAAGTGAAACACGGTCGTTATTATTACATATGTTTTCTGCCGACTTCCAAAAAAGAGACGGTACTCAATTCGACTGTATGTTTTTTTTATGTGTGTTACCTCATAACTTTTTAATGGGTGAACCGATTTCTATAATTCTTTTTTTATTTGAAAGCTGGTACTTCTCTTGTGGTCCCATATGAATTCATCAAGGACAGATTAATAGTTTTTGAGTTATTCTTAATAACTTATAATGAAGTCTGCTGTAAAAAAAATATTTTTAATTATTTAATTCGAATTGACAGATGCCGTTAAAATATTCCATATAAAAAGCGTTTCCGTATGCGTTTAATTGCCAAGAAGTTGCCAAGCACTAAAACGTTAGTGTATTTAACACAAATATTTTCTAATATCAGAAATATCTAGCAATGTGCATTATCTAGCTATAAAACGTGGTGGGATGTAAATAATGCAAATTATCAATAATAAAATATTTTTATTGAACTGTATCATCCATCCATCCATTCATCCATTACAGCCTATATAAGACCACTGCTGAACATAGGCCTCCCCCAAAGATTTCCTCTTAGGGGTATTTTTCCATAGTTGGCACGCTTATTAAGCGGGATGTCAACCGCAGTTTTTATAATTTCAGGGTGGTTATCAGGAAGATGCTACTGCCCATCTCTTGTTTCAGTATCTTATACACATCGATAGTCTTACACCGCGATTGACCAGTTATCACTGTGACATTTTTCAAACGTAAATTCTTGAACACCTATATACAATATATAAACAAATAATAGTCTCGTCTAGTTTTTGGCATTTCGTCACATTGTTGCTATTTTTCGTATTGTGGTATGGAGACCCGGAGACCCTTTTACTGGTAAAGAAGATTTCGATCTTTGCCCGCTGGGTGATAATGTTTTAGCTTTTTAAAAATTTAATCTTTATGGTTTTCTTTCGATATTGCTACTTAATATATAGCAAAGGGTCAATTCACTTAAAATTGCGATTATCAAATTTATTGCAGAACAGAACAGGATTTGAACTAAGTTTACAATTGTAATAATTTATCCGGGTCTGAATAATTATATGTTTAGAAAAAAGGTTCTCGAGTGGCAGCCTCGTACCCGTAGGCTAAGTGTAGGGCGACCCCTCACTAGATGGAGTGACGAAATGGTAAGACATGCTTTGTGGCATTCCTTGGGGGAGGCCTATGTTCATCAATAGACTTATGAAGGGCTGTAATGATGATGATGAATGATGAACATATTATGTTTGGTGCAATTTATGTATTTTTTTTATAGAATAATGGTGACAAATGAGCACACAGTCCACCTGATGGTAAGTAGTTGCTGTAGCCCAAAGACATCTACATCTACACATCTTCGTTTGCAAATTAAAATACAGATGCGTTGTCAGTCGTGAGGACTAAGATAGAATGCCTCTTTTCCAGTAAAAAGGGTCTCCGGTTCTCTACACTCGCCATACAGCAGCATTAAGCTGCTATTTTACGCTGGTATTCTATGAGAGCGCGGTCCTTCCCGGTCAAGCCGACCCATTCATGCTACAACTATACTATTAATATAGCTGCAGCATGGCTCTACCACGTATAAATGTATGTAAACTGCCTTCACGATACAGAGTAAAATTGTAC
The DNA here is from genome assembly GCA_963668995.1 of Parnassius mnemosyne. Classification (NCBI taxonomy): domain Eukaryota; kingdom Metazoa; phylum Arthropoda; class Insecta; order Lepidoptera; family Papilionidae; genus Parnassius; species Parnassius mnemosyne. The sequence continues at coordinate 4,390,793 of CAVLGL010000090.1, read as the reverse complement.
TGTAGGCGTAATCTGTTTATCTAAAAATAATAAAATTATTAAGGAAAAATAATACAGAAATTTAATTTAAATACCCTTAATAAATAAACTACTATGAAATATTTATGCAACCAAGTGAAGTAGGTACTCGTATAAGCTTTTTTATACTAATAAGAAAGAGCGTATTATTATTGTGAGTATAGAGAACCGGAGACCCTTTTTACTGGAAAAGAGGCATTCCATCTTAGTCCTTACGGGTGAAAACGGATCTGCATTTTGATTCGCAAACGAGGATAAATGTAGATGTCTATGAGCCACAGCAACTACTCACCATCAGGTGGACTGTGTGCTCGCTTGTCCCCGGTTGAGTACCAAATACAAACCTATATTTCCTCAAAGACCACGTTATTCGGCCTTCAATCTATTTTTATTGTGCGCAGGCAATGTCTTACTTGTAAAATATAGATGCTAGATTAATATTTTGATGTAAATTACTATTGACAGGACTTCCAGACCCAAAAGTTTATTTAAAGCAGAATAATCTCATTCCCTTAACGACGCTTCAATTTGTGTACCGTCTTTAGTTGGTAACATTATACTGTACTAAAGGAAATTAATTGGAGACCGACTCGCATTACCCAGACACGTGGAGAGATGACAAATTCTATTAATTTTGACAAAATTCAGTACACTTTGAATAAAACTTTATGTTTACTTTACTTTTACGGATTTTATCGCGTTTAACTGTTCTTATTTTTAATTCCCGACGTTTCGGATAGATTTTATAGACTATAAATTCTCACAAAAGAACATCAATTCCCGACAAGGCTGGCAGGTGAGGTGAGGTGAGGTGAGGCTATTGAAATTAAAAAAACATGCTAATTTTAATAAAGAGGAAGGCTGGGTACTGCCACCTGCTTGGGATCCTGTAATTAGTAAAATTAAAACTGAATCAAAGCATACCACTGCAAGACTTCGAGACACGGTAAGTTCATTCTGCGTAGATCGGACCAAAACTAATAATTAAAAAGCTGAAGATAATCCAGGTTAACTCTGATGTCGGGATGACAATCACATCAGTCCCCCGTGACCATGGGTGCTGGAAAGCGTCCGAAACGTCGGGAACTTAAAAAAAAAGGACAATTAAACGCGATAAAATCCGTAAAAGTAGTTTAATTCGGTGTGTAGTGTTCGCGTAAATATATGAAATCATTATGAAAATTCAGTACAGCTATATTAAATTTAGTTACTACGGCAATATTTATCACATTATCACGAATTACCTGTTGAAAAATTGGAGAAGTGTCCTGCATTCCTTCTTTACAGCCTATTAAGAATTTATAAGAAATTTAATAAGAATAAGGATGTTCATACCTTAAACACTAGGAACAAACATAAGCTTGTAATGCCACTTACTAGACTCCACAGAATTAGTAATTCATTTATGGGGCAATGTATACGCTTTTACAACAGAATCCCAGAACATGTTCAAAGTTTGTCAATAAACAAGTTTAAAAGTTTTATCAAAGAAAAACTGTACAAAAAGGGTTATTATAATATCAAGGAATACATGAATGAAAATAACCCCTGGGAATAAGGTGATCGCCACCATGCTGGTTCTATGAAAATTCATTTAAAATTGTATAAACAAAATTATTGTTAAGTGAAATTATGTTAAAAAAAAGTCCCGCAGGGTTTCTTGCTGGTTCTTCCCAGGACAGAGGTATTTTCCGAACCAGTGGTAAATAAAATAATGACTTTCAATAAGGATTATGTAATAATCCATATTGAATAAAAATCATTCTATTCTATTCTATTAAAAAACACGATGATCACATCTCCCCGCCCCAAACATAGGGGGTTATTTGTAATAGTATTCACGCTTGGCAGCCCAGATGGCAATTGCAGTTTTTATGTTTTAGTTGTTATTAAAAAAAAATTATGTCCATCTCCTGGTTTGTTTTCCGTTGTCGGTTTATAACAGTGAAGTAACGGTGTAACAATATCCACTACCCTATACATGCCGTAGTAAAGTGTAGTAAAAGGCGACATAAGTAAACAAACCTATATTTATTAAATTTATTGGAAATTATGTGCGAAATATGGCTGCGATAGTAAAAAGCGGAGATCTTTTACCGGGCATGGTGTTTAGCCCGGGAGCGGCCAATGCTCAAACTTCGATAGCGAGATTTAGGGTTTGGTACAGATCGGTCCCCCCTATTGCCTCGGAGGCAATTAATGGGGAGGACTTTGTTTAGCAGTGAACTTTTAATATAGGTTATAACGGTAATCATATAGCTTTCCTTTTCTTTACTCGACCTTCTGACGAATACGAAAAACAAACAACACAGCACTAGGGACGCTCGAACGGCCCTTCAATTCGACGCAGTAGTGCCAACTTTCAGACATGCACTCTCACTTGCTCGAAATAAATGCAAAAAGGAGAAAAACCATTGCGTTTACTTCTCGCCGGAGGCGAAAATAACTGGATTGAAGTGTTATTTCACTATCTACGATACGAATCACAATATACATACTTACTCTAGAAGTGACAATGAAAAATATGTTTTTATTTAAAAAAGCACAAAGTGTCTGTATTTTTATACATCGAATTTTACTGACGCTTTAATATATACATAATCTATATTATGCAATTTTAAATTTTACTCAAATTTAAACATTGTATTATTATTTTTAACACATTGTAATAATTTCGAAATCATATATTTTTCATGTCATAATAAAAAAAAAGTTAAGATTTTTTTTAGATTGTAGACAATTTCAAAATAATATATCATCACTTCTAGCAAGTTTTCCGCACTGTCTTCAAGTGTACGCTATTGTTTTAGTTTATTTTTAAGTTGTTTCAATGTCGTTCGTTTGGACGCTATTCTGCAACAATATTCTAATACTTGAATTATAATAATTTTGAAAGAGTTTAATAAGCTTAAAGGTCATCATAGTGAGTCGTTTTTTGAGCCGGTCAGTGTATAATATACTGGTGTTTTTATTTTATTTTTATAACAAGAGAGTTAAAACTATACAGTTAGACTTAATGTTGATAAGGTGGCCATTGTAATTATATGTTTTCTCACATCTGTGGAAATGAAGGTTTTATTTCATCACAATGGCCTGTTATAACTGGTTTTGAAACAGATATAAAACTGAAAAACTCTCCATCTCATTCAAGTCTTCACAGCAGTGGGTTCACATGCTCCTCGGCGATAGTAATTTATTCCCCTTTATTTATTTAGGGGTTTTTTGTCTCGGACGTATATGTCAGCCACATTATACGACAGCTACTCATCTATCCTTTATGTGGATAAGGTACTATCTTAAATAATTTAGGTATTTCCAAAGAATGCGCGCAAGAATTACATGATTGCTCCCTCCCCTTTTCACCATCGGACAGTCAGACGGTTGGCGGGGCTTCGACCCTTATTATCGATATTTTACGCATCCTAACCAAACGGTTTCTTCCGTCTTTTATAATGCATACAACACAGAAGTTTAGAGTAGAAGGTTAAAGTAGTAACTATCACACAATTCTAAATCATTGCAGAATCAGCCACTTAATTTTTTACACTAGTCGACTCCGCTCCCCGTGGCAATTGCTCACAGATTTATGTTTTCATTTTTTCGAAAGCTATCTCTATAAAAGCATTTATGCCTCTCTTTCTGACTTATTAATAAAACGACTCTCAGAGAAAATGTTTCGGGAGATCGCCGTACTCTTAGCCGTTGCTACTGTCAGCTTCGGGTCTCTTTTGGACGGCGATTTAGACATAGCAGACGGTGTTAAGTTAGTCAGTATACCAGTGTCGAACAGTATAGAGGATGAAAGCAGATCTTTCGGGAACGCACCGCTATTCCGTATAGCAAAGTTTCTTCAAGAACACGAGCTTCACGTCAAACTGCCAAATCTTATCGAAAAAGATAAAGTCAGTCAATTTTTCGAGGAATCGCTAAAAATTGTGGATGAATCCTACAAAAACAATAATGGTACGTACTTTTCAGCTCTCAAAATTTATCAGTAATTATTTGGTTATTTTCTGATTCAGGATATACTGTAATATTAAGCGATGTACAAAAATAAACGTGGTAGAGCCATGCTGCAGCTATATTAGTAGTATAGTTGTAGCACGAATGGTTCGGCTCGACCGGGGAAGGACCACGCTCTCACAGAATACCAGCGTAAAATGGCAGCTTGATACTGCTGTGTTTCGTACGGTGAGGGTAGAGAATCGGAGACCCATTTTACTGGGAAAGAGGCATTCCATCTTAGTCCTCACGGGTGACGACGCATCTACATTTTGATTCTTTATTGAGGATAAATGTAGATGTCTATGGTCCACAGCAACCACTTAACATCAGGTGGACTGTGTGCTCGTTTGTCACCCTATCCGATAAAATATATAAAAAAATCTTAGTGTTGAGGAAAGATTACTTATTTGTCATTTTTATTATAATGCTGGAGTGATAAATGAACATACAGTTCACCTGATGGTAAGTGGCTTCTTCAGGCCATGGATATTGCAGCCATCTTAAAACAAAGGAGGCTACAGATGCGTTATCATTTCTGAGGCATAAGATGGAATGATTCCCAGACTGTAATTACATAGGCTACCCATTGAGTTATATGTACTACGTACTAGACAAGCCATTCCAAACAAAAATTATGCGCTACTCTATGTCTTCGCGCATGCGCGGGCGATAGAGTCGCGTATGCGCGAAGACTTTAATATAAAATAAGATGTTAATATAAAATAAATATAACAATTTAATATAAAATACTCCTTTTTTTAATTAAGCAAACATATTTCTAAATAAAATGTAATAATAATCATCTTATGGAATTCACAAATCATCAATTTACGCAATATTTAGTTTAGTGTACGGTTTGCAGTACAGTTCAGTTGAACATAGTCAATGTTCGGAATGCGAAATCTATTGCTTAGTACATATATATCGATGAGGCTACCAGTACCGTTCAAATAGGAACACAGCAGTGCAAGTGCTGCTATGTGGCGGCAGAAATTATAGTATAGCCACGTAGTAGAGTCATACTGCAGCTCTATTAGTTGTAGCACGAAACCAGCGTAAAATAGCAGCTTAAGTCCACTGTGTTTCGTATGGTGAGTGTAGACAACCGTAGCCCCTTTTTACTGGAAAGGAGGCATTCCATCTTAGTCCGCATGGGTGATAACGCATTTGTATTTTGTTTCGTAATCGAGGGTAGGTGCCTATGGGCCACAGCATCCACTTACCATCAGGTGGACTGTATACTCGTTTGTCACCCTTATTCTATAAAAAAAGAAAAAAGAGTCTCCTTTTTACTGGATACGAAGCATTATATCTTAGGTCTCAGGGGTGACAGCGTATCTGCAAATTGATCCTTAATAAAGGATAAATTTAGATATCTATGGGCCACAGTATCCACTTACCATCAGGTGCACTGTGTGCTCGTTTTTCACCCTTATTCTATTCGTTTTATTAATTTTTTTTTTTTGCTTTTTTGTCTCTTCGGTTCAAATTTTACAATTGATTTTAAATTAAATACCCGAAAAGCTAAATACTTGAAACTTGTTGCTGTATGTTAAAATGTAATCGCTAAGCAGTCGTATATAAATACTTTATTTTTAAATACGCGAAAGTTTTACATAAAAAAGGTTATTATTGGTAAGCAGCAATATTTATACCAGTATAATAAGGTGGGTTTTGAAATATCGAAAATGACGTCCGTTTGAGCATTCTAAATATAAACTCGTATTTATACAAATTTTTGCTATTCGTGTTATATTATCATGTTTCTAATTTTAATTTCATTTTATTGACTTCCTTATTTATTTATTTTTTATACTAAAGATCATTTTAAACATATCATTGCATATTATTTTAAGATAGAATACAGATACAGAGTAGACATAATGCTGAGTGGTGAGAATTGTAGCAATTCAAAAGAAATTTAAATATATTTATAAATAAGTCTGATTTTTTAAATTTTTATTTATAACATAATTACATAAAGTGCATGGATGCAAGTGGCTCAGGACCGTGCTTTGTGGCATTCTTTGGGGGAGGCCTATGTTCAGCAGTGGACTTGTGAAGGGCTGTAATAATGATGATGATGATGAATGATATAAATAATGATATAATATAATAATGAATGCATTCATATAACTGCGACTTCTTATTTCTAAATTTGATAAAAACTGTAAATTTTAGGCCCTTAAAAGTTAAGCGTAATAATGATTTCTTATATTTACGCGAACTCTACACATTAAATAAAAATAATTTTACGGATTTCATAGCGTTTAATTTAACTTTTTAATTCCTATACATGGTAACTATGCTAACTGTAATGTCTGCTATCTTCTCTAATCATTGTAGTGTAACACAGGCTCGGCACGCACTTAACTAAACACGTCCACTCTCGCCCGAGGCTCTCGTGTAACTGACGCGGTGCGCTCGAGACAGTGACTTATATATAAATGTATGTTTGTGTATTTGTGCATGGTAAATTATTAGTAAATAAAACAAATAACAATATTTACTGTATACTATATATATGCAAACACTATACTAACTATGACATCGGGACGTCATTCACCTCGGTCCCCCCGTGGGTACTACGATTATAAAACACCCGAAACGTCGGAAATTAAAAGGTTAAATAAAACGCGATAAAATACGTGAATTTTTTTTAATTTAATGTTAAGCGCAGTAAATTATTTTTTGAAAGACTAAGGTAAATACTTTACCGAATTTTTCAAAATATATTTATGTTAGTATTTCTATCTATTTGATTTTTTTTAGTTACTGGTCGAGGCAAAGGTGACGGTGGTGCCGGCAGTTTGGCTCTCCTTGGTTTAATGTTCGCGAAAACGATGGGTGCCGCTGGTATCGGCGGATTAGGTCTACTGACGATGAAGGTATTACATCAAGTTACTTATTACGCGGTAGAGCCACGTTGCAGCTGTATTATCGTTGTCGTATGAATGGGTTAGTTTAACCGGGGTACTACCACGCTCTCAGAGGATATAGCGTAAAATAGCAGCTTAATGCTGCTGTTTTTCGAATGGTGAGTGTAGGGACTCGGAGACCCTTTTTACGGGAAACGAGGCATTCCATCTTAGTCCTAAGTTTTTTTTTCTTTTTTTTTTAAAACGTTACCCCCACACTAGGATTTTCTCCTGTGTCGTGGAGGCAGTTTACAAACATAAATTGCACAAGGACAAACATCCAGACCCGGAACAATTATTTGTAGGCCATACAAATACTTGTTCCGTGCGAGATTCGAACCCGCGGGCCCCAGCGAAACAATTGATTACTAAGCCACTACGCCACGGAGCCGTAAGTGGTGAAAGCGCATCTAAATTTTGATTATTAATCGAGGATAAATGCAGATATCTGTGGGCCACAACATCCACTTACCAGTGGACTGTGTGCTCATTTGTCACCCATATTCTATAAAAAAATAATTACCGTAAATCAGTTTGACAGGCTATTCCAACAGTTGACATTATAATCTGGTGGGCAATTTAAATAAAGGACATCCTGCTGAAGAAAAGCTCCAAACAAAAAAACTTCTAATGTCCAGCAGCGGACTTCTAACAGGCTGCAATGAATGAATGAATAATTTAAAAGATTACTTTGGAAAAATATTTTACGTAACATCATGACGTCAGTCGGCGCGAACTCGATGATAGGCACGTACCGTTACCGTTATAGCCTATAAAAGTCCAATGCAAACAAAAAGACAAAGGCTTCGCCCATAGATTGCCTCATAGGGAAATATATACCACAGTAGCCATGCTTGGGAAGCGGGCAGGCAACTGCAGTTTTTTTTCTTTTTTGTTGTTATCAGGAAGACCCTGTTGCCCATCTCCTGATTTGTTTTCCTCTGTCACTCTTACCACAAATACGGGATGATATGAGTTAGTTAGTTTCAGTTAGTTTTTGAAAAATTTCCCAGTCCTTCCCGTGAAACAACAGAACTTTTTTTAAACCACCACTGACAATATAATATTTATACAATTGTTATGAAAACATTTAGAAACAGCATGGTAGCGATCACCTCATTCCCAGGGTTTTTTTTTAATCATGTACTCTTTAGTAGTATAATAAACCACTCAAAAATGTTTGCTTAATATTCTACGCGTTTTGATATATAAGGCCTGCTTATTTTCTGGGACTTTGTTCTAAAAGCGTATACATTACCCCATGCAGGAATTACTGACTCTTGGAGTCGAGTAACTGGTATTATTTTTTGAGGTTGGGGGTCTTTCACCCCCGTGCTTCGGAAAGCACGTAAAGCCGTTTTTTTACAGAAGAGCATGCGGCTCACCTGATGGTAAATGACTACCGCCGCCCATGAACAACCACAACACCAGGGGAATTGCAGATGCGTTGCCGGCCTTTTCGAAAGGTGTAAACTCTTTTCTTGAAGGTCCCTAAGTCGTATCCGTCCGGAAAAATCGCCGGTGGTAAACAATTCCACTGAGAAGTTGTACGAGGAAGAAAACTCCTAGTAAAACCTACAGTCGTGGACCGCCAAGCATCCAGATGGTGAGGATGGTATCGTGAATTTCGACGTGATGTACGTTCGTGAAATTTGGCGGCTGGAACTAATCCGAACAATTCCTCAAAACACTCCCCGTGGTAGATTCGATAGAAGATGCTAAGGGAAGCCCAATTTCCCTACGCAGCACCAGTGTATCGGGCCGATCAGAAAGAACCGTTGTTTATGCGCCTGCTCTCTTTATACCTGTGCTTGAGCATACCCTCTGGCTCTACGTATGTAATCCGGTCCCGTGCAGATGGCAAATTTTCTAAGATATTATTATTATTATTACCTGGGTAACCGAGCTTAAGCGTTAAAAAACATTGTAATTTTCTCTGGCATGAAAATATTAATAAACGTATATAATAAGACGTCATCTAAATACAAAATTTCACTCAAATAGAACACCAGCGTAAAATTGTAGCTTAATGCTGATGTGTTTCGTACGGTGAGTGTGGAGAACCGGAGACCCTTTTTACTGGAAATTAGGCATTACATCTTACTAATCAGGGGTGACAGCGCATCTGCATATTGATTCCTAATCGAGGATAAATGTAGATGTATGTAGGCCACAATATTCACTTACCAAGCGGGCTGTGTGCTAGTTTGTCACCCTTATTCTTTAACACGAGAATTTTTTTAAAAATTTTGTGTGAAAATTTTTATTCTACCACGTTTTTTACGAGTATCATATTCTTGCATTGTCATTCCAATTTGAGCTTTATTCAATGTTGCATGTTTCTAGCTCATGGGGAAGTTAGTTTAAAATCAATTACTAAATTCCATACGGAACGACAGACTAGCAAGAAAGTGACTAAAAACATGGCAAAATTAAAAAAAAAGTACTTAGAGGCGTTTCTTAAAAACCAATCACATATATACACAAATACGAGTACCTACATAAACGAAATTTGTTATCTGAAGGGAATAGAATATTAAAATGCTTGATCTCGATAAAATTTTCTGGTTGCCAACCATGGGCTAAATTGATCCTTTGAAGTTGAGTGCGCCTCCACTAAGAAGAAATTCAAATTACGTATTCAAGAAATGTTTCAGAAGGGGGAGGTATATTAATAGCTAGAGCTGTTACGTTCGTTATTTATTAAAACAAGTTCGTACAAATGTGAAAGTTAATTAGAGTATTATTATTATTTTGGGGTATTCATGAAGCCTCATCTGGTTGGGCTGAATAAATATACAGGTTTATTTTTCAAATAATAGCCAAATTTCAAACTTAAGTTCAAACAAGGTTCAAACAACTAAGGATATACCGTTATTGCAGTTTTTGAAAATACGGGTAAATAAAGCTTCTACGTTTATTTGAAATTATCCTAAATTAAATGTGATTTATGGGCAACAATATTTCTGCATACCGATCGACCCTTACGAATATGTGCGTGTACACTAAAATCAGTTAAAATAAGACATTTTGAATTTAAAAGATATTAATTTAAAGTTTAAAATTTTGTGCAACCAACTTCAATATAAATTATTAAGAAGAACTCAATAACTATTGGTCAGATCTTGATCAAATTTATATGGAACCACATGAAAAGCACCAGCTTTCAAATAAAAAAATCATCGAAATCCAGTTTCACCCAGAAAAAAGTTATGGGGTAAAAAAACACATTGTAAACACACAATTGAATTGAGTATCTCCTCCTTTTTGGAGCCGGTAGAAAAGGACAGAATGTTTGAATTTTTTTAAATTAAGTTTTCTTCACCATTTGCCTATATTACTTATTCTGAACTTTCTCTGCAAATTTGACCGGTTATTGCAAAATAACTCTATATAAAATAAAATGATAAATAAACATAAATATACATTAAATATGCTAACATAAATAAATAAATAATACATAAATAAATAAAAGCCCAACCAGATTTAAGCCCTCGGCAGGGGAGATGAAACAACTGAAGGTTGGGGGGAAAGGGAAAGAAACCGGCGGGCGATGCGGGCGGTATCGAGGAGCACAGGATTCTGCATTTGAGCCCGGAGCGGTCCGTCACGGAGTCTCAGTTGCCTCAGATGACTACAGGAATAATTTCAGTCAGCAGACCACCCACATGTCAGTTACAGCATGTGACTGTTATTGTTATTTGTTTCCGTTTTCACGAGGTTCTACCCAAGGAACAACTTTCACCAATTGAAAAGGGAACTAACTACGTCTCATGCCCCGCTGCAGAAATCAACCAATTATTGACCTTCTATTCACAGACCAATACCACTACACGATGGGTTCCCGAACAACGATGTGAGTGTGACCCCTATATAAGACGCTGAACTCAGAAGCTGCTGGAGAGAAGAATTCTCAAAAGAGAAGAGTGAAAGGATTCTCAAAAGAGTGTTGACGACTAAGATTCCTTAGGTACCCGTACCTAAGGAATGGAGCCGTGGTAGCTCAGATAGTTAGCGCTCACTGTTTCACAGTACGTTAGCAACCTGGGTTCGATCCCCGCTGGCACCAATAAAATTGTTAATTGCAATTTTTATGTGCTGATTTACCACGTGCTCAGCGGTGAAGGAAAACATCGTGAGGAAACCGGTATGTCTGAGAAATAAGAAAAAAATGTTTTGAAGACGCGAAGTTCGACAACACGCGTTGGGGCAGCGCGGCGGACACTTCCTAGCCCTAAGCCCTCTTATAAATGAGAGGAGGCCTGTGCTCAGCAGTGGGACGTATATTATAGGCTGTATAAAATAAAGGAATGGTCTCAGTCTTGACGTCAGTCATTAAGTGGACTGTAACTTTATATTTTTCCCTGCTATTAGAGTGAACACTGAGATCTTGAAATGAAAAACCGGTTAACTTGACAAAAATGCCCCCTTTGGAAATGCGATATTGAAAATTTCTCTACTTTATTTTCCTCTCACTTTCCCTAACTGCTTTTCTTTATTGATTTAAAACTGGAAACTGTAGCTGGTCCCGAACTTCCCGAACGAAATGCAAATATTATAATTAATAAATAAATAAATTATACCAAAAATTATTATTTCATATTTAAGTAACAGAATGCAGGAAGTTATGATCAATGGAAAAAGTTATACGTGGTAGAGCCATGCTGCAGCTATATTATGGTTGTAGCACGAATGGGTCGGCTCGACCGGTGAAGGACCACACTCTCACAGAATACCAGCGTAAAATAGCAGCTTAACGCTGCTGTGTTTCGTATGGTGAGTGTAGAGATCCGGAGACCCTTTTTACTGGAAACGAGGCATTCCAACTTAGTCCTCACGGGTGACAACGCATCTGAATTTTGATTCGTAGTCGAAAATAGATGTAGATGTCTATGGGCCACAGCAACCACTTACCATCAGGTGGACTGTATGCTCGTTTGTCACTCTTATCCTATAAAAAAAAAGTTCTTCCGGGTCGCCCGTACAAATGGGTGTCCCTCAAGGCTCGGTTCTTGGCCCATTCCTATTTTTGATGTATATTAATGACTTACATTCCCTTGTAGGAGATGATATAGTATTATTTGCTGATGATACTTCCTTGATTTTTAAACTTAAACGTAAATCAGAAGTGAATAATGGTATATCGAAATTATTGCATTGGTTTAGCGTTCATAATCAACATTTAAACGGCAATAAATACTAAATGTATTAAATTTACAACAACGAATGTTAAAATCTGAATACCAATGTGTTTTAAGTGGGGAAAAACTAAGTAGTGTTAAATCCTCTGTTTTTATCGGCATCACCTTAGACACAAAGCTTCAGTGGGGCCCCTATATGTACAAACTAGCAAGCAGACTAAGGTCTGCAGCTTATGCTGTTAAAAATATTAGAGATCTCACTAGTGTCGTACAGCTAGATTAGTTTGTTTCAGTTACTTCCATGTTAATGTCTTATGGGAATTTGATATAGGGAAATGCGGCTGATTTAGAAACTATTTTTAATTTGCAGAAGAGGGCCATAAGAGCTATTTACAACCTTAAGCTGAGAGAGTCTCTTAGAGAAAAAATTTACAGAAATAAATATATTAACTTTGGCTTCTCAGTATATTTACGAAAATTTAATGTATGTTCACGATAAGGTAGTTTAAGTAAAAAACGTAATATACACTCTGTAAATACTAGGAACAAACATAAGCTAGTGATACCAGTTTCTCGAATCCACAGAGTCACTAATTCATTCTTGGAGCAAACCCTATTACAACAAAGTCACAGAAAATATGCAAGGTCTCTCTATTACCAATTTTAAATATTTAATTAAACAAGAACTGTATGTATAACAAGGGTTTTTATAATATAAATGAATACATGGTTGATAATAATAACCCCTGGGAATGAGGTGGCCGTTTCTAAGCTGCTTCTAAAATAAATTTTGTAAATAATTTGTAACCACTTATGTTGTAAAATTTATTCAAAAAAAAGTCGCGCTGGGTTTCTTGCTGGTTCTTTCCAGGACAGAAGTTTTTTTTACGAATCAGTAGTAAAGTAAAAAAATTACTTTCAATAAGAATTAATTGTAATCAATATTGAATAAGAAATATTCTATTCTATTCTATTCTCGTCATACGGAATAGTAATGACGACCAAAAATGTCCTTAACTGTGCCCAGTCCATTAGCACAATAATTATTCGCAAGAATAATCCGCTCTGTAATTATTATTATTGCACTTCAATAAAGGAGAGTAGGACTTTATAATTATGCGTTGAGGTAGTTCAAAAAATTTATATTTTTTATCATATGATAAATTATTATATAATCAACCTGACACAACTAGCATAAAACATTCTTCCAATACAGGTGAATTCTTAAATTAATATTCCTTTCTTGCCTCACTGGTATTGTGGTCGTATGCACAACTGCTGATCATGTGGTCACAGGTTCAAATCTAGAGCCAGGTCAACAAATCAGTTAAAGACGGTATTTGTTTTACCCCGTGCCTCGGAAAGTACGTAAAATCGTTTATGGTCCTGCGCCTGATCTGTCTCCCGTCATGTTAAATTACCGTTCCATCAGATTATAAGAGTGAAGAAGTGCTTGCGCACACATTTATTCACTATAATCCTGTCCTGCACAGATAGCTAGTCTCTATTGAGACTAGTGACAGAAGTTCGATCTACCCATCTACTATTGTACACTACTATACTACTACACATCTCTCTATTATATATATCAGCTTTTCGAAGTCCACTACTGAACATAGGCTTCCCCCATAAACTGCCTCATAGGGGAAATTATGCCATAGTTGCCACGCTTATCAGGCAGTTAGACAACCACTATAATGAATTTAGTTGTTACTAAGAGGATACTGTTGCCCAACTCCTTTTAGTCTCTCTCTGTGTCGCCTCTTACGACAACCACGGGACGATATGGGGTAGTGGGTATTTTTACACTGCCACTACATGGTTAAATTTTAACTAGAAGACATTTATCTCTTTCAATAAACTGTTATACATATTATAATACAGATAAATATTTAAAGTCTATTTGATAGCGTTGTAATAAAATTTCATCTACATAGTAAGACTGTATTAGACAAGTCATAACATGAAAGCAATTATCTCCTAAACATAATTGCCTTAGTGTAAACAAAAGACATCAGCAATTATTTCTTGTTAAGACTTGCATTCAATAATCGCATTCAGTTATCCGTCGCTACTCCTAACTACGGTGGCGAACATGGTAACGGTGGGGCAGGTGGTGCTAAGAATCTCCGGTGGAGGCTCGGTTGCCACCTAAGATGACTCAACCTAACACCATACAACGCACGCACCCTGAGAAGATCCTGTAGCTGGCAGATGAGATAGACAAGCTGCGCAGGAGTATTATAGGATTATCCGAGGTCCGAAGAGAGGGAAAGACACGGTAATCCTCTCATTCGGAAACCGGATGTTCTATCACTAGAAGCGTGACTGTATGTCCCAAGAAGGTGTCGGATTTATCGTCCATGAGTATCTCGTTAACAACGTTGTAAAGATTGGAAGTGTGTTCTCGAGGGTTGCGCACCTTATACATACAATCACCAAACGGTATTCGCTGAAGATCATGCAGGTTTACGCACCAATCTCGGCACATCCCGATGAGCGATATTTCTACAGCCTTGTATTCCTCCAAAACCTACTATACGGTGTTAATAGAGGAATTCAAAGCAAAACTAGGTACAAGAGAGAACGGTGAACTGAAAGTAGGGAAATTCGGAATAGGGCAACGGAACCCAAGGGTCTAGCAGGTGACCAACTTTATGGAGAAAGTTGAACTCTTTACGATAAACTTTTTCTTCCAGAAGCGGCCCCGCAGAAAGTGGACCTAGTCAAGTCCCGATGGTTCGACAAAAAAATGAGATTGACTTCATGATGACGACCAGTCAACGTCTGTTCAGTGATGTCTCAGTGATCGCGAGGGTGAAAACTGGAATCGATCGCCAAATCGTGAGAGGCACACTGAACCTAAACGTTAATTTAAATTAAACGAGTTACAAAATCGTTTACAGTGCCTAGAAGATTGGAATGAAGTGGACGATATGAATGACAAGCTTGTGGAATCTGTCCATGTGGTCGGAGCTAAGTTCTGTAAAAACCGTCGCAGAAAAACCAAAAACCCTCTGATAATACTTTTAAACTGTTATGCGGGCTGTTAGACAGGAGATGGAGCTGCAGTATTCAGCAGATTTGACAGCATATAGGCAACTGAACAGACAGATCTTTAAATGCATGCAGCGGGACTTGCGCAACTTCAATACAGCTCGTATTGAAGAAGCAATCGAGTGGAAGCAGGGCTCCAAAGTCTTTGCCAGAGATCTGTCTGCCAGAAAGAGCCAACTGTCGAAGCTAAAGACCGAATGTGGCAGCATCGTTTCGGGGACACTTGAGATTTTGAATGAGATTGAGAGGTTCTATGGGCAGCTGTACACGTTATCGTTGGAGCCAACCGCAAGTGTGAATAACGATCCAAGAGCAAGTTTTATCCTAAGCTATTCCGAACACATCCCGGACGTCAGTCTGAGCGAGATTAGAATGGCTATATAACGAGCGAGGATGGAATAACAGCGGAGCTTCTGAAAGCGGGTGAAAAACTGGTACTTAACGTCCTTCAGAAGCTCTTTAATTCCGTCCTCGATGGTGGTACTAATCCGGAGGTATGGAGCAGATGTGCGGTGGTAAATACCAGGCAAATTATCCGACTAGGTAAGTCCAACTTCGGCCGAGAGATCATTCGGATACGGATTCAACTCGGCTGGCCAGCGTTCTGGAAATTAAGACACATCGTCTCGTCAGGTAGACATCAAAACCTGAAAACGAGATAGTACAACCACTGCGTGTTGCTTATGGATCTGAGACGTGGTCTTTCACTGCTGGCCGTATGAGGATGCTCAAGATCGCTCAGCGAGCTATGGAGAGGGCTATGTTCGGGGTTTCTCAGCGTGATAAACTTAGAAATGAGGTTACCCGCAATAGAACTAGAGTGACCAACATAGCCCAACAGATTAGTAAGCTGAAATGGTAATAGGCCGGCCATATAGCTCGGAAAACCGAGAAACAATGGGGAAAAAGTCCCCGCTAGATGGAGTGACGACCTGGTAAGGCATGCAGGAAGTCGATGGAGGTAGGTGGCTTAAGACCGTGCTTTGTCGCATTCCTTGGAGGCCTATGTAGGCAGTGGACTTGTAGCTGTAATGATGATGATGATGATGATGATATGTGCGTGTAAACAGTTGCATACTATTCTTGTGCTTATTTAATTGCATTCAATAATTGCTCTCGTACCTACAAGAAAATTGCATCACGTAAATATGTCTTAATTTTGATTCCGAGCAAGTTTGATCATATTATAACTTCCTTTCTCCATAATTGCAATAAACAACAAAAGTGACTTTTAAACGGAAGGTGAAAACAATTATGTTTGTGAGATCTCACTGTTCGCGGTCTGTGGTGTAGTTTAATGTACGTCTTGATTATATAGCTATTAAAATATAAGTTCTTTTTTTTTTCGTAGACGATGAGTTAATGCATTTTGTTTCATTTTCATTGTACCAACACTTTCATTTGCTAACACCTATGTGAAAACGTGTAGGAATAATTAATAGTAAAAACTATTGAGTTGAAGCGCTCGATGCTGTTAATTATTTACATATACTTACTGCTTTTATAATAAATTAGCGAACCGCCCCGCCATCGCTTAGGTGTTTTCTGGATGTCAACAACAGAATCTACCGGGTCCCGGGTCTTAACTATTCTCGAATCAACTTACACACACACAAAAATCATCAAAATAGGTCCAGCTGTTTAGAAGGAATCCAGTTACATAATCTTACGTAGTAGAGCCATGCTGCAGTTATATTACCGGTATAGTTGTAGCACTAATGGGTCGGCTCGACCCCCGGTCGGTCGGAAGGACCACGATCTCACAGAATACCAGCGTAAAATAACAGCTTAACGCTGCTGTGTTTGGCATGGTGAGTGTAGAATACCGGAGACCCTTTTTACTGGAAACGAGGCATTCCACCTTAGTCCTCACGGGTGACAACCTAATCGAGGATAGATGTAGATGTAATCGAGGATAGATGTAGATGTCTATGGGCCACAGCAACCACTTACCATCAGGTGGACTTTGTGCTCGTTTGTCATCCTTGTCCTAACTAAGATGGAATGCCTCTTTTCCAGTAAAAAGGGTCTCTGGCTCTCTACACTCACCATACGAAACACAGCGGCATTAAGCTGCTATTTTACGCTGGTATTCTTTGAGAGCGTGAAATTATCATTATTATAGCATAAGAGGATATTTACCATAGGATGGTTGGCGAGCGTTATTTTTACGCTGCTGTTGTAAGGTAGATGCTGCTGCTTATCTCGAGGTTCAGTTTCCCTACGCCGCCTCTCACGGGATAATATGGGGTAGTGGATATTTTTACTCAATCGTGTAGTGGTGGTGCCAACCGTCGGCAAACATTCATGGAGCAGGCAATCTTTGTAAAGTTTAAAATATGATAATAAGTGGTTTATATATATAGTCTCGTTGTTTGTAAAGTCAATCAAAGTCCCGATTGAAAATATTTTATTTTATTAAGAAAACCAACAGCTTTACAAATTGTATATCTTATAACTATGTGTAATGTAGTATTGCCAATAACAGGTTTCCCTTAAATTAACAAATGGCACTGTAACAATCAAACTTTGTTAGTGCTAAAATTAACTCTATAAATATACTAAGGAATTCAAGGATGCCATCCGCTTAAACCTATCAATATTATAGATAGTTAAGTAGATACTTAGCTAAACTGTACACCACAAAAAACAAATCAGGTAAAGAAATACAATATACATGTTTGTGAAAGTAATCTATAAGTACCACACATTATAGACGTAGACAGAGATAATGATAGAAGGCAAAGACAAAGAAGAAAAGTAAAGGTTAAAGTACAACTTTTGTTTATAGCACTTAAAATTTGTGAGAGTTTATGATGATGTCTGTCACCTTCTTTTGTTGTATGTATTTGTATTTTTTTATGTCTGTTACCTCATAACTTTTTTCTGGGTTCGTTCTTGGCACTACAAAACGGGAAATAGGACTGTATGAAAGTTTAAATTTTTAGTTCTAGTTTTTTACATACATACATAATACATAAACACTCACGCCTGTCACCCAGAGGGGTAGGCAGAGACTACGGACTTCCATTTGGCGCGATACTGACACACCTCTCTCGCCTCTTTCACATCCATATATCTACGCATACACGCTCGTCGGTTAAGGGTACTCCTAATCTGGCCCATTTTCAATGTATCGCCGATCTGGTCGATAAACCTTCGTCTAGGGCGTCCCTTCCCGACCCTGCCGTTCACTTCTGCAACATAAATTTGCTTTGTCACTCTTTCCTCGTTCATTCTTTCTACGTGACCAAACCACCGAAGCATTCCTTTCTTAATCCTTGTCACAACGTCATCTTGCAAACCACACTTTTCTCTTATTACACTATTTCTCACCCTGTCATTCAGATTCAGCCCTAGCATACTCCTTAAGGAACGCATTTCTACAGCATTTATTCTACTCTCATGCTTCTTCTGCCAGACCCAACTTTCACTACCATACATTAAAGTGGGTACTAACACAGCATTATGAATTGCCATACGTGCCTTAGTTGACACATTCTGACTCCTCACAATAGCGTGTAGAGCCCCATTCACTCTATTTCCTGCGTTCACTCGTCGTTCTATATCCTTATCATATCTACCATCCCTGCTAAATAAACATCCCAAATATACAAACTCATCAACTTGCTCAATCAACTCCCCTTCTATTCTTATTTTACATAAAGTTTTACTTTCTTCTCTTTCAAAAACCATCACTTTCGTCTTACTTGCGTTCACTTTCATACCCCTTTCTTTCAATGAACAATTCATTAAAGTAACCATCATTTGCAACTCGGCCGCCGACGATGCAAATATGACTTGATCATCGGCGTACAAAAGGCATTTGACGGTTGACTCACCCATTCTCAACCCACATTCTTCAACTTTCAAAGTTTGCAAACAACTGTCCATAAATAGGTTAAACAGCCACGGGGAAGCCACACATCCCTGTCTGACACCTTTATGAATGCCAAACCAGTCCGAGTAGACCCCGTTGATCCTGACACAAGCACTAGAGTCCCTATAAAGAGACCTTAATGCCTGTATCAAGCCAGCGCTCAACCCAAATGAGTTCAGTGTTTGCCATAACACGTTCCTGTCCACTCTGTCATAAGCCTTTTCCAAGTCCAAAAACGCACAAAAAACTTTCTGGTTTTTAGCCAAAAACTTCTCCGCTATCATGCGCATGGAAAAGACCTGATCCGTACATCCCATTCCCTTTCTAAATCCCGCTTGCACATCCCAAATTTTTCCGTCAGTTTCTTCCATAACTCTTTCAATTAACACCTTAGCATACAGTTTACCCACAATGCTAAGCAAGCTGATACCACGGTAGTTTTTACAGTCCTGCTGCGACCCCTTTCCCTTATATATTGGGACTACAACGGCTTTGCACCAGTCTTTCGGTACCCGTTTCAGTTCCCAACATAAATTAAACAAGGTGTGCAGCAGGCCTGCAACTACACCCTCACCAGCCCTTAGCATTTCGAGTGATACTCTATCATATCCGGCTGCCTTACCTGCTTTCATGCTTTTCATTGCTTTCATTATTTCATCTACACTTATCTCCCTACCTCTCTCCACTTCTTCCGGAATTTCTATTTCACTTATTTCAGACGACTCTTCACTCTTAAACACGCTTTCAAAGTATTCCTTCCATCTCTTTAAATTCGAAACTTCATCATTCAGCATGCAGCCATTCTCGTCTCGTATAGCATTCATTCTAGGCTGTTTTGAAATTCCCCTGGCAGTTCTTACGAGCTTCCAGAACATTTTAATATTTTCCTGGAAGTTATCAGATATCCTTCTATCATTTTTATCTATCCTTTCTTGCTTTTTCCTTTCAACAACTTCTTTTACTCTCTTATTTATACGTCTAAAGTTTGCCTTTTTTCTTTCAATCTCATCATTCATACCGCCAGAATTACCAGCTTTAGTTGCTAGTAAATCTAGCCATGCTCTCTTCTTTGCTTCAACTTCCATCCGTACCTCATCATCCCACCACAACGTATTACTTTTCCTTTCATTCGTTCTCTTACTTACACCGCATACTTCGGTGGCTGCATCCACTAAAACTTTCTTAATATTATTCCATACATTCTTCAATTCTAAATCATTCATACATAATTCATTCAACCCACTTATATTTTCCCTCAGTCTGCATTTATACTTCTCTTTCACACCTTCATCTTGTAACCTCTCTATTCTTATACGCTGTAACGCAGTGGTAGACACCGATGTCCGATGCCGCCAACGTCTGAATAGACCATTAATTCGGCATAAGACCAAGTAATGATCCGTCCCTACGTTGGACCCCCGGTAAACCCTTGTATCTACCACTGCGCTCCTCATTCTTTCATCCACAATTATAAAATCTATCATGCTTCTATCATCCCCTCTTTCCCATGTATACATGTGAATCCTCTTATGGCGAAAGGAAGTGTTCGCCACAAAAAGATTCTTTTCCACACATACGGTGAGGAGGTCTTCACCATTCTCATTTATTCTTTCATCGCCAAACGTTCCTAATATCCTTTCATAACCAGACCTCTTCACCCCCACCCTTCCATTAAAATCTCCTAACATAATAATATTTTCATTTTCCTTACATTTCATCAACACCAGCCTTACCATGTCCCAAAACTGCTCTCGGATATAAGTGGGCTTAGACATATCTGGGGCGTACACCCCTAGCACAAACAACTTCTTTAAGCCCACTTTCATTCGTATCCACAGCAGCCTTGGGCTAACACATTCATACTCTTTCACACATTGACCCATTCTTTCTGAAAGGATGACACCGACTCCCTGGCATGCCCGCTCGGTCTCGTCTACTCCAGACCAGTAAGCGGTATACATGCCATGTGCAGTGACATCTCTTCCCTTTCGTTTCGTCTCGTTTACACATAACACATCTATTCCTCTATCATTCATCATTTCGCATACTTCATCCATCTTATCATTCATTGCTCCACATACATTCAGCGTAGCCAGACGGGTCTCCGCAATCCACTTTTCGCCTCTCCGGGAGACAGGACGTGACGGGTGGCGAACCTCGTCGCCGGTTTTTCTCCCGGAGATTCTTCGCACCCCTGCCCCATTAAAGGGGCGCCGGGAACTCGGGGCCATTTCTTTTTCTACTAGGCTCATGGTGCGAACTAAGGGGGTGGTAGATTTTACGCCGCTACCATACGGCGAGGAGCCGAGTCTGTCGTTTCGGCTTTGTCGCTCGTTTAGCACCACCCGGGGGACACGTGTAGGGTGGGCCTAGGTTCTAGTTTTTTATGGTGATTAATATCAATATAATATACCTATATTATATCATTAAATGAAAATATTTAATGTTATTTATTAAATAATATAAAACTCATAAGTTCCATTAAAATTATAATTATATACTTCAGGCTTTAGCAGTGTCAGCTCTTGCACTGATGCTGTCGGCCATCGTGGGAGTTAAAAAACTGGCCTCCAGCGACGACCACGAAGACCACCAAGTCATATACGCCGGGCATCATGGTCATCGAAGAAGACGCGACTTGACTGACACACCACTCCCATACAGAGGCTGGACAAAGTACAAACAATCGTAAATCTGTTACGGTGGCCTTAATTCAATCAAATAAATTTGCTCAAGATTATAATTTATTTAACTGCGAGCAGCTAATACTTTCCGGTAAATAGCACAATGAGTTTCACTACAAATTCACTACGTATTTTAAATGTAATTTTTTTATTCTCAACTGGACCACTTATAGCGTCTGGAACTTTGTGATTTACTTTTTTGACTGTAAATCATCTTTATATTTTGAAACGGTAATTTTGGTTCATAAACATAGAACTTAATTGACTTGACTATAGTGCGACCTATCCTAGTATTCACTAGTATGTCTACGAACCTTCATCTCGACATAAAAATATACATCCGGTCAATTAGTTCAAAAGTTAAATGACCACTAACAGATGCACCAACGATTATTATGTAAAGATTAAAGAGACGAATCGATTATAGAATTACAGCTTAAATTGTTATGGAAAAATAGTTGTTCAGTTAAAATATTCATTTTGTTATCTCGATAAAAGTAGTAAATTATTTAAATTATTTATTTATTTACAAACATTGTTAGTAATAAAGTTATGAATAAAAAGAAACGTGTTTCCTTTCCTTAATATTGAAATTGAGTTTAACAACCTTTATCGTGACGGTTTAAAACGTCTGGTTATTTTAGGTCAAAAGATACGTGACTATTTTACGTGAGAGCCTTTATGCAGCTGTATTATGGTTGTAGCACGAATGGGTCGGCACTAACAGAGAAGGACCATGCTCTTACAGAATACCGGCATAAAACAGCAGCTTAATGCTGTTTCATAAAGTAAGTGTTGAGAAACGGAGACCCTTTTTACTGGAAACGAGGCATTCCATCTGAGCCCTCAGGGATGGCCACACGCATCTGTATGTTAATTCGTAATCCATGAAGATATCTATGGGCCACAGTATCCACTTACAATCAAGTAGACTCTGTGCTCGTTTTTCACACTTGTTCTATCAAAAATTTTTAGCTAATATTATCTCATTATAATATCATAATGATATTATTTATAATATGATAATGAGATTATTTACAATAAAATATTTCTGTCGCCAGATAGCAGGGTTAAAGTAAAAAGAGTCAGTTATATACACGGTTCCATAGCGCAGTTCCTTAGGACTGTGATGCGAGGTTGAGTGCCGCGGATTTGAGTTCCGCACGCAACAAGTATTTGTATGGCCTACAAATAATTGTTATGGGTAATTGTCCTTGTGTAATTTATGCTTGTAAACTGCCGTCACGATGGAGGAGAAAATCCTAGTGTGGTTTAGATCGTTTGTCCCGATTTTTTTAAAAATAAGCACTCCCTTCATGAAAGACGCTCATGTAGTGCAATGCAATAGACTGGTAAGAAGCGTTAGCCGCGTTGATCTAATGTACGTTGGCGGACTTGATATGTCCCCGAAACATCAAAAATTACGCATGTTTCCTCACCATATCTCCTTCACCACCAAGAACGTGGTAAGTTAGGACTTAACAGAGCAATTAATAATATCATTGGTGCCGGCGGGTAACGAATTCTCTACTCCAGATTTTACGAAGAATTATTTAAATTTTGAAGTAAAAAAGTACTGTTCTATAAGGATATTTCTTTTATCAATTCTGTACGGCTAAATGGAGTAAAATAAAGTGCCGACGGTTATACTTGAAACTTGTTTATTTTGTTAATTTCGAGTTGTTGTTTAATTTTTAATTAAATTTACTTATTTACAAGGTACCTAAATTTGGTACTACCTTGGGTAAATGCTTAATAAAAATTATGTATCTTTAAAATTAATGGCGAACATGAAATAAATTAAGAGAAGTCTTGTTTTAATTAATTTTATAGCTGTATTAAATACTATATTTTATAATAAGCTTATCTGACATACTAAGCTCAATATATAAGGTTGGGGAAAAAGTTTCTTCGTATTTTATATATCAATTCATCTCTTTTTTTTGAAAGTTCAATTGAGGGGGAATGGGATTTTTGGGCCTGAAGTTAACTAATTGGTTTATACTTTAAAAAATTGGCCATATTTTTTAAAGTGAAATACAAAAAAAGTAGCTCATTTTACAATATAGATTTCGAAAAAACAATAAAATAAGAAATAAGTTGGAAAATAGAGTGTAGTGTATTCTTTATGGCTATAAATCGATTACCATAAAGAATACACTAATGAAATTCTCGTTTCTGAACGTTATCTTCCAATAGAGGACTTCTCATTTTGAAACTTGACTTCACAGTTCAAACTTCAAACCTTTTACAAGAAAAAGACCGATTTTCGATTCGATTTGAAACGAGTGAATTACTATACTATACTACTCACTATAATCAATTCTCGGTTGAATTGAGCATTTTAATATCTATTTTCAATTATTTTTCTGTGTTATAAAAAAGTTGCGTACACATCTACAAAATACTCGTAATAATAAAAAATACAAAATATCAAAATTTCAACAAGTAACAGTTACAACAACAATTCAAGTAATCGATCTCAAATCGATATCCCTAATATTCACTTCACTTAGTTGTTGTTGTCTTAACTTTCGTTAATCGATTCAGCATTTCGTAACATTATTAACCAAAGCTTTTTTGGTGATTTTATACTGATCCTGCTTTTATTTCTTTAAGTAATTATAGCGAAAAATAACCTGTTACAGTGTAATAACAGTGAAAAATCACAATCTCACTTTTACTTATTTTACAATAACTCAGCTCCTAGATTAACAAATCTTGCCAGATTTTCAGCTATGAATTGTTTATATATACGATTCAAATGGCCCTAATTTCATCTTGTTAACACTTGGGCCCAAGAATGTATGGAGACGTCTCCTTCTCCTTTAATTATAATATAAGTATGTGTCATTTTGTTCGATAACTTGTTGCTGTCTTGTAGGTAGGTGGTGACATAATCCCGTTGCTGTAGAAATCTTGGGATTTTTGATCAAGACAATGCGACCAGTAGTTTTGACAGTCCTCTCTTGATGTTAACCTAACACTACCCAAAGTATTCTCAAGGGACCGAAACAGGTGAACATCTGGGGGTGCAGGGTCAGGACTATAATATGGTGAATGCATTAACACCTCCCAACCAAGCTCTCTCAATTTTTGCTGAATGGCCAAAGATGTGTGTAGTCTGGCGTTTTAATGATGACAGACCAGTCCTTTTCTGTTGATTAATTCCGGCCATTTTTTCTCAATGACTTGCTTAAGTTTAGCCTAGCGATAAAAGCTCATAATAAACCTTCCAATTCCACCATACACACCATATACCATGCACAGCGTAACCTTATTGCGTGTTAATCCGGGTTTCATTACAGTCTGTGGAGCTTGACTACCCTTTGACCATGATCTTTTTCGCACGTTCTTGACGTAAATGTTCCATTTTTCATCACCAGTAATCAATCTTTTCAAAAATGGTTCAGTTTCATTACGTTTCAATAGAGAATCGCAAATGAGTACACGATTCATTAGGTTTCCTTCAGTGAGCTCATGTGATACCCAAGTATTAAGTTTTTTATTGTATAGCCAGACTATTAGATATTAATCGAAACTATTCTGTGGTGATTCCTCAATTCTTCGGCTATGTCGTAACTACTAATATGCCTATCTTTCTCTGCTTCATAAAAAATAGCATCGAATTTATCTGTATGAGGGCGACCAGTGCGAGCTGCATCTTTGACATCAAAATTCCTAGACTGAAACCGCTTGAATCTCCGTTGTGCTACTCTTACTGACACTGCATTAGGTCCATAAACGCTACAAACTTTATTCGCGGCTTGAGTCGCATTTTTCTCTCTTTTGTAATAAAACTTCAGAATGTATCGTATTTCTTCGTTAGATTCACTCATTTTGGCGGACAGAAAAACAATAGAAAGTAGCAGGAAAGTGTTTTTTACTTTTTATTTTTCTCTTTCTTAATATCATATGTATATATTTATATTGAAACCAGTCAGATACGACCAGTAAAACCAAAGAGATCTTTTCTTCAATTTTGTACCAACAAAATACGAAGCAACTTTTTCCCCGACCTATTTTGTGTAAGACTCGCACTCTAATGAACTAGTCGCAACCCACTATGAGACAGTTTTTTTATAAGTATAATATTTGAGACTATCTGGAATAAAATAAGGTCAATTGAATTGGATTACCTCTATAATTGTGTTTACCTCTCATAATATCTCCTCTGCTGGAATATAACAAGTGCTGGAGGCTATTGCAAGCCTAGTGAGTTGTTAATGTTTTTTTTTTCTCTGTGGCAACCCCGGTGACAAGTTGTAAAATAATTGCTCCCAACTATTTTAAAAAATTAAATATTGTAAAATAATAATATCCACCTCAATTTTGAGTTACAGTTGCTAAATTCGACTTATTTGTGTTTGTGATATAAGTAAAAGTCAGAAGTACCTATTTTAATTACATACATTGTGTTTACTGTTCCAACCAAAAGTAACAGCTGTAACGAACATCGTTTAAACGTATTGTAAGTGTAATTCTTGTTATCCCTTTAACATTTTAAGATTTACCTATTAAGTGTTGTTGTGGATTTCATTTTGAATTATTTACATGATAATTTAATTTGAGATCTGTAAATAAGCCCATACATCTCGACATTTGCTTACTCTGCTTCTTTGGTTTTCTTTCTTTGTTTTCTTTTGCTATTTACATTTAATAGTAAAATGAATACACGCAACGCCAAAACGCGCCAATTGGAGAACCAGCTTCAAATGGCGCTTCAAGAACTTAAGGCGTCAAAGGAGCAGTGTGAGCTGTTAATTAAAGAAAGGGATGACAATGAAAAGGAAATAATA
The DNA here is from genome assembly GCA_963668995.1 of Parnassius mnemosyne. NCBI lineage: Eukaryota > Metazoa > Arthropoda > Insecta > Lepidoptera > Papilionidae > Parnassius > Parnassius mnemosyne. The sequence goes on along the minus strand of CAVLGL010000090.1, from coordinate 4,364,291 downwards.
AATATAATTGCTAAAAATACTAAACTAAAAAGTGACATGGTTAAATTGCATAAAGAATATACATTTGTTACAAAAGAAAGGGATCAACTTCAGAGAACAGTCGATGAGTTTGACGAATGCAGCAAGGAATATGAGGAATCCCTCAAATTAATTGCTGCATTGCAGTTACAGTTAAGTGAGGCTAATGAGCAGATTGTACAATTAAAACATTACATAGATAACATAAAAGCGTCCCAAACTCAAACTCAAAGTCTGTTCAACGAGCTCATAGAGTGTGAATCTACTAAATCTAAAGCATTGCAAACCTCCACAACAATCGATTTGACTGGTGATGATTATGACATATCAAGAACAGCAGCAAGGACTACCTGCAGTAGAAGAAAATTAAAGAAATATATAAAAATTAATAAATATATTAGAAAACTACAAAAATTAATTAAAACTAAAATTAATGTTAAAAATTATATAAATGTATGCAAAGAAAAGCAAGAACTAATTAATAAACTTAAAATATATTCAATTGAGGTGGAAAATATGAATCACTGTTATGAGACTGATATAGAGTGTCTAAATTCAACAATTTTATCACTTAAAAGCTCTCTAGAAATTGTATCAAATAAATATGCATCGGCTCAAGATGAGATAAAAGAACACATATTGGCCATGAATGATCTGGTAAAATCATGTGAATATAATGAGGAGCGCTTTGACTCCTTAATAAAAAATCAGAGTGAGTATCAGCGCTCCATACCAGGTTCATCGGGGACAATATGTGTAAATAACAAAGTTAACAGTAAGACCTCATTATTTTCACCTACACTCTATGACAGTGCCATGACAAAGAATATAAACTTAAAAAGCAATGTAAATATTAAAAATAATAAAATTATTATGTATTGTGATGACATAGGCAAAAATTTGGGCATGATGTTAAATAACTGTTTAAAAGGACATATGATCACTAATTATTGCATGCCTGGAGCATCCTTTAGTCATATAATGAATAAAGTTTTAACTAGTAAATTTTGTCCTAATAGCACATTAATAATTCTTGTTGGGAGAAGAGGCAATGTAAACAAAAATCAATTATTAAAATATATTGATAATCTAAATACTTTAAATGTACATAAAATTATCTTGTTTACATTGCCTTACATACAGGGTTGGCCGCAGGAAAATAAAATAAGATATGATTTAAATTTATTAATGAATAACTTTTCATGTAATAATAATTTAAACTTGACATTTAATTGTTACAATTATAATGATAGAATTAATTTAATAGATATAAATAATTTAATTAAGAAATTTTTGACTAGAGATAGGTATTACCTATCAAAATATAATTTAAGACAGATAGCAAATGTGCTATCTTATTATTTATATATTAACTCAGCCAAGGACTTGGCTACACAGACATCTGCTTCTTTTGAGCAGTGTAATGACTTATTATGCCATTTGGAATCAGTTCCAAGTAATTTAAATTAGAAAATGAGACAATAGAGGTAATCTCTAGCAGTTATAATAACTTAAATAATTTAGAATGTAGCTTACAAATCTTTAATTGTACGACTCCACAGAGTAATAATGAAAATTGTTTACACCTGGTGCATCAAAATATACAAGGCATGATAGGCAAAGAGCTAGAAATTGAGTTATTCTTAAATAGCAACAATATTCATATCTTATGTATTACTGAACATTGGTTAAAAGCTTATAATTTAATGTTTAACTTCAGTAATCACCAGGTGGTCAGTTCTTTCAATAGAGATACGGTTTTAAGAGGTGGCTCCTTAATATTAGCTAGTAAATTATTATCATGTAAAGAACGTAAAGACATTGTGAGCCTCTCTGTTAAGCGAACTGTAGAAATGGCATGTGTTGAGTTTGAGCACGTCATTGTTGTGAGCGTCTACAGACCCCCATGTTGTACATATGATACTTTTGAAAACATTATGGAGGAAGTTTTTGCTAAGCTTAATAAACAGAATAAATCTGTTGTAATATGTGGAGATTTTAATATCAATCTCCTAGAAGCTTCCTCCATCAATATAAAATTTAGATCATTGTTTAAATTATATGGTCTTTTTAATTTATTTATAGAGCCGACGCGTATTTGTCAATCTAGTGCAACATGTATAGATAACATTTTTACAAATGTGAAGCCGTTGCATAAATGTATAATTCAAAAATTAAGTTCTGATCACTGTGGACAAGTAGTTTCGTTACCTTATCTTCACAAAAAGCAAGTAGATGAGAAAGTTGTGTCTGTTCCAGTAAATGCACGTCGCTTGGAGAAATTTAGAAGTAACATAGTGAAAAAACTTCCATCACTTTCATACCAAAATGATCCTAATTTAATGTATGGAACATTATTTAAGCTTATTTGCAATGAATTTAATAATACTTTTACTTCTAAAACATTCTCCTTGAACAGTCGGAAGTCATTCAATGAATGGGCGACAGTAGGAGTCCATAAGAGCAGGCATAGGTTATATGATCTTTACCATGAAAGGTCATATAATCATAGCGTCGAATTTAGGGAATATGTAAAAAAATATTCAAAAATATTTAAAAGAGTGTGCTCCATAGCCAAGTCTTTGCATTTGAGCAACAAAATTAAGACGGCTTCCAATAAAATTAAAATGACATGGAGTATAATTAATAGCGAAACTGGTAAGATCAACTCTCGCAATTCAAATTACCAGTTAAGTGTTAACAACAAATTAACTGTATCAGATCAGGACGTAGCAATGGTTTTTGAGAAATATTTTACTGATATTCCGATCTTGACTACTAAGTCACTGAATTCTTCTCCTGCCGTCGCCGAATCATTACTTAAACAAAATGTAAATGTGTGTACAAAGAATTTTACATTTCATAAAGTGTCATCAAAAGATATTGTAAAATATTTTAAAACTATTGATGTTAAGAAAACTGCGGATCTGTGGGGGATTTCCGTTAAAGTTATTGCGTCTATAATAGATACAATCGCGCCTCATTTAGCTATTATTTTTAATACTAGTATCGAATCTGGTGTGTTTCCTGATTTAATGAAGCATAGTAAAGTAATACCTTTATTTAAATCTGGTAGTACATTAGACCCCGCCAATTTTAGACCTATTTCTGTACTACCAACACTTAGTAAGATTTTTGAAAAAAATGTTCTTGTTTTAATGTTAAATTTTTTTAATATAAATAATTTACTTCATAAAAATCAATTTGGTTTCACAAGGGGTCACTCGACAACTGATGTCGGTGTTGAGCTGATTAAATATATCTTTAATACACGGGAGAATTCACAGGATGCTTTGGGTATATTTTGTGACCTATCCAAGGCCTTCGATTGTGTTCACCATGAAACATTAATCAGGAAACTTCAACACTACGGTGTAAGAAGTGATGCCCTTAAATTATTTATTTCATATTTAAGTAAGAGAACGCAAAAAGTTGTCATTAACAATATGAGCTCTTCCGGATCGATGGTACAAATGGGCGTGCCTCAAGGCTCAATTCTCGGCCCCTTTCTGTTTCTTGTATACATTAATGACTTACCTTACATAGTAGGGGATAACCATGATATAGTATTATTTGCAGATGACACTTCTTTAATTTTAAAATTAAGTCGACAGTTACTAAAATATGACGAAGTAAATAATGCTATCTCTAAATTAGTAAATTGGTTCGATGTTAATAATTTGCATTTAAATGGCACTAAAACAAAATGTATGAAATTCGTGACTCCAAATGTCAAACAATTAAATACTAATGTAATTTTAAATGGGGAGAAACTGAGTCTTGTAGATACCACCATTTTTCTTGGAATCACACTAGACGCGAAGCTTCAATGGAGCCCCCATATATCAAAACTAGCAAGCAGACTTAGTTCTGCAGCATATGCTGTAAAAAAGATTAGAAGTTTAACCAGTGTTGAAACAGCTAGACTAGTTTACTTCAGCTGCTTCCATAGCATAATGTCGTATGGTATTTTGCTATGGGGACACGCAGCTGACACTGAAATTATATTTGTTTTGCAGAAGAGGGCCATAAGAGCAATTTATGATTTAAAGCCTAAAGAGACGCTGCGACAAAAATTTAAGGAAATTAATATATTAACTTTGGCCTCTCAATACATTTATGAAAATGTAATGTACGTACACAAAAATAAAAGTAGTTTTACAAAAATAAGTGATATTCATTCTGTAAATACTAGGAACAGACACAAGCTAGTAGTACCAGTTACTCGACTCCATCGAGTCAGTAATTCATTCTTGGGGCGATGTATACGCTTTTACAACAAAATTCCAGAAAATATACAAAGTTTGACCTGTTCAAAGTTCAAAAACTTTATTAAACTAAGTTTGTATAAAAAGGGTTATTATAATATTAAGGAATTTATGGATGATAATAACCCCTGGAAATGAGGTGATCGCTACCAAGCTATTTCTAATTTGTTGTGTTGTTAATTTGTGTAACATCATGATTGTAAGCTGTTATTTAAAAAAAAGTCCCGCTGGGTTTCTTGCTGGTTCTTCCCAGGACAGAGGTTTTTTCCGAACCAGTGGTAATCAAACAAAAGAGTGAATTTCAATAAGTATTATTTATAATCTATATTGAATAAAAAAGTTTCTGTTTCTGTTCTGTTTCTGTTTCAATGATGGAGACAAGAGTACTAAGAGGTTTCTGTACGTTTGTTTTAGATTTATCAAGATCCTTTGATCATTTTAGGAGAAAATTTTCTACCAATGAAGAAGTCACTTCGGTTTCGTTAAGAGTTTTCTTTATAATAGTTAAAAATAAAAGTAATGCTATGAAGATGTGACATTTATAAAAACTAATCCTGAATTATTTAACGATCAATTATTAATAAGTAATCGACGTAAAAACAAAATTTATACAATTTCATCAGACAGTTTTACTTAGAAAACGTCTTTTTGGTAAACTGTCTACATACATGCAATCCACAATAAAGATCCATCTATGTTTTGTGTAATGGAAAATATACATACATTTAAAAATAATTAAAAATATTTCTAAATGACAAATGCTACTACTGAATTGATGAATATTTGCATAATATATCATTTTTTGACATTGTAAATATGTATTGTAAATATCCTATAGCATTAATATATCATTTAATTACATCATAATTGTTACAAAAATTACTTACATTGGAATCGCCCAAAACGTCTATGTGTGTTTGAATAAGTTTTTAATTTTGCTTATATAATAAAATCTAGAAATTTCACATAAAATACCATAATCAAACTTTTAATTTTAAGATACGAGTCGCTGATTCGGCTGGAAAAATTTACAATGACAGAGGCGTATAGAGTTGCCGCTGGGAGCTGATATAGGTTGAGATATAAGTAAAAATTTTATTTTTCCCACGGAAGGTTAAAATTAATGTTATTCGATCCGTCAATTCATGACTACAAAGTATACAAACACACATGCGGCGTAAACAAATCTATTATAAAACCCTCCTTTCGTTGCTCTTTATTTAGGACCACGCTCTCACAGAATACCAGCGTAAAATAGCAGCTTAGCGCTGCTGTGTTTCGTTTTTTTTTATAGGATAAGGGTGACAAACGAGCACACAGTCCACCTGATGGTAAGTGGTTGCTGTGGCCCATAGACATCTACATCTATTTTTGATTAAGAATCAAAATGCAGATGCGTTGTCACCCATGAGGACTAAGATGGAATGCCTCGTTTCCAATAAAAAGGTTCGCCGGTTCTCTACACTCACCATACGAAACACAGCAGCGTTAAGCTACTATTTTACGCTGGTATTCTGTGAGAGCGTGGTCCTTCCCCGGTCGAGCCGACCCATTCGTGCTACAACCATAATATAGCTGCAGCATGGCTCTACCACGTTCGTATGGTAAGTGTAGATAACCGCAGACCCTTTTTACTGGACACGAGTCATTTCATCTTAGTCCTCACGGGTGACTACGCTTCTGCATTTTGATTCGTAATCGAGGATGGATGTAGATGTTAATGGGCCACAGCAACCACTTACCATCAGGTGGACTGTGTGCTCGTTTATCACCGTTGCCCTATAAAAATATTCCTAAAGTTTTATCATAATCAGTTCAGCCATCACAAAACTTATCCCGGACAGAGATACAGACAAAATTATTAAAATGTTTGTTCACATCTAAATGGCATGCAAATATCCCTCCCCCTTATCTTAATAAAAGGCAGTTATTTACAGATATTACATATCAATCTATGTCACAGAAAGACACCTCAATTTTTTTTATTTATATGTGTAGATAATACAATTTGATTTGTGTTTGTTGATATTGAATTATATTAAAGCGCCTGTGAAAACTAATATAGCAAAGACGTTTGTCTGCTTTTACGTGTCATTTCTCATCGATATCAGCCTATAAAATTTCGCTAGTGGACATGGGCGAGCCCATTGGAGAGATAATTTATCCGTCAACTGCCTGTGTGATTCATCAACTCGTCACTGCAATTAGTAGGGCCTGCATTACGAGTCAGCCACTCGAGAAATTTTTCCCCCGTCGGTTCCTCAAGCTATTTGGCCGACCCATTTCCACTTCAGCTTACTGATCCGCTGGGCTACGTCAATTACTTCTGTTCGTCTGTGTAAATTGGTTATAGCATTATTGGTGCAAAGTTATGGACTCTACATCTATTCCTTACTCAATACGGTGAGTGTGGGCAGTACTACATGCCAGTATCCGAAGCCTGATAAGACCCTCAAAACCAGCAGTAATGGTAATAGAAAGAGAAATGCTAATCTAATATATAACAATGAACGTTTGTTTGCTTGTATTTTATGCGCTGACATACCGTTCATCAGATTGCAGTAAGACTCTGTCAACTTAATTCTTGCACTTGCGCATTGGTTGGTACTATAAAATTACAGTAGACGGCACGCGTATCGTAACGACAAATTAATTTGAAAGTTATATATCATTCAACTTAAATAAATGTATTATTATTTCTTCTACGGCAGCAACGCGCCGGGTACCAACTAGTAAATAAGAAAAATAAATACTTACTGTGAAACGTCAATATGTTAGAAAAAACTCGTATAATAAAACTATAGTATACTTTTGACGTTCACGTCATAATTCATCATCATCATCATCACAAGTCCATTTTTGATCAAAGGACTCCCTCAAAAATGCTACAACTCACGGTGCTCGCACTGAACACGCAACGCACTGAACCATTTGCACATCTGGACTTGCCTTTGGCACGTTTGGCAGGCAGACTGACGGTTATAATACCAATTTTTTTTATGGGAAAGGATGACAAACGAACACACAGTCCACCATAGTAAGTGGTTGCTGTGGCCTATAGACATCTACATCTATCCTCGTTTGCGAATCAAAATGCAGATGCGCTGTCACCCTTAAGGACTGCGATGGAATGCCTCGTTTCCAGTAAAAAGGGTCTCCGGTTCTCTACACTCACCATACGAAACCAGCAGCATTAAAAGGCTATTTTGCGCTGGCATTCTTTGAGAGCGTGGTCCTACCCCGGTCGAGCCGACCCATTTGTGCTACAACCATAATATAGCTGCAGCGTGGCACTACCACGTTAAAGTTTATAGAAAATTTAAAGCTCCGACTTCTAAATTCATTAGTTCTTTTACTTTTTATTAACAGTTATTTTTCTACAGGATTCAAAAGGGAGGAGGTACTCAATTCGACTGTATGTTTTTTTTTTAGGTAAACCGATTTCGATGTTTTTTTTTATTTGAAAGCTGGTGCGTCCCACATAATATTTGACCAAGGTCTGACCAATAGTTTTTGAGTTATCCTTAATAATTTATATTGAAGTAGGTTGATATTTTTTTTTAATTTTAATTAATTATACTTCTTATCATCATCTAATAATGTCCTGCAGACAGAATTTCTAGACTAACTAGACCAACGAGGCAGTCTTATCATCTATGTCATTTAAGTTAAAATAGTTGTGTAGACATTAGCTGCTATTGAGAAAAATACCCAGAGAATAAATAACACTTATGAAACAAGGTGCATATCAAATCCTGTTGGTATATAAATATATGGGACCGGGTGGACTGTGCTGTGCCCATCCCGCAATCATCTAGATCCAGGATATTTGATTACCAATTTTCCTTAAAATCACTTTGAAATAAATAAATAAAAAAAATCTAATCTACAAACGAGGATATAATTACTTCATACCGTGCGGTATGAACTACATACCATAGAACTTATAACGAAATATAATACGTTTTTTTTACACGATCGTAATGTTTTTCGAGTTTTCGAGAGTATTTTTACGTGGTAGAGCCATGCTGCAGCTATATTAATAGTATAGTTGTAGCACGAATGGGTCGGCTCAACCGGGGAAGGACCACACTCTCACAGAATACAAGTATAAAATAGCAGCTTAATGCTGCTGTTTCGTATGGTGAGTGTAGAGAACCGGAGACCCATTTCACTGGAAACGAGGCATTCCATCTTAGTCCTCACGGGTGACAACGCATCTGCATTTTGATTCGCAAACTAAGATAGATGTAGATGTGTATGGGCCAAATCAACCACTTACCATCAGGTGGACTGCGTGCTCGTTTGTTACCCTTATTCTATAAAAATAAAATGTCTATATATATTTGACACGCTTTGTAGTCGGAGTTTTAGAAAGCGGGTGGAAAACTGGTACTTGAAGTCCTTCAAAAGCTCTTTAATTCCGTCCTCCATGGTGGCACTACTCTGGAGGCGTGGAGCAGAAGTGCGGTGGTCTTGTTCTTCAAGAAAGGTGAAAACGATCTCTTGAAGAACTACAGACCGATTTCCCTTCTGAGACATGTCTACGTGCTGTTTTCGAGAGTCATTACTAATCGTCTTGCGCGCAGACTTGACGACTTCCAGCCTCCCGACAAGCCGGTTTCCGAAAAAGCTTTAGTACCATAGACCACATACACACCCTTCGGCAAATTATACAGAAGACAGAGGAGTATAATCTGCCACTTTGCCTTGCGTATGTGAACTATGAGAAAGCCTTTGATTCCGTATAAATTTGGGCGGTGATGCAGTCTCTTCAGCGGTGCCAAGTTGACTGTCGGTATATCGAAGTGCTGAAGTGTTTGTACAATAAAACTACGATGGCTATCCGAGTACAGAATCAGAGTACGAAACCTATCCAATTGCAGAGAGGTGAAAGACAGGGTGACGTTATATCCCCGAAACTCTTCACCGCTGCATTGGAAGACGTTTTCAAGCTGCTGGACTGGAAAGGATGCGGTGTCAACATCAATGACGAGTACATCACTCACCTTCGATTTGCCGACGATATAGTCCTTATGGCAGAATCGCTGGAGGACCTAAGCACTATGCTCCATAACCTGAATAGTGTCTCCCAATGGATAGGTCTTAAGATGAACATAGACAAAACTAAAATCATGTTTAACGTCCATGTCACACCTAAGCCGGTAGTTGTTGGGAGCACTAAGCTCGAAGTTGTTGACGAGTATGTTTACCTGGGACAAATAGTCTGACTAGGTAAGTCCAACTTCGACCGAGAGGTCAATCAACGGATTCAACTCGGCTGGGCAGCATTCGGGAAACTACGATACATCTTCTCGTTAGACATACCTCGAAACCTTAAAACGAAATGGTACGACCAGTGCGTGTTGCCAGTGATGACTTACGGATCTGAGACATGGTCCTTCACTGCTGGCCGTATGAGGAAGCTCAAGCTCGCTCAGCGAGCTATGGAGAGGGTTATGCTCGGGGTTTCTCTGCGCGATAAACTTAAAAATGAGGATATCCGCAGTAGAACCAGAGTAACCGACATAGCCCAACGGATTAGTAAACTGAAGTGGCAGTGGGCCGGCCATATAGCTCGAAAAATCAATCACCAATGGGGAAGAAAGGTTCTTGAGTGGTAGCCTCGTACCGGTAGGCGAAGTGTAGGGCGACCTCCCACGAGATGGAGTGACGACCTGCTAAGAAATGGAGGAAGTCGATGAATGCAGGTGGCTCAGGACTGTGCTTTTTGGCATTTCTTGGGGGAGGCCTATGTTCAGCAGAGGACTTGTGAAAGGCTGTAATGATGAATGATGATGTAGTCTAAACGGCATTGATGGATTTTAATATATGGGTTGGAATCTAAATTCGTCTTAGTTGTGGAAGTGACATTTTGTATAATTTTTTTTTTCCAATAAACTTTTTACGCATTTGGGTTTATTTAATTACAGTTTTAACCTTTAGTTTGTTAACCATTATAAAGAGAAATAATCGCGACAGTTTTGGACCATAACCGTAAAAATTTTCCTTTAAGTTCAATAAAAACAAAATTACTAGTTCAGGTACAAAATCAGGTCTGTATTATCCAGTAATAGTGAGCACTTCGTAATTTTAAAAGGAAGTAAAAATGAAAAATTTTAAGAATAGCCCTGCGTTCTCATTATTACTTTTAACAGTCCATAGTTCGCTGTTGACAAAAGTATTTTCCAGATTTGAGGAGTCGACTCTTAAACCGTAGATTACGCTGCCAGTTATGATAGCATTTACATATACCATTAGCTGCCATGTCATTTACATTGTACGGAGTATTGCATATAAAACAACTGATGGCAGTGTTAACACTTTTATTAGATTTTCTGTAATTTATAGCTTTTCTTAGATTAGAATATGTTTATTCAATACTAGCTGTTCGCCGCGACTTCAACGATGGGACTTTTACTTTTATGTTACATAGGAGTCGAACCGTTAAAATAAATATATATCATCGCGACATCTATCATAAGAGCTTGGCAGTAGGCATAATTTTCCTTTTCTACCGACTTCAAAAAGGAGACGCTATTCAATTCGACTGTATGTTTTTTATGTGTGTTACCTCATAACTTTTTTCTGGGTGAACCGATTTCGATGATTCTTTTCTCATTTGAAAGCTGGTGCTTCTCACGTGGTACCTTATAAATTTTGTCAAAGTCTGACTAATAGTGTTTGAGTTTCCTAAATATCATGATTTATATTTTAGTAATCAAGTAATTACTTTACTACTTTTACCTAGATGGCGTTATAGGTATTTTAGATTAAGGCGACACCCCGGCCAAAACCTTGCGATAGTGCGTTTTTCTTCGTTATTCAGGGAATATTATCTCATTAGTTATGAGAAATAAACTAAATCTAAAACCACATTATTAATGTTCGATATTTCATCATCACATTCCACGTTCTGATTTGTTTTAATGTGTTATAAATACATTTCAAATCTACTTTTTACAAAAAACCGGCCAAGTGCGAGTCGGACTCGCGCATCGAGGGTTCCGAACAAATCCGAAGGTATATAAGTTTAAAATTATTAATAATATTTTTAAAAGCTTTTACAAAAATTTACTTCGCAAATATCCGCGTTATAAAATAAAATGATGTGTCTTACCTAGTATGAAGAAGCACCTCCCGCCCTCCCTCAATTGCGTGCACTATCCCCGTCACCACTAATCCCAGCACCGCTACTTCCAACACCACTACACTAGGCAAGACACACCACTGACGATAATACGACACGTGTTTCGCCTCTACACGAGGCATCCTCAGGTGATATAGACTCTACGGTGGCTAACCGCTAAGTGAGCGGCGAGCCAAAACAAGTGCCTTTTATACAAATCGATGATGCAACCGCTCTCCACCTAAGTAACGAGCGACTGCGTCATGCGATAAAACATGCGACCAATCACCGCTAGACTTACGCAGCCGTTTGTAAAATTAAAAACAAACCGCCGCGCAACGCCCACATTATTAGAGAGCAGGCTTGAAGATATTTAAGAGAGGTGAGTTAGTAACATTTGTTTGTTCATTCAGCAATGCAACGGTATTATTATTACTTTTTAATATCTCTAACTGTTCCAGCACACACAGCCGCAGCCCTTTATTACACGTATGTAAGACTTTAAAGGAGTGGTCGTTGGCTAGGTTGTGTCCAGTGTCCAAAAGATGTTTGGCAAAATGGGATTTATCGGGATTGCAATTCCTGTACGCGGCTAAATGCTCTTTATAACGTGTCTCGAAATTGCGACCAGTCTGACCCACGTAAACGGCGTGGCATTCGTCACAAACAAGTTTGTAAACACCTGACTTTTGACGAATATCCAACTTATCTTTACTATTACAGATATTTCTAAGAGAATTGTTTGTTTTGAACGCCACATGAACGCCGTTTTGTCGAAGAGTATTAGCTACTTTTTCAGATATGGGGCCTAAGTAGGTCAAACTGCTCACATATCGATGAACACTTTGAGGTTGAACCGCGTACAGAGAGTTGCGAATAACATGCTTTTGTTTCTTTTTAATTAAATTGTTAATGAGATTTTTTGAAAAACCGTTAGAGACCGCTATTTGATAAATTATATTAAGTTCTTTTAAATAATTTTCTTTACTTAATGGGACAGTGAACAAACGGTTAATGTAACAATAAAAAGCGGCTACTTTATGTTGCCATGGATGACATGATGACGCGGAGATGACCGTGTCGGTGTGAGTTGGCTTTCGATAAATTTGGAAAACATGTGACGATTCTTTTCTTGTTATTGTTAAGTCAAGAAAATTAAGGGAACAATCTTGTTCCAATTCAAGTTTAAATTTAATTTTGTCATGGACTCTATTTATTTTATTGAGGAAAACATCCAGTTGTCTCCTTGTGCCAGTCCAGCAAATTATTATGTCGTCTACATATCGATAGTAATATAAAATATTTTGATTGACAACTATATGTTGTTTTTCGAAATTATCCATGAAAATGTCCGCCATAAGGGGACTTAGAGGGGACCCCATAGCTAACCCTTCTTTTTGTAGATAGAAACGGTTATTAAACCGGAAATAGTTTTGTTTCATACAGAGATAGGTTAAGTTAAGAAGATCATTTGTTTCCCCGGGATGTAGACGACGTTTTTCAAAGAGATCTGCGAGTATACGCAAACAGTCAGGGGATGGGACATTTGTGAAAAGACTATCAACGTCTAAAGATAACAATATGGATTTAGGAGGAATACGAATATCTTTAATTTTGGAAATGAGATCTAAGCCATTTTTTAGGCTGTAAGTGGGGTTGAATCCAGATTTCTCTCGAAGGAGAAAGTTTAACTTTTTAGCAAGGAAATAAGCTGGTGCACCAATATATGAGACAACTGGACGAATAGGAACATGTTCTTTATGTATTTTTGGTAACCCATATAAAATGGGTGCTTGAGGATTCATTGGAACAAGATTGCTCTTTGACAAGTTGTGATCGGGAAAAACATATGATGATTGTTGTATACATAACTTAATATCCGAAGTAAACTTTTTGGTTGGGTCAGACTCCAATAGCTCAAAGTCATCACCTTGGATAACATCGTTAACTTTCTGGCTGTACCCACTACTCTCCATAATAACAACAGTATTGCCTTTATCGGCTTTAGTAACAATAAGGTCGTTTTCCCTTATTCTCTGCTTTAGGGACTTAAAAACAGGGAACTCAGGATTGAAATGGGAAGACGCAGGCACAGCCCGAATTTCATTAGCTACCAAACTTTTAAAGATGTTATCTTTCTTCCCGATCACAACAGCCACCTCCGCGTCAACAGCCATAGTCTCTAACGATTTTTGGGAGACCGAAGGTGTTAAATTATACTTTAGGCCTTTATGTAAAAGGGACAACTCATCTGTTGGAAACTGGACATCGGAAAGATTTTTAACTCGGGGATAAAATTGGTGATATTCTGTATGTATGTCGTTATTAAGATTACGGGATGAAGAGGATACAAGTCGTTGTAATTTACGGGACTGAATTTGATATTTCTCATAAACAGCCATTGAAGCAAGTTCTCTGGCTTTCCCATCCAAAATATCAAATTCAATATTATGTAATTTATATGAAAGTTCTGAGTATAATACTTTAAGGTGGATTTTTAAATTATCTCTATTGGAAAACCAACGACGACACTCCTAATTAAGCCAAATGTTCTGAGCTTTAAAAATAGGCAATACTGGCCGCTCGACTATTTGTGCTGGAACGTATTTGAATATAATTGGGAATAACATGAAGTTGTTTGCACTGCTGATTGAACCAAACATTTTGGGCAGCAATACGATGGAGTTTTGTTAATTTGACATAGAGTCTTGCCTGGTCGGCCGTGCTAGCCTTTTTAATATAATTAATAGAATCAGGCGTTACTTTGCGGAAATCCATTATATAAAAGCTTTTACAAAAATTTACTTCGCAAATATCCGCGTTATAAAATAAAATGATGTGTCTTACCTAGTATGAAGAAGCACCTCCCGCCCTTCCTCAATTGCGTGCACTATCCCCGTCACCACTAATCCCAGCACCGCTACTTCCAACACCACTACACTAGGCAAGACACACCACTGACGATAATACGACACGTATTTCGCCTCTACACGAGGCATCCTCAGGTGATATAGACTCTACGGTGGCTAACCGCTAAGTGAGCGGCGAGCCAAAACAAGTGCCTTTTATACAAATCGATGATGCAACCGCTCTCCACCTAAGTAGCGAGCGACTGCGTCATGCGATAAGACATGCGACCAATCACCGCTAGACTTACGCAGCCGTTTGTAAAATTAAAAACAAACCGCCGCGCAACGCCCACATTATTAAAGAGCAGGAAGCTTGAAGCTTGAAGCAGCTTGAAGATATTTAAGAGAGGTGAGTTAGTAACATTTGTTTGATCATTCAGCAATGCAACGGTATTATTATTACTTTTTAATATCTCTAACTGTTCCAGCACACACAGCCGCAGCCCTTTATTACACGTATGTAAGACTTTAAAGGAGTGGTCGTTGGCTAGGTTGTGTCCAGTGTCCAAAAGATGTTTGGCAAAATGGGATTTATCGGGATTGCAATTCCTGTACGCGGCTAAATGCTCTTTATAACGTGTCTCGAAATTGACCAGTCTGACCCACGTAAACGGCGTGGCATTCGTGGCATTCGTGGCATTCGTCACAAACAAGTTACGTGGGTCAGACTGGTCGCAATTTCGAGACACGTTATAAAGAGCATTTAGCCGCGTACAGGAATTGCAATCCCGATAAATCCCATTTTGCCAAACATCTTTTGGACACTGGACACAACCTAGCCAACGACCACTCCTTTAAAGTCTTACATACGTGTAATAAAGGGCTGCGGCTGTGTGTGCTGGAACAGTTAGAGATATTAAAAAGTAATAATAATACCGTTGCATTGCTGAATGAACAAACAAATGTTACTAACTCACCTCTCTTAAATATCTTCAAGCCTGCTCTCTAATAATGTGGGCGTTGCGCGGCGGTTTGTTTTTAATTTTACAAACGGCTGCGTAAGTCTAGCGGTGATTGGTCGCATGTTTTATCGCATGACGCAGTCGCTCGCTACTTAGGTGGAGAGCGGTTGCATCATCGATTTGTATAAAAGGCACTTGTTTTGGCTGGCCGCTCATTGGACATTCCGCCTGTGACACCGCTCTCGAGCGGTCGTTCAGGTAGTCCGCGCAGCCGTCCCCGTACGGTAGTGCTCTCTCGCTCTCGCGCCTCCGCTCTCCTGCTCGCGCTGTACAGCGTCGACGCCTTGGTTAGTCATTTCTGCTATCAGTTCTTGCCCCCCTGTCCTCGGGCGGGGAGATTTGACTGACCTCCGCTTGTTACCTGTTATATTTTTTTGTTATTTTTGTTAACTATTTCTATTTTTGTTTTCGTTATTTATTTGTATAACGTGTACGTGTATACTGTTTCTAGGGAGTTACTTGCTCTTTTCAGAGCAAGGCCCTACTCTTTTAAGAGTAAGGGCTTTACTCCTTGAATAAAGAACGTCCCGTTCTTCTGAGAACGGTGATCCCGCCCTTACTGCTTAGGTTCAGAACGTATCTGTTCTTTTCAGAACAGCATCACCCCAGTCCCATTCGTTTCTCAGCATCATGTCCAAACAAGACCTTATAGGGTCCATCGTGTCAGGCCTTAATAGGCTGGATAATTCGGCTCTCGCCGCAATCGTGGCAACTATTGCCTCATATGCCCCTCAGGCAACTCAACCGCCGCCCGTTATAGCGGCCTACCTAGAGTCCAAGAACTCTTTCGCCCCTCTAGACATGGAGTACGCATGCTCCGAGTCTGAGTCCACTGCATCGGCCCCCCGGAAGAGGCCCGCCACCTATTCTGGCACCGATTCATCGGAGTCCTGTGACTCCAACGGAACCGGTGACTCATCCTTCACTACTGTCTCCTCAAAACACGGCGGTAAACGCACCGCGAAAAACCGCACACCTCCCGTCTCAGCGGCCCCTGCCGCTCCTTCAACCTCCGCAGCCCCCGTTGCTGCCTCAAACCCCGCAGCTCCCGCTGCCGTCTCTGCCCTCGCAGCCCCCGCTGCTGCTACGGCTCCCCTAATGTCAATGGACATCGCCCCACCATCAAAGCCAGCTTCCCGCTGTGTCCCAATCCTTGCAAAGAAGCAAGTCCCGCCCCCTGTCTTCCTAAGAGACAAGGCATTATTCACCAAGCTGTCGAAATCCTTATACGACGTTGGCATTAAATATGACCATGCGATTAACCTCGGGGAGACTATTAAAATCATTCCCAACTCGATCGATGCCTTCCGTAGTATCACCAGGCTATTCACAGCCGAAAAAGTCTCCTACCATACTTAAGCTCTTCCGGAAGAGCGTAAAGTCAGGGCCGTCATCCGCGGCGTGCCATTCGAATTTTCCAACGAGGAAATCCTTGAGGACCTTAAGTCCAAAGGTTTCCCTGTAGAAGCCGTGCACAAGATGCACAGTAGAACGGGCCAGAGGTTCAACCTGGTCCTAGTCATCTTAACTAACGTGCCGGAGGCAAAAGCCATCTTCCGGCAGGTACACACAGTGTGTGGCCTGTCGAGAGTGAAGGTTGAG
Organism: Parnassius mnemosyne; assembly: GCA_963668995.1. Classification (NCBI taxonomy): domain Eukaryota; kingdom Metazoa; phylum Arthropoda; class Insecta; order Lepidoptera; family Papilionidae; genus Parnassius; species Parnassius mnemosyne. The sequence goes on along the minus strand of CAVLGL010000090.1, from coordinate 4,347,403 downwards.
CCCCCACATAGGCGCGGGTTCCCGGCGCAGTGCCACCGCTGCCAGCTATATGGTCATGCGGCGGCCAACTGCTCTGCCCCACCCAGGTGCGTTAAGTGCCTTGAACCCCATAACACTAAAGATTGTCCTCGGCCCAAAGACGCCGAATCCCCACCCGCGTGCGTCCTGTGTAAGCAAACAGGCCACCCGGCTAACTACAGAGGCTGCCCTTGCGCACCTCATCCTCGCCCCAGTAGGCAAGCTCCACCGCCGGTCAATGACCGCTCATTCCCGGCTCTTTACCAACGGCCCCGTCAGGGCCTTTCTCAGCCCATCCAGGGCTTCTATCGACCCCCTCAGGGTCCCCCTAGGCCCCCTCAGGGCATTATTCGGCCCCCTCCGGGCTTCTCTAAGCCTATGCAGCCTCCAGTCTTTCCCTGGGGCCCGAAAAAGGCAGACCCACCGCGGACAAACTCCGCCCCACAACAATCACAGCCCTCAATGGCTGATGACCTAAAAACGGTGTATTCCGCTATTAGGAACATCGATGTTGGGGAAATCGCTGTGTTAGCACGCAAATTGCGCGCTGCGAGGTCCCCTCAGGACCGTCTCCTCGCTCTTGCAGAGCATCATAATCTTTTGTGCTCGTTGTAAGTTAAGTTAACTTCATTAACTTAACTTCACGATGACAGAGCAGTTTGCTCTACCAAAATCCCACGGTCGTATCAAACCTAAGGGTTTATCGCTTGTATCGTTTAATATTCGCGGTTTGCGAAATAACCTCCCAGAACTTAAGCTCTTTCTTCGAAGTCGTGAAGCCGATTTCCTCCTCCTACAGGAAACTAACCTCAAAACTAAGGACACTAAAGGTCTTTCTATTACAGACTTTTCTCTTCTTCGTAATGACAGGATCGACCGCCAGGGTGGCGGTACGGCCATTTATTACAAGAAGACACTCCATTGCTCTCCCATTTCTACTCCGCAGCTTACCAATATGGAAGCCACGGTATGCAGGCTAGCTATGACTGGACATCAGTCCATTCTCATAGCCTCCTGCTACATCCCCGCGGGAACCCTTCCCCTCAAAAGAGATTTTGAGGCTATTTTATCTTTAGGTAACCCAGTCATTATGTTTGGAGATTTTAACTCCAAGCATACTGAATGGACATGCCGTACTACCACCCGTAGTGGCAAGTTACTGCTCGATATCACGCAGTCTCTTGATATTACCGTCCACAGTCCTCTCGGTGTTACTCACTTTCCCGATAACACCGACTATGCCCCCGATGTACTAGATTTTGCGTTACTCAAAGGAGTTTCTCTCAACCTTAGGGCAATCGAGACACTAGACGATCTAGGATCCGACCACCGACCGGTCTCTCTCATTCTTGGCCATCAGCCACCACTCCCAACACCCTCTACTAAAACCTTCACAAATTAGAAGGGCTTCAAGGAGTCCCTAGCGAAAACTCTGGACTCACAGAACTCTCCCATCTCCCTATCGTCTGACTTAGACAGTCCCGAAAAAATCGACACCGCGGTCAATTCACTCTCCACCCTTATTAAAACCTCCCTTAAGGAGAATGAAAAGGAAGTCCCGGTTGCTAAGAATAGTGGGCTTCCCCTACATATTAGCAACCTATTAAAAGCCAAGAAAGCTGCTTTCGGGAGAGCAGCAAAATATCCCACGCCCGAATATAGGCGCACGGCCAATCGTCTTCAACGAGAACTCCGTTTCCGCCTCTCTGAATTTCGAGACCTCGAAAAGAGTAAACTCATGGAGAATATATCTCCCTCTCATACGGCGTACTATCAGATGGCTAGAGCCCTCCGTATAGACGCTATAACCCACACTCCCCCTCTCTCCCGCCCCGACGGTTCGGTTGCCTTCGAGGACGAGGAAAAGGCTGAGTGCTTTGCAGACAGTATTGCCGCTCAATGCTCTCTTAGCTCTCAACCCGTCGACCCTTCACACGTCCAGGCAGTGGAGGATGAGGTCCGCCGCCGGAACTCACCCCCTACGGCCTCCGAACCTATCTCTGTGTCCAATGATGAGATTTCATCCCTCATTAAAGGACTTAAACCTAAAAAGGCTCCGGGCGCGGATGGCATATCCAACCAAGCCCTTAAAAACTTTCCCGAGCAGGTGTTAACCCTTTTATCTATTATCTTCAACGCCTGCTTCAACCTTAGTTACTTTCCCACTACGTGGAAAGAGGCAACTGTGATTGGTATTCCCAAGCCAGGCAAGCCTCTCAACATCCCCTCCAGTCATCGCCCCATTAGCCTCCTCAAGGCCATGGGCAAGCTCTTTGAAAGAGTCATCCAAAATCGCATGAGGCGCCATCTGTTTCCCACAGACGGTGACCCTCTTATCATTCCCCATCAATTCGGTTTCCGAGCGAAACACTCCTGCCCCCAACAAGTTCACCGTATTGTGGAATATATCCTCAGCGGTTTTTATCCCCGTCGTCATAAGACTATCGCGGTCTTTTTCGACATCGCCAAAGCCTTCGATAGAGTCTGGCATACAGGCCTTATCTACAAACTATACCTTTCGTTTTAGACACGAAGGCACGCTATCTTCACAGCGCCCCATCAAAGCTGGAGTCCCTCAGGGCTCAGTTCTTGCTCCTCTGCTGTACATACTGTTCACCAACGACATTCCCATTCCGCCGAAAGGTGTTCAGCTCTCCCTCTTCGCAGACGACACTGCTCTCTACTGTAAAGGTATCTCGCTACCTTTCATACGGAACAAGGTCCAAAAGTCAGTTGATGACCTAGGAGCTTGGTTCAAAAAATGGCGCATCGATTTGAACCCGGAGAAGAGCTCCGCCATTCACTTCGATTATAAACGACGCCGTCTCAAAAACACTCCACCAATACGTATGCTAGGGACCCCTGTCCCCTGGCATACGTCTGCCAAATATTTAGGTGTCACTCTAGACACTGGGCTAACTTTCAGGCCCCACGTCAAAAGAGTAACCCGTCACGCACGTTTTTACCTGAATAGGCTCAACAGTATGTTGGGCCGACACAGTAAAATGTCCCTCAGAAACAAGCGTACCCTTTATAAGGTCTGTATACGACCAGTCATGTCCTACGCGGGCCCCATTTTCGCCCACTCTATCCCTAAAATTATTAATGAACTCCAAGTAGTTCAAAACCTTTTCTGTCGTCGAGCTGCGAACGCACCTTGGTACGTCCGCAATGCCGACCTTCATCGGGACCTAGAGCTCCCTACAATTCAACAATTCCTTAAAAACCTCTCTGAGAACTTCTTCAAAGCCTCAGAGTCACATTCCAATCATTTTATTCGTGAGGCTGCTAATTATGCAGCCCCACTCCCCTCCCGCTATAGCGTCTGCAGGCCGAGGAACTCCCTCTCGGACCCGCCTAATAAACTTTCAAACGACCTGAACTGCCTCCTGGCGGCTCAGGCCAACTCTAATTAAGTTATTCATAATTAATTTGCCTTCGTAGGCACTCCCTCAGCGGCTAATAGCCGCCTGCGCCCTCTTTTCCCAAAAGAGGGTCGCTTCCGATACGGCATAAGAAGCTTTAAACAGCTAGTTGCCAGTCCCCAAAGGCGGTTTTAGTGGGTATCACTTAGGTTCCCCAGTAGGTAGTCACAGTGAGTCCCACATAACCACGATAGACCGGCTGTCGTGGTATGCGTAATGCATTTCCGCCTCCCTCCGGGGTAGCCCTTTTCCAATTGCTTCGGGCGCAAAAAAAAAAAAGCTCGCCGCTCACTTAGCGGTTAGCTACCGTAGAGTCTATATCACCTGAGGATGCCTCGTGTAGAGGCGAAACACGTGTCGTATTATCGTCAGTGGTGTGTCTTGCCTAGTGTAGTGGTGTTGGAAGTAGCGGTGCTGGGATTAGTGGTGACGGAGATAGTGCACGCAATTGAGGGAGGGCGGGAGGTGCTTCTTCATACTAGGTAAGACACATCATTTTATTTTATAACGCGGATATTTGCGAAGTAAATTTTTGTAAAAGCTTTTATATAATGGATTTCCGCAAAGTAACGCCTGATTCTATTAATTATAATAATATTTTTATCATATGATATAACTAAAAATTTATGCTTTTCGCAATTTTTCCTTTATCTGTGCTATAATACGTTGCTTCGTACCAAATTTTAAGATTCTGAGTTCACGGGAAGTACCCTGTAGATTTTGATTCCCTTGCGAATATCGAAAATTTGCGGCATAAACGGCTGTATCTTTTGATTGCGTTGGCTTAGAAGTTTGATTTTTTCACGGCACCAAGAAACATTAGACATAAGTATTTGATATTAATTTCAGCTTGATGTCTCCACGCGTTCCTGAGAAAAAGGGTCTTGACAGACAGACAGATAGACGGACAACAAAGTGATACTCACTTTGTTGTCCGTCTGTCTGTCTGTCTGTCTAAGTAATAAGGGTTCCGTTTTTTTCCTTTTGAGGTACGGAACCCTAAAAATGACTAAAATTATTGATTACATGCATAGATTAATAATACGTCATCGCACACTCTGACGCGATGACTTATCATTAATCTAAGATTACATGCATCTGTTGTTAAAGGCAACGCTCTAATCATTTGAGGATTACACTAATGGATAGATAATTTAAAAATCTATGTCATTTACGTTTTATTTAATTTTTAAAGTTCACCTTTCTTTTTTAATAATAATTAATTCCAAAAATTGTGTGAATTCTATGATAAATGTGTGTACGTAGAGTGCGGGCGGCAGTGCACTGCTTGCTCAAGGTTATTTGGTCAGGGAAACCCCTTAAGGTATGGTTAATTAAGCACGAGTTATGATTTATGACACGACACATCTATTACATCAGGAAATAGATAGAGCTCTCAACGCAATGTTATTACACTACTGCAAAACGTATTTTGCTTACCATTATCCATCTACGGCGAATCAAACGAGCGGATTGTTTTCCTAATCTTATGATGTATTTTCATAACTACTACTGATATTTACATTATTCATAGGCAAAATAGCTCATTTCCTAATGTTAACTTTATTATATAGATGTATTTCTTCAAATATATTTACATTAAGTACTTCGTGATATATATTTTGTGAATTTATTTGTAAAATAAAAATACTGTACAGCTCAAACCCCCTTTTTTATAGAAGAGGCAAAAAGAGGCGCAAACGAGCATGCGGCTTACCTGATGGTAAGTGACTACCGCCGCATATGAACAACCGCAACACAAGGTGAAATGCAGATGCGTTGCCGGCCTTTTAGAAAGGTGTAGGCTCTTTTCTTGAAGATCCCTAAGTCGTATCGGTCCGGAAAAATCGCCGTTAGTAAACAATTCCACAGAGAAGTTGTTGCCAATTTGGTCTTCCCTTCTAAGTAACCACGAAACTGTAAACTGTTCAATATGTCGACGCCGATTATTCCGATGCTAGCTGAGGCAGCAAGGGGAGTGCCTTGAAACTGAGGAGATACGACAAAAGGGTTCTTTAAAGCGGTAAACGCGCAAAATTGTGTCTTCTGATGATTGAACTGGACTAGATTCAGTTGCTTCCAATCCGAGACTTCAGCAAAGACTCGACTTCAGACACAAGTTTGTCCCGGTACTCGGCGACGTTTTTTCCGAGAAATATTAGCACGACTGGTGTATATTTTACAAAGGTATGTATTTTAATATTGGGGAAATAAACGTGTTACGGCGTGCAGCTGCCTATCTAATAGTAGGATCCTCCCGGGCCCATGATAGGAAGAACCTACAGGCAGATCAGTTGTTGCGCTGGGGGCTGCGGGTTCGAATCCCGCACGGAACAAGTATTTGTATGGCCTACGAATAATTGTTCCGGGTCTGGATGTTTGTCCTTGTGCAATTTATGTTTGTAAACTGCCTCCACGATACAGGAGAAAATCCTAGTGTGGGGTGACGTTTTTTAATAAAATAAAAAAAAAGAAAAAAAAAAGATGCATGTCGGGCCTTTAAGGCCAAAGTGAAAGGTCTCTAATTAAAATAAACAAAAGGGGGAAAGATCGGTAAGGGGAAGGCACTTACCTGCTTCTGGAGCGGAGACGGTTCACCAGGACCTGCCCGGCTGATGGAAGTGTAGTGAATGTATGTGTGATTTGTATGAATATGTATGTAAGTGGCCTGGGCTAGATGACACAATACTGTCCTGGAGAAGGTATCCGCTGGTAGCCTCGGAACTATTCCCCTCTTGAGGCACTCTTTCCGTTTTGTCACGTAATGGTACAGCCAAACGTAGAACTTCAGAGGAAAATCACTATCGGAGTTGCACAATTAATTTGACAGAAATTAATAAGTCCTAAAGAACAGTACGTGTTCTCGCAACGATTTACGGGGGTTTATATTTCGTAACAAATATAGGCGCTAATCACTAAGACGTCAGTATAGATCGCAAAAAACTTTACAATGCTTTTCGAGAAATCCGGCTGATACCGCCGTGGAATGCGACCGGGTGTGGGGCGGGTGACCTTGCTATCGAAGCTAAGCTACGAACGCACGTTAAAAGATTCACGTTTCAAATGTATAATATTTTTGCCTAAACAAACCCCCGCCCCGGACATAAGGAATTATGTCCGCGAGTAGATTGGCAAACGGGACAAGGTCGCGACGGCACGTTGCAAGACCGAATCTCCAACCAAAACCTCGGCCACTCTAGGCACCCCATCCGCTCCATACGACAACTTAACAATGCGCCCACGGCGCCAATACAAAGGTAGAGCGTTGGGTTCTTTAACCAACACGAGGTCTCCCACCCGAGGAGGTTCCGTCTTGTCAGACCACTTAATGCGCTGCTGCAAAAGATGTAGGTACTCCAGAGACCATCGGTGCCAAAAGCTCTGAGTCATCTGTCGCAGCAGGTCAAACCTGCTCAGCCGCGAAGCGTTCGTTTCCCTGAAAGGGTACTCGGGCAGAGCGTTAAGCGGCTGGCCAAACAGAAAGTGTCCCGGGGTTAGAACCTCCAAATCATTCAGGTCGGATGAGAGGGGACAGAGGGGCCGAGAGTTGAGTACAGCCTCAATTTTACAGGATGCAGTGGCGAGCTCCTCAAATGTCAAAATAGTTTCACCAATAACGCGACGGAGATGCGTTTTTGCCACTTTAACCACCGCCTCTAAAATACCGCCCCAGTGGGGTCACGCCGGAGGGTCGAATTTCCACTGGATGCCCCTTTTTGACATAGCATTGCCTAAATAAATAAGTCCGGTGGCTAGACAGAAATTCGACGACCTCTTTTAAATACCTATCCGTGCCCTTATAATTCGTTCCGCAATCCGACCGGATCAAGTCCGGCAAACCGCGCCGCGATACGAAACGGCCAAGCGTGGCAAAGAAGGCTTCCGTGCTGAGGGCGCTTACAAGTTCCAAGTGAACGGATTTAGTGGAGAGGCACACGAAGACGCAAAGATAGGCCTTATGCGAACGCGCGTTACGAAGGTTAGAGGACTTGACAAGGAAGGGGCCAGCAAAGTCGGTTCCGACTCCAGCGAATGGTCGGATGGCCCTGACGCGGTCGGGCGGCAAGTCACCCATGAGAGGCTGCGATATGGTAGCCTTCAGTTTAGAACAGGATATGCACTTAAAGATAACGCTCCGAATGGTGCGTCGGCCAGGCAAAATCCAAAACTCCCGCTGCAAAATAGCCGAAAGAGCGTTACACCCAGCGTGGGCATTCTTAACATGGTGGTGGGCTACCAGCAACCGGACAAGGGCGCCGTCCTTAGGGAGCAGCAACGGGTGTCGAGCCCCGTACGGCAGTTGAGAATTTTTCAAACGTCCGCCAACGCGCAGCATCCCCGCGTCGTCCAGAAAGAGGTTCAGGCGGGCCAGGGCGCCCTTGATAACGGAGCCACGCTTCAAGTTTTCAATGACGGGCTCATAATGCTCCGTTTGGACCATACGGGTCCAGTGCATCAAAGCTTCACGACGCTCGCTAGGGGACAAAACGCAATCAGAGAGTCGGTTGGACGGGTCTCTCGAATTGCGGACAAACCGGAGCAACCAAGCAGTAACTCCCTTTTCCTTATCGAGAGAGCTGTACCGTTCCAGAAGAGAGAGATTCCGAGTGGGCTTATCCTTGCCCACTCCTATTCGGACTCGTAGGCCCGGCAATTCGATAGGTTCGGAGTAATTACCCGGGGGCCAGAATGACTGAGACTCAGATAACCAACCGGGACCCCACCACAGTGGGTGGTCAACCAGCGAGGGGGCCTCACAGCCGCGAGAAGCGCAGTCTGCGGAATTCAACTCCCCTGCGACATGTCTCCAGTTGAGAGAAGTCTCAGAACTCTGGATTTGAGACACGCGGTTCGCCACAAAGACCTCAAGATTGTGAGGTGCAGCTCGGAGCCAACAAAGTACTATCTCACTGTCCGACCATGCGTAGACGCCCATAATGTCGATTACAGGCTTCAAGGACGAGTGAACAAGGTTGAGGAGTCGCATGAGAAGAGTGGCACCGGACAGTTCCAATTTAGGGATAGTTAAGCGGGACCTAATGGGAGCAACCTTGCTTTTAGCGAGTACAAGATGGACGGCAGTATGACCAGAGAAACTCACAGTCCGCAAATATACGACAGCAGCATAGCCCTTCTCAGAGGCGTCAAAAACCCATGTAGGGTAGACCTGCATTTTCCGGGGGGGAGGAAGCACCTTGCCATGGAAACCCGGTTGATGGCCGGAAGGGAGGAGAGCATGGAGAGCCACTCTCGCAAGAGGACTTCGCTAACAGGCTCGTCCCAACCCAACCCGGACATCCAGAGCTTTTGAAGAAAGCACTTAGCCAAAAAGATGACCGGGATAATCCATCCATTAGGGTCTAAGGTGCGGGCTACGGTAGACAGCACGGAGCGTTTGGTCCATGCTTTGGGCGGTGGGTCAAATTTACTCTATATGTGAAGGTGTCCTGAACAAGCTGATATTGAATGCCCAGCACAGTCAACAATTTAGGATTCTCAGGGTGCTCGAACAGATGAGGGTCTTGTTGAGCCTCTCCTGGGAGGTCCTTCGAAATATGAGAGGAGTTCGACAACCATTTGCGCAACTCATAGCCTCCGGACTTCAGGATGGCAATTAATTCGTCTCGCAAGACAAGAGCCTCCTCGACGGTGGAAGCGCCCGTACAAATGTCGTCCATGTAGACCGAAGTCTCCAAAATAGAAGCTCTCAGGCGCTCTCTCTCAGCGAGTTCAAGGAGGGTTCGCATGGCGATATACGGGCTGGACCGGAGTCCGTATGTGGTGGTGTTCAACTCAAACACCTGTATAGGATCGCTGACCTTCTCGCGCCACAATATCAGCTGATATCGACGGTCATCACGATGGACCACTGATTGGCGAAACATCCGAATGTCCGCTACAAAAACCACTTGGTGTCGACGGAATTGGGTCAAGATGTCGGATATGTCCTTGATTAGTTTAGGACCCGAGTGAAGACACTGGTTCAGAGACACATCATTTGATGTGGGGGCGGAACCGTCAAAAACTACCCGAATCTTACTCTCAGGGGTCCTCTAGACCGCATGGTGAGGGAGGAAGTAGTGCTCCTGTGAACGCCATACGAAGTTGGACGGTGACATGTGACCCAGCTCTTGATACTCGCGCATGAACTCGACATATTTGTCGCGAAAGGCTGAGTCGCGCCGCATACGGCGCTCCATGGAAAGCAACCTCTTCTCGGCTAGAGCACGAGATTGACCCAAAGAGGGACTTGAGTCCAGAAAGGGTAAGCGAGTGACGAAGCGACCGTCAACCCTCCGGCCGGTATTGTTCTGGTAGAACAACTCACACTCACGGTCCAGAGGGTCGACTCGAGCTGCATGTGGTGGTTCCTCAATTTCCCAGAACCGCTGGACGGCGTCCGATAGGGACATGCCCACGACGGAGAGCGGGTCGGCCGTCGGAGGGGGAGGAGACCACATAACCGGTCCAAAGAAGCTGTGCCTAAATATCGTGGAAATGGCTGATAGGCCATCGGGCTGTAGAGCTCGTATCTCACCTAACAAGGTGACCCCCAGCGTGTCGGTCCCCAGTAACAAATCTATAGGCCCAGTTTGGGCCCACCGAGGGTCTGCCGGTCTCAAAGCCGACGCACAGCGAACCGCGCTGTTATTTATACGAACGTTAGGGAGAAACCCTACAATGTCATCGAGGACATTTACCTTGACTAAAATGCGAAGGTGTTCGGTGGCAGGGCTGTTCCCTAAGAGCAGGAGGCTCGGCACTTCCGATACCTACCATCGGACGTGATTCAGAGCTCCAGGGGAGCCCCAGTCTTCCCACCAACCAAGTAGAGGCCACACTACGTTGGGAACCCGAATCCAATAGAGCTCGAACCATTAAGCGGTCGCCGCTCGGGTTGTACACCTTCACTGAGGCCGTCGGCAATAGAACAGTTTGACAGGTGGATTGCTGACGGCTCAAAGGCTCAGTGGAGGCGGCCATGGCGGGAGCTAGGGCGTTAGCCTCCTATCTGGAGCTGCCTCTCTCGGACCGGCATCCGAACCGGGGGCCCTGAGAGCGGCACTCCGACGGCGTCCCGATGACCCTCGACTGGAATTCCCCAAACGGGCCGACCTAGGGAAATTCGGGATCCTCGGCTCCGAGGCCCGGGGCCGATATGCGGTCTCCGGAACCCGGTAATACCGGCACCGACCTAAGCGGGGTGGGCGGCGTTCCAGTCGCGGCCACTCAGCCAACGGGGATGAGAACGGTCTAGCTGACCGCTGAGTGGCTGCGAATCCACTTTCAACCCGCTGAGGGGGGGTGAAGACCCCCACCCCTGGGAGAACGACTCCCCGACCGGTCGGGGGAGGGACTCCCCTCAGAACGAGGGGCTCTGTGGTCAACCGGCGAGCGCCGAGCGTCGCCCGACAGGGGGCGTGCCTGAGCGCCCCCCCCCCGTGGGAGTCGGGGGGCTAGCAGGGCCCGGAGAGGACGCGCCGCGCGCACCCAGGCACAACATGATGTGGTAGTTGCCCTGGCAGTGCGTGCAGGGCCGCTGGTGCTGGCAGTCTCGTTGTAAATGCCTCTCCAGGCACGAGTAGCACCAGCGGCGCTCCCTGGCGATGGTTCGCCTCGCCGTAGCAGGCTTGCACAACAACTTAGAGCACGACGCCGCCCGGTGGTCGGATGCTCGACAATAGGAGCAGGGAGGCGCCTCCCGGGCCGCTAGGCCACTATAGGACGGTAGGGGGGGGGCCTTCCGCGGGAGCTCCGCTCGGCCTCAGGCGGTTGGGCGACGCCTTGGCCGTCTGCTTCCGCCTCTCCCTGGGCACCGCTCGGGCGGCGGCTGGGGGCCCTCGACGGCACCTGCTGCGTTATCTAACTGCCTACACTGCTCCTCCAGGAACCGCAGCAGGTCCCTAAAGGGGGAATATACGAGGCGCCATCCCCTCCGTACCTCTCCTTAAAATGCAGCCGAAGGTCGAGGGGCAGGCGGGGCAGCACGATATGAAGTAACAAAAAAGACCACTCGTCCACAGGTAAATCCAGCCGCCGCAACGAGCTGCACGCTACGACGACTGGATTCACTATGTCGTCACGTAGTATGGTTCAGTCCCTCAGCAGCGGGAGGTTCAGCAGCCTCTGAACATGCTCGTCAGCAATCCGCCGGACGTTGGCGTACCTTCCAGCGAGGAGGTCCCTGGCGTTTTGGTAGGCGTCGTCTGACAACTTAAGGTGGCCGACGACGCCCAGGGCCTCCCCCTCCAGTGATGCCAGGAGGTACCCCATTTTTGGCAGGGGGTCAAGTCCCTCCAGGCGTCCACCAGGCTGTCAAACATACCGACGAAGGTCAGCCATTCCGAGAGGACCCCGGAGAACCTTGGCAGGTCCAGCGTGGGGAGTCGTCCTAACAGCTCTGGCTGAGTGGGCGGCTTCCGAGGGGACTCGAGCAGGCCACTCAGCCGAGCTTCGCGCTCCTTCTCCGCGTCCTTGGCCCCCGCCTCGATCAAGTCGTCCGTGAGCGCGAAGAACTGCTCGTAGTCCGCGCGGCAGGAGTCCAGGACTCCCTTTTCCACCTCCGAGTCCTCGAGCTCAGAGTAAGCCTCCTCCACGGCAGCCCTTCGAGCATCGACCTGCTCGAGCCTCTTCCTCATATTATCAACCCTATCCGGTCTGCCTATCAAAGCGTGTGCGCTGGTAGCCCAGCGCAGCTCAGTCCGCAAGCAACGAATTAGTAGCTTATGTGACGGCATCCCTACTAAATACAATAACAAAAATAAGAAATACAGTTCCTATCAATCAAGTTAAATAGAAATTACACAATTATTAAATTAAATACAAGTTAACACGAAAAAACACAAATCAAATAAGCAAGTAACAACCCTAGTACGATCAACAAATTATCCGATTACGTGACAACTTTATCTACCTAATCAAAGTACTTCGCCTTAACAAAATTCCCGCTTGTTAACCTACGGGCGTGGCGTTAGCAACTACCCACTAACAACAAAAAAAAAAGGCGAGCAACAAGGCAACAAAAGAAAAGAATTATTATTTATATTAATTATATTATATTAATTTTACGTATTACGGCCGGGCGTGATTGTAGACACAATCAGCCACGCTACTGCTACCAAATGTTACGGCGTGCAGCTGCCTATCTAATAGTAGGATCCTCCCGGGCCCATGGTAGGAAGAACCTACAGGCAGATGCAGGTCGGGCCTTTAAGGCCAAAGTGGAAGGTCTCTAATTAAAATAAATAAAAGGGGGAAAGACCGGTAAGGGTAAGCCACTTACCTGCTTCTGGAGCGGAGACGGTTCACCAGGACCTGCCCGGCTGATGGAAGTGTAGTGAATGTATGTGTGATTTGTATGAATATGTATGTAAGTGGCCTGGGCTAGATGACACAATACTGTCCTGGAGAAGGTATCCGCTGGTAGCCTCGGATCTATTCCCCTCTTGAGGCACTCTTTCCGTTTTGTCACGTAATGGTACAGCCAAACGTAGAACTTCAGAGGAAAATCACTATCGGAGTTGCACAATTAATTTGACAGAAATTAATAAGTCCTAAAGAACAGTACGTGTTCTCGCAACGATTTACGGGGGTTTATATTTCGTAACAAATATAGGCGCTAATCACTAAGACGTCAGTATAGATCGCAAAAAACTTTACAATGCTTTTCGAGAAATCCGGCTGATAACGCCGTGGAATGCGACCAGGTGTGGGGCGGGTGACCTTGCTATCGAAGCTAAGCTACGAACGCACGTTAAAAGATTCACGTTTCAAATGTATAATATTTTTGCCTAAACAAAACCAAAGAACTTCCGTGATTGGGTGTAAAATAAAAAAAAACACGTTCCGAGCTGCCCTCCTAACATTTATTTACGCTACAAATTTAAACAATACTTCATTTTATATTTTACAAGCATTCATTTCTATGTTCAGTCATCCCCATTAAATCTCTACTCGATTTCTACCAACACCACACGGCTACGGTATGGCTGTTGTTAAAACACAAAATAAAATGAAGTAAGCAACTCTAAAATTTAATAGGGTCATTTGTGACATTCAGGTTAGTCAATTAAAATAAGCTTGGCTTTCTCTCAACCAATTAAAAAGTTAACCATAGACATCTACATCTATCTTCAACTACGAATCAAAATGCAGATGCATTGTCACCCGTGAGGACTAAGATGGAATGCCTCGCTTCCAGTAAATAGGGTGGGTCTCCGATTCTCTACACTCACCATACGAAACACAGCAGCATTGAGATGCTATTTTAAGCTGGTATTCTGTGAGAGTGTGGTCTTTAACCGGTTGAGCCGACCGATTCGTGCTACAACCATACTAATAATATAGCTGCAGCGTGACTCTACCACGTAAAAAATGAGTACGTAATTGTATTCATTTTGTTGTTTATTTACAATGTGAAACACAAACGTATAGTTTGCCCAAATATTTTCTTGGTTGAGTTATGGGTCCATCCATTAGTGTGTTTGTGGACCCGTCTATTTTTTCGTTCGTTACTTTGTCTTATTACCTGACCAACTAAATATTTTTATCCAGATTATTGTCTTTCTAGATCTTGGTGCCATTAAAAAGTAAAAACAAATCATGATCAATTGCATAATAAAAGTACTATTTCACGCGTACGAAGCCGCCGACACAGCTAGTCTTATAATATACGGACTACACCAGTAAAGAAAATTAAGAAGAGCACCTGTTAGGGAGAGAGTATACTCATCATATTCATACAGTGTATTCTTAATATCATGCTCGTTACAAAACTGTACCATTTTTGGATAAATTAGTAACTGGCTATGAAAGCATGCGATTTAGTCTACTCCTAATTCTTTCATTTTTACATTATCAGTTGGACTAGATTAACACGTATTTTGCTATCTTGTCCGGCGAGCTGTTTAGAGAATGGGGGAGAGCGCAGGTCATGTTGATCCCCAGGGTAAGTCTGAGGAGTTCTTACGGCACGTGATTGCCGCATGTTATTTGGTCTGCTTCGATAGGAAACAGATAGGACAGGAACAGACAATCCTCCTTTCTTTTTTCTTTTTATCCCTCCCCTTTTTTCTTTTTAACCCTCATCTTAACCCAATCCAAGATGTTAAGCATACCTTGCCGATGGATGCGTGGCTGTAAGGGGGGAGGGGGGGAACCCAGTCGCAAACGGTGCCTACCCGCGACCAGGGCGATTCAGGTAGTATATTAGCCCTTTTTAGACTGAGGGCAAGTCTGCAGCCAAACCGACCAACAGCAAGGATGTAATTCCATATTAAGAACAATCTCAATGAGAGTAAGATTGTCGATGCTCTTTTTATTGCTTATAGATCACGAGGTACTATTGTGTGCGATGATTGAATGTGGTATCAGATGTACCATCAATGGATTTGATGCTATTTGCGAAAAGGATCATTATGTAAATTGATAGACAGAGTAACAGGAGACGATGTAATTGTGAGTCTTGGAGTGCCAACCAGACTGATTTTTGGTCCAGTTGGGTACATTATGTATGTTAATAGTGTCAATAATGTTCATTAACATTGAAATTCGGTTATGTATGCAGACGACATGTACCTAATGTACTCAACCAATAACACGAGTGATGAACAAAAATACATACAAGATGACTTCGAAATTATAATTAAATGGGCACATGATAACGCTATAATTATAAACTTATTTAAAACAAAGGCTATGTACATAATTTCACCCCACAGTAACGTTTTTAAACAAGGTAAATTAAACATAAATATAATTGATCATACATACAAACATAGAAACCTCCATGGTGGCATTACACCGGAGACGTGGAGCAGAAGTACGGTGGTCTTGTTCTTCAAGAAAGGTGACAACGATCTCTTGAAGAACTATAGACCGATTTCCATTCTGAGCCGCGTCAACGTGCTGTTTCCGAGAGTCATTACGAACCCTCTCGCGCGCAGACTTGACGACTTCCAGCCTCCCGAACAAGCCGGTTTCCGAAAAGGCTTAAGCACCATAGACCGCATACATACTCTCCGGCAAATTGTGTAGATTACCGAAGAGTACAATATGCCACTTTGTATTGCGTATGTAAACTATGAGAAAGCCTTTGATTCCGTCGCAATTTGCGGCGGGTGCGTGTGTGGGTTGCGTGTGGCCCATAGAACCTCTCAATCTCACTCAAAATCTCAGGTACCCCGGAATCGATGCTGCTACATTCGGTCTTCAGCTTTGACAGTTGGCTCTTTCTGGCAGACAGATCTCTGGCAAAGACTTTTCCAAGGACTGTCTCGTTGGAAAATCGAAGGTGAGTGATGTACTTGCCTTTGATGTTAATACCGTATCCTTTCCAGTCCAGAAGCTTGAAAACGTCTTCCAATGCTTCGGTGAAGAGTTTCGGGGATATAACATCATCCTGTCTTACACCTCTTTGCAATTGGATAGGTTTCGTACTCTGGTTCTGTACTAGGATAGCCATCGTAGCTCTACTGTACAAACACTTCAGCACTTCGATATACCGACAGTCAACTTGGCACCGCTGAAGGGACTGCAGCACCGCCCAAATTTCGACGGAAACAAAGGCTTTCTCATAGTATACATATGCCAGACATAGTGGCAAATTGTACTCTTCGGACTTCTGTACAATTTGCCGCAGGGTATGTATGTGGTCTATGGTGCTAAAGCCTTTTCGGAAACCGGCTTGTTCGGGAGGCTGGTAGTCGTCAAGTCTGCGCGCGAGAGGATTCGTAATGACTCTCGGAAACAGCACGTAGACGTGGCTCAGAAGTGAAATCGGTCTGTAGTTCTCCAAGAGAGCATTGTCACCTTTCTTGAAGAACAAGACCATCGCACTTCTGCTCCACGCCTCCGGTGTAACGCCACCATGGAGGACGGAATTAAAGAGCTTCTGAAGGACTTCAAGAACCGGTCTTCCACCCTCCGCTGTAATTCCATCCTTGCCTGGGGCCTTGCCGTTTTTAAGGTGTTGGAGAGCCATTATAATCTCGCTCAGACTGACGTCCGGGATATCTTCGGAATAGTGTCAGACAAGACTCGCTCTTGGATCGTTACTCACACTTGCGTGTGGCCCATAGAACCTCTCAATCTCACTCAAAATCTCAGGTGCCCCGGAAACGATGCTGCTACATTCGGTCTTCAGCTTTGACAGTTGGCTCTTTCTGGCAGACAGATCTCTGGCAAAGACTTTGGAGCCTTAGTTCCACTCAATCGCTTCTTCAATACAAGCTGTATTGAAGTTGCGTAAGTCCCGCCGCATGCATTTGGAGATCTGTCTGTTCAGTTGCCTGTATGCTGTCAAATCTGTTGAAGAATGTAGTTTCATGTCCCGTCTAATAGCCATGAGATTAATAGTGCGATCGGAGAGTTTTTGTTTCCGTCTGCGCCGGGTCTTGCAGAACTTAGCTCCAACCGCATGGACAGTTTCCACGAGCTTGTTATTCCTATTGTCCACTTCATTGCAGTCTTCTAAGCACTGAAAACGGTTTTGTAACTCAAGCTGAAAGGTTTCGGGACTTTGGAACAGAGCATGAGCGGGACGAAGCGTTGACTTCATTAGACGAGACCTCTCCAACTTAACGTTTAGGTTCAGTGTGCCTCTAACCATTCGGTGATCGCTACCGGTTTTCACCCTCGCGATCACGAACACATCACTGAACAATTGTCGTCTGGTCGTCATAATGAAGTCAATCTCATTTTTTGTGGAACCTTCGGGGCCCGACCAGGTCCACTTCCTGTGGGGCCGCTTCTGGAAGAAAGAGTTCATCATAAGGAGTCCCTCTTTCTCCATGAAGTCGGCCAGCTGCTGGCCCCTTGGGTTCCGTTGCCCTATTCCGAATTTCGCTACTTTCAGCTCACCGTTCTCTCTTGTGCCTAGTTTTGCGTTGAAGTCTCCCATTAACACCGTATAGTGGGTTTTGGAGAAATGCATGGCTCTAGAGATATCCACATACATTTCCTCCACCTCCTCATCGGGGTGTGCCGAGGTTGGTGCGTAAACCTGTATGACCTTCAGCGAATACCGTTTGGTGATTCTGAGTATAAGGTACGCAACCCTCGTCGACACACTCTTAACGTTGTTAGCGAGAGACTTGTGGACGATAAATCCGACACCTCCTCGGGACAGATGGTCGCCCTCCCGGTGATAGAACAAGTTGCCGGATTCGAGGGTTACCGTGTCCTCCCCCTCTCTTCGGACTTTGGATAATCCTATAATATGCCAGCGTAACTTGTCTATCTCTTCTTCCAACTCCACGATCTTCTCGTCAGTCCTCAGGGTGCGTGCGTTGTATGTTGCCAGGTCGAGTCATCTTAGGTGGCAACCGAACCGGAGATTCTTCGCACCCCCTGCCCCGCCGTTACCATGGTCACCACCGTAGCCAGGAATAGTGGGCCCGCCGGGGACTGAGGACTGTTGATTATTGTCATTGCTCATGTGGGGTATATTGCCATAGTTGCCACGCTTGGCGAGCGGGTTGGCAACCGCAGTTTTTTTATTCCAATTTTTGCAGTTATCAGGAAGATGTTGCTACCCATCTCCTGCCTGTTTCCCTTTGTCGCCTTTTACGACACCCTAGGGGAAGATATGGGGTAGTGGATATTCTTAACCGCCACTACACGGCATTCTCTCTCATTGCTTCAGAACAATATAAAGTGAAATACAAACTATAACGCATAAATATAAACATACCGTACCATGCAAGTTGAGAAGGGTGAATATGTGATACCACACGTAAGAAACTATTATGGTAAGAAAACTAGAATATATTTAACTCCGCTAGTATTTTCTGGAATAGATTTTATAAGAGATACGTCGAACGAAAGCACTGTAACATTAAAGAAAAGACTGGATGATACGTTCTTATAAAAAGTATAATGTACAACCTATAATGAGTATTAATTACAGATACAGATATTTATTGTAATAAATATACCTAAGATAAGTATGTATGTAACATAAAATACATATTAATGTATACGAAAAGAGCGCCATTATAGCCAACAAATTGTTGCACAGTTTGGCGGTGTTTATTATTATTGTAAATGCGTGTATTTTATATGAATAAAGGTATTAAAAAAATACAATACGACAATAATTAGTTAGCATATTCCAAAGGCAACACTACTAAAATACGTGAATTAGAATGGAAAGTCTTTGGTCATCCTACTTACAAGAAATCTCCATATGAGATTTTATCTCTTTCGTTTAGCAAGCGAAGCAAAGCAATTTTAAAACGAAAAATCTAAATGATACCGAGGTTTCAAATTATTTGGTTAAAAGAGAGAAAGCCCTGTATTTGAATAGCATCTTGCTTATCATGGGAACTAGCTTTTAGTAGACATTACTTTCACTTACAATAATTGGTGAATTTAAAAATGTTGTACAACTGACTTTAATATAAATAAAATGAGAACATTACAATATTGTTTTTAATAGAAAAAGGGGGCAAACGAGCATGCGGTTCACCTGATTGTAAGTAACGACCGCTGCCCATGAACAACGGCAACACCAGGGGAATTGCAGATGCGTTGCCGGCCTTTTAGAAAGGTTTAAGCTCTTTTCTTGAAGGTCCCTAAGTCGTATCAGTCCGGAAAAATCGCTGGTGGTAAACAATTCCGCAGAGAAGTTGTACGAGGAAGAAAACTCCTAGTAAAACGTACGTGTCGTGGACTGCCAAGCATCCAGATGTTTAGGATGGTATCGTGAAATTTGACGCGATGTGCGTTCGTGAAATTTGGCGGCTGGAATTAATCCGAACATCATAGATATGAGTATCATCATAGAGATGAGTACATTATCAATGTAGTCGAAGTCACTTAAAAAAGCAGACGAGTTGAGAACCTCCTCTTTTTTTGAAGTCGGTTGAAAACCGACGTAAACTCTCTGGCAGTCCCAAGTGTTTTATGAATTTCACAATAAGATATAATAGTGGCTGAAAGCAGTAGGTAACTCAAGACCGTACATTGATGCATTACTTGGGGGAGTGGTGATGTTGATGATGATGTTACAAAATTAAAACTCTCGCATTAACGAAAAGTAAGGAAAACGGGATTGGTATGAATCTATATTTCAAGTACAGTTGATGAAAAAATAAAAAAATAAAACAGAAAAAAATGGTTTGAGTTTTTTTTTTAACTTATTATTATAAGACATTTAATAAAATGCAAACATAAATGAAACCGAGTACCGATTGAAAAGTTTTTTTCGTTAAGAATAATTTAAGCAATTTAACGTATTTTCAAGTGCTTCAAGAAATGTTTGTACTCTAATATTTATTCACCAGGCATGATGTCTAACTTTAAATAATTAATCTGTCTAAGACAGTATTTCTAGATATTATTATCATGACAGTATTTAGATAGTAGTTCTCCTTTCGCTCTTGGCTTCCATATTCAAATTAAATGTAAACATATTTAAACAGGGCAGTAAAAGTATATTCAAATAAGAAAATCCATCATTAGTCATATTAAAAAGCGGCAAACGAGCATGCGACTCACCTGATGGTAAGTAACTACTGTCACTACTGTACTGAATTGCACGAGCTTTGCTGGCATTTTAAAAAGAGAACGCACTTTTCGTTCTCCAAGTCGTGTTGGTCCAGAAAAATCGCTGGTGGTTCATTCCACAAGGAAGATGTGCGAGGAAGAAAGCTCCTAGAAAATTGCAGTGATGGACCGCCAATCATCCAGATGGTTTGGTTGGTATCACGAGCTTTGTCGCCACGTCCGATGGAATTTAACAGCAGGAATTAGTTTGAATAATTCTTCTGAGCACTCCTTATGGTACTCCCTGTGTGATAGAATATGCAAAGAGATGTGACATCTCTTTGCTGCGCTGTGAGCCAAACCGATGAGAAAGATCTGAGTTGTCGACGATGAGACCAATCAATATGCGATAAAGTGTAAGGAGCTGGCCCAGGGGTGCCCTGGTTCAGAGATGAGTACGGTATGCGACGTGAAGCGGAACTTGCGCCTTGTAAAGTTGTACTGTCCCGCTCTACAAAGCACGCCAAGTTTTTAAAGGCTAATTTGGCCTTCCCTTGTAAGTGACCGCGGAGCTGAAAGTAATTCAATTGACTGAGGCAACGAAGGGAGAGCCCTGAAATTGAGGTGATACTATAAAAGGGTAATTTTAGTGGTAAATGTGCAAATTTGTGTCTTCTGAGGATTGAACTGGACTAGATATAGTCGCCCCAAATCCGAGACTTTATTCCACAAAGACTCTGCTTCAGACACAAGTTTATTCCGGCACCCGACGACGTGTTCTCGAGAAATATTAGCACGGCCGGCGTATGAGTCATCGCCAGTTCTGTCATCTGAATAGCAATGAATGTTACTAGTTTGTAACATATCGCTGATATGCAAAAGTAACAGGGTAGGCGATAGCACGCAGTCTTGTGATACACCAGCCTTCACAGGCTTGAGACGATTGGATGCTCTGCCTGCCATTGCTTGCAGCGGCCTTTAAAAGAGCATGACATACCCAAATCCGTTTCACACTGAGACATATCTCCAAAAAACACAAATTTAAGACAGTTTACTGAATACACTTGTAATTTTCCATGGGACTATAAATAATATCCTACAGTAACGTGGCTCCCTTTCCAATTCCCAAATAAATTGATTGCTACTGTAATTATTTGATTAAGGTCTAATAAAAGAATTCATCATCTGATAGAACCTATTCATAGGATAAACTACAATTGTTTCCCTTTTATATTTATCATCATCATCATTATTACAGCCCTTCACAAGTCCACTGCTGAACGTAGGCCTCCCCAAAGCTCGGTCCTGAGTCACCTGTATTCATCGACTTCCTGCATGTCTTACCAGGTCGTCACTCCATCTAGTGGGGGGATGCCCTACACTTCGCCTACGCCTGTACGCGACTGCCACTCGAGAACCTTTCTTCCCCATCAGTTGTCGATTCTTCGAGCTATATGGCCGGCCCACTGCCACTTCAGCTTACTAATCCTATGTTATGGGCTATGTTGCTTACTCTAGTTCTACTGCGGATATCCTAATTTCTAAGTTTATCACGCATAGGAACTCCGAGCATAGCCCTCTCCATAGCTCGCTGAGCGACCTTGAGCGTCCTCATATGGCCAGCAGTGAAGGACCACGTCTCAGATCCATAAGTCATCACTGGCAACACGCACTGGTTATAGAATTTGGTTTCTAGGTTTTCAGGTATACCTGACGAGAAGATGTGTCGTAGTTTCCCGGACGAATACTTTTACATTCAGTCAGGTTTTAATTTGTTCGATAAATAATTTTGAGCCTTTTAATTTAATTTTTTTTTTGAGTAGGCCCATTAAATGGCCTTATTTTTTCTTATTGCACTCAATGTCATTTTAATCGTTTTGGCTAGCTTCAAAATAGGAGGAGGATCTGAATCCGAGTTTATATCGTGTTCTTTGATTCTTGTATTTTTTAATCCATTACATCCTATAAAAATTCACTGCTGAACATAGGGCTCAATCATAAATTGCCTCATGGGGTGATTTTGCCATAGTTGCCACGCTTGGTAAGTAGGTTTGCAAAAAACATTTTTTATTATTTTTAGTTGTTATCAGGAAGAGGCTGCTGCCCATCTTCTGTTTTCTTGTACTTTTAATATATAGCTTATATTTTTGGGATGATGCCATACAAAGTCAGACAAAAATCCAAAAATATGATATATCCACATAATATTAGGAACCTTCAAGAAAAGAGCTTACACCTTTCTAAAAGGCCGGGAACGCATCTGCAATTCCCCTGGTGTTGCGGTTGTTCATGGGCGGCGGTAGTCACTTACCATCAGGTGAGCCGCATGCTCGTTTGCCCCTTATTCTATAAAAAAAAAATTAATAAGCTTTCCTTTAATTTTTCTACAAGCTATATCTTAGTATGGCTTCAGAAGCTATTATATGGAAATAATTTTTATTTATTTAGCTCGTTAAAGTATAAAAAGTACGTGTCACGTTGTTTATCTGCGATGGACTCCTAAACTACTGAACTGATTTCAATGAAACTTTGCACACTGTGTGCATTTTGGTCCAACTTGAGAGATAGGATAGTTTTTATCCCGATAAATGGCCCTCAAATTTTTTTTATTGCGAATTTAAGGATTTTTATAGGAAGGGTCTTTGGAAAGGGCAGAACAACGTCTGCCTGGCGAGCTAGTTTAGTATAATTCCTCTATCCGTGTGTATGTGATTGAACTCCTTCTAAACGGCTGAACCGATTTTGATGAAATTTTGTGTGTGTGATTAAGTTGATTCAATAATGATCCAGATTCTCAATTGGACCCGATAGGTGGCGCTGTTGTCGAGTTCCAGAAATCACCTGTGTGAAGCCGGGGCTGGTCGCTAGTTTCAAATAAATCGACATTTATTTTTGTATTTGTTAATGCTTTTAATTGGTTACAGTAACAAATCCTTAACATTATTTATAGAACATCAAAGAAATCTCTCCCGCTCAAATACTATCAGTAAATTATCAACATACTTTCCAAAATCTTAAATTTAAATCTGTTTTATTCAAGGATTCTGAAAAGTCACATACTCGTGACAAATACAGAGTGGAAATACATTTTCACCTCTTGGCATAATAAGTTACATATTTCGAAGATTGATGCATCTCTTTCGTTCATCAGATGTCGCTAGTTCAAGTTTTGTGTTACACATTGTCATATAATTGAAAAGTTGCGTTTTATATAAAATTTGATCGGTTACTCGAGTTTTAGATAAATACACAAAACAATGCCTCAGTGGTTTGTTCTTTAATGTTTATGGCATTTTTAACTCTTTTTTTTTTAATTTTTCTGCGTTTAGGAATATAATATGTAGTTTGGTTTATTCATTTACAATTTATTGTCATTGCTCATGGGGGGTATATTGCCATAGTTGCCACGCTTGGCGAGCGGGTTGGCAACCGCAGTTTTTTTTTTTTTGGCTATTATCAGGAAGATGCTGCTGCCCATCTCCTGCCTGTTTCCCTTTGTCGCCTTTTACGACACCCACGGGAAGATATGGGGTAGTGGATATTCTTAACCGCCACTACACGGCAATGATGATGACATACGGAACTGAGACGTGGTCCTTCACTGCTGGCCGGATGAGGAAGCTCAAGGTCGCTCAGCGAGCTATGGAGAGGGCTATGCTCGGAGTTTCTCTGCGTGATAAACTCAGAAATGAGGATATCCGCAGTAGAACTAGAGTGACCGACATAGCCCAACGGATTAGTAATCTGAAGTGGCAATGGGCCGGCCATATAGCTCGAAGAACCGACAACCGATGGGGAAGAAAGGTTCTCGAGTGGCAGCCTCGTACCGGCAGGCGAAGTGTAGGGCGTCCCCCCACTAGATGGAGTGACGACCTGGTAAGATATGCAGGAAGTCGATGGATGCAGGTGGCTCAGGACCGTGCTTTGTGGCATTCTTTGGGGGAGGCCTATGTTCAGCAGTGGACTTGTGAAGGGCTGTAATGATGATAATGATGATGATTTACAATTTAATTAATATACGCAAATATGAGATTTTGAGAGATGACTACATGTGTGTGTCATTTGCCGAAGAGACTATCGGTCCGTGGGGTCCACGTGCGGTGAAGTTCCTAAGGGAACTCTGTCCGCGACTGGTCATCGCTGTTGGTGATAAGAGGGCTGGTTCTTTTCTCGCTCAAAGGCTGAGTATAGCCACTCAGTGAGGAAACGTAGCAAGCGTTTTTGGCACGATGCCACGGGGAGTAGGACTGTATGACTATTTAAATTTTTAGTTTTAGTTTTTCTTTATTATAAGTAATACTTAAGGGTAAAATGGTCATCCGGTGAATAAGGTCACTTTCTTATAATTCAAAAATTACAGCCTTGTTTACATGGATGGCTCTGTGATACCATAGCTCTTCATCAGTCAATCAAATAATAAAAGCTCAAAACAGCGCATCTTTCTCGACGATATTTTAACAGTTGTCCATTACATTAAATATTTTAGTCGATTTTAGTATTGTGTAGTGTAGTAATTTTTTATAAGTTGATTTTTCGAAGTGTTCCTAATTATTGACAAGGCTTGTTTGCTATTTTTTCTTAATATAATAGTTATACGTAGGTCACTCAATAAGTTTTGAGATACTCAAAATTTAAAAATGGAACGCACCCGTGTTATAATTATATGTTTCTAAAAAGCAAAATTATTTAAAAATAGAACTCCATAAGCCAATTGATCAATATTAAAATAAAAAAACAAATTTATTAATTACAAAAACAATTCTATTAATTTTCCTGCAACGCTTCCCGCGCTTTTCATTTAAAACGATGGATCCAAAGAGATTTAAATATATAGGTATACTATAGAGCGGACATTGGAAACATTTACATACAAAAACTTTGAGCTAGTGCGCGTGTGGTACCCTCTAGCTAAAGATAGCAAAACAACGCTAAGCAATTATTAAGGCAACATTTTAGCTATTACCCAGTAGATGACGCTAATAAATATAACCTCGTTTTAGGAATGTTACCGTTTCGATATCAAAGTATCGATAATGTCGTTAAAGATTACTAAGTTTGAAATATGTATAATACATGTATAATACATGGGCGGCGGTAGTGACTTACCATCAGGTGAGCCGCATGCTCGTTTGCCCCCTCTCCTGAACAAAAAAAAATTAAAAAAAAATGCTTTTCGTTATAATAATAGGAAATATACATGATTGTTTTATTTTATAAATCTATTTATCATGACTTTCATCACACGAAAAAAATCATATTAACTCTTTACGCCCCTTTAGTGTCATGAAATAAAATATTTAATTTCCAATAACTAAGAATCAATTCAAACAGCAGTCACTTTGGTTGCCACCTTGGTGGCATGACGTCACTCGGTCCATTAGCTGCTATAATAATAGCATATGGTTGATCGGTCGGCGTTAATGACATGTCGAGAAACGCCAAATCCAATAAGAGAGCGCCTCTTTTTTTTAAATTAGTTTCTATTACAAAAATACACTTCAAATCTAAAATATTTTAGGAAAACACTGAATTTAAAAGCCGTTTCACGATTTTTCACGTTTCATCAGCTGCAGTACTAAAGACACTACCCACATCAATAAAAAAAAATATTTTAAGTTTTTACCTTATTTTCTAACTCAGGCTTAACCTACAACTTCTTGCATCTAATGTCTTTAACAGTACAAATTGTTTTTAATATAAGAAATCTATTGCCCTCTCCTAACACTGTAAGCGAAGATCTATAATGGCTTTGTCCTTGAAAACCACCAGACAATGAAGCCCAGTGTATAACCACCAGACAATGAAGCCTGGTATATAAAAGAGAAGAATTGCTGTATTGCTGAACATCAACACAGCAAGTATCATCAGCATACTCATAAGCAACACAGAAAATCTCATCAGCATGCTTAAAAAAATTCCCACCCTTGCTCCACATAAAGTAGGGTACTTAGCATAGTTAATATATGCTACTCATTTTTGTTGGTATGGGTACAGTATCGTTGACTATTTTACCTCCTTAAATATTGTAAAGGATTAAATCGGCATCCTGTGTATTTTTTTATCGATAATCCCAATCGATGAACATCGTCAATCACTAGCATTAAAATTGGTAACTAAATAGTGACGTTTACTGGATAACAGAGGGCACTTATTACAATAAAAATAAATTTTCTAGAACCATCTACTAGAAATGATAAAATTTAAAGATAATTCGGTAAATATATGTTATATTTACGATAATATACTGAAATCACGTTCATATTTTGCTCCATATCGTGACTAATGCACCACTGAGCATATTTGAGAAAAAAAAAGATTAGAAACGAATGCGTCCTGACTTTTTGACGATGTCACTAAGACTAAATGACAAAAATCGGAGATATATCCTATAGGACATATTATAAGTTACAGACGACAATTTTGCTACTGATGTCCGGTCTATTACTACTACTACTACTACTTAAATGTCTTTAGATGGATCTTAACACTGAACATTTGCGCGCTATGATATATTATGGTTTAAAATTGGTTTAACCGAACAATTAAGTTTACAACGGTTACAAACAGCATTAAGGGACTCAGCTTCATCACGCGCAACAATTTTTAGGTGGTTTGCTTTCAAAAGGGGTAAAATTATGATGACTAAAGATGCGGGGCCCCGCAAACAGCATTAACGGCAGAAAATGTATGGACTACTGAAATGTTGGTGCGAGAAGACCCACGAATCACATATACGGATATTGGAAACATTGTAGGCATTAGTTCGGGGAGCATTTATACCATCCTACAGCAACATCTTGGAGTGAAGAAGCTTTGTTGTAGATTGATCCCTCGTTTGCTCTCCGAAAGCGAAAAACAGTACGTGTGGATTGGTGCCATGAAATGCGTCTACGTTTTGAAAACGGGGCATCTAGGCGTGTTTTAGAAATCATTACTCGTGACGAGACAGGGATCTATCAATATGATCCGAAAAATAAAAGGCAATCAATGGTATGGGTCTACTCAGAAGGACAGTTACTGACAAAACTGCAAAGACCTCGCAACGTCGGCAAAAAATGGTGGCTAGTTTTTTTTCACAGAGCGGACATTTGTCGACGTCATTACTGGAAAATTGTAGGACAGTCAACTCTTAATATGGTATGGTATACTACAGTTGCATTACTCAAAGCTTTTTAAGCTGTGCAGGAGAGAAGACCAAAGACCGGGCTTCGAGGAATCATGCTGCATCACGATAACGCCTCTTCACATACCTCCCTTAGAATAAAAGGATTTATTGAGGAATCTGGTGTTGAAACTCTAAGTCACCCAACCTACTGCCCTGATTTAGCTCCTTGTGATTTCTTTTGTTCCCAAGAGTCAAAGAAAAAATGAATGTCAAGTCTTTTTCAAGCGCCGAAGAAGCCGTGGCTGCCTACGAAGAAGCGATTTCCGACCTGTCAGATCGTGACTGGTAAAAGTGTTTTCAGAGTTGGTTTAGGCGAATGGAAGTTTGTATAGAGTATGATGGAGAATATTTTGAAAAGATGTAAAATAAATATTAATAGTATATAGAATACGTTTTATATATCTCAAAACTTATTGAGTGTCCCACCTGGTACTTTGTGTTTTTGTTTCTGTCCTCTTCCTAGTTTTGGTTATATAGGGCGGCAAAGCTTAAAGTGACCACATTACCGTCACGTACCTTTTAGTTAGATTTAATTTTATGTCATGATTGAGCAATAGAATAGAATAGAATAGAATAATTTTTTATTCAATATTGATTATAACATAATTCTTATTGAAAGTCATTTTTTATTTACCACTGGTTCGGAAAATACCTCTGTCCTGGGATGAACCAGCAAAAATCCCAGAAATAAATATATAAAATATAACAAATATTACAAAAACAAACACTAACCATTACATTTTCCTAACAAATTAACTTCCCCGCTAAGTAATTTGTCAAATATTTCACCTCGTTCCTCAGCCACGAAGGCGGCGCCAGCCTTCGTGGCATGAAAAATAATGAATATCCTCATCGAGACATATTTTGTGTTTTTTTTTATAGAATACTGGTGACAAATAGGCACACAGTCCACCTGATTGTAAGTGGATGCTGAGGCCCATAAACTTCTACATTTGTCCTGCATTAAGAATCAAAATGCATATGCGTTGTCACCCCTGAGGACTACGATGGAATGCCTCGCTTCCAGTAAAAAAATGTCTCCGTTCTCTACACTCACCATACGAAACACAGCAGCATTAAACACAGGACAGTATTCTGTGAGAGCGTGTTCCTAGCCCGGTCGAGCCGACCCATTCGTGCTACAAGCATAATAAAGATGCAGCTTGGCTCTACCACGGTACAAAGTAATTTATATCGAAAATTTGTGTTTGTCAATGATGGTGAAATTCAAAGATATATTTTACAACTAACTGACGAATGTTCGTAAACAATATAAACAATTATTCCCGTTAATTATAGAGCATTTTAACAAACACAAGCACGTCCTGTTATTTGCATTCTAAACACGAACCAAACAAATGTTATTTGCTTTTCTGGACGTTGTAACTGTTTGTTATTTGTCAGCTCAGTGTATTTTAGGTAACATAATATTGCCTTTTAGTACAAATTTTAGAAAGATAATTTATATTCTCTAAGAAAAGAACAAAAACACTTGAGTAATTTTTAATTATTAAAACGGCTGCAAAGAATACTTATAGGATGGTTATACACAGAAAATAGCGCGACCCTTGCGTTGGCAGTACTTAATAACATATTTTCCTCTGTCTACTACTGTAGGTGAACCCTGCGTTTGTGTGCGTGTATTGCGAGACGTTTGTGTGAAGCTTACACACTCTCGTTCTCTCTGATTATACTACACCACTACAACCTGAGCTTTTTATAATTTGATCAAATTTAAAGTTACAGCTTATGTACATCCCACTGCTGGGTACAGGTCTCCTCTCATTTCTAAGACGGTTCTAGGGCAAGGAAATGTCCACCGCGCTGCCGCAATGCGTGTTGGCGAACTTCACATATCTTCCAAATATTTTTTTTGTTCTTATTTCTCAAGCATGCAGGTTTCCTCACGATGTTTTTCTTCACCGCCGAACATGTGGTAAATTAACACATAAAATTGCAATTACAATTTCATTGGTGCCGACGGGTAGGTATCGAACTTTACAGCGAGCGATTAACTCCTGAGCTAGCACGGCTTGTGCTGAATATACTGCCTCTGTATGAGCTCTGAGTTAGGGTTGAATGGAGTGTCAGAAACACGGAGACAGAAACAGCACAAGCATGTGACTCAAACTTACAAGTATTTTAACGCAGTAGCCAGTGAGTGCTCTAACCGGCGAATCAGTGCAAGAAACTGCCAAAAAAATAAACCGTTAATTGAGCTGCGGTAGCTCACTGGTTAAGCGCTTGCTCTAAATTTATCAGAACGTGAGCAACCCGGATTCGATCCCCGCGAATAATTCATTATCAGTCAAACTGTTATTTTATGCTGATGTTCTGTAAAAGTTTGGACCTGTTCGTGGTGCAGCCACATTAAAGCTGCAGCGTAGCTCTACCACGTGAAAAAATCTACCATGAGAAGGTTAATAGATGCAGGCAGCTCAGGATATGTACTCACAATGATGATGAAATTGGCTTTCCAATTTCGACGAGTATTTACTCGTGATAAGAAAACAACATAAAAGTAGTAATTAGTCGGTCTCTAGAGCTTCGACTTTCAATCAGCAGATTGCCCTGTGAACATTTGAGATCATTTGCAGAATAGCAAATAGCTAATTCCATATTAAGGT
Organism: Parnassius mnemosyne; assembly: GCA_963668995.1. Classification (NCBI taxonomy): domain Eukaryota; kingdom Metazoa; phylum Arthropoda; class Insecta; order Lepidoptera; family Papilionidae; genus Parnassius; species Parnassius mnemosyne. Next base: position 4,317,680 of record CAVLGL010000090.1, on the reverse strand, counting down.
GAATCATTTAATGATATTTATTATAATAATTATATCATGACTCACTTTGGATATGGTGGTCGTTCTAATTTTGTGAGTTGACATTATAATAAATATATGGTTAAACAGCGCCATCTCTTACCAATAAAACGTACTAGCAATTCTATTTTCCACAAAGCACGAAGCAAAGAAGGAAGTTATAGTCAGATATTCATAGATGTCGTATTAATTAAAAATCACAAAAAAATTATTGATATTTGTGTCCACTGTCCATCTGTGCTTAAGCCACTTGAGTGAGTGCGATTTATTATGAACATTTATTATAATAACAATAATAATTTATTTTTTTCTCACCACAAAGGACATGGACATTGGATACATTACATCTCTATTTAACAATATTATGTCATTTTTAAATAAAACTAATTTTACGGATTTTATCGCGTATATTAACTTATTTTTTTATTTTTTTTATATATTCCCGACGTTTCGGGTGCTTTCCAGCACCCATGGTCACGGGGGACTGAGTTGTTTGACGTCCTGCTGTCATAGTTAGCCCGGCTACCTTCAGTTTTTTAATATTAATTTTTGGTTCGATTTACGCAGAATGAGCTTACAGTATCTTGAAGTCTAGCAGTGGTATACTTGGGTTTGGATTTGATTTTATTAATTAGACTTCAAGATACTGTAAGCTCATTCTGCGTAAATCGAACCAAAAATTAATATTAAAAAACTGAAGGTAGCCGGGCTAACTATGACAGCAGGACGTCAAACAACTCAGTCCCCCGTGACCATGGGTGCTGGAAAGCACCCGAAACGTCGGGAATATATAAAAAAAAAATAAAAAAAAATAAGTTAATATACGCGATAAAATCCGTAAAATTAGTTTTATTTAAAAATGTGTAGTGTTCGCGTAAATATAAGAAATCATTAATATTATGTCATTCGTAGGAGACTGGTGCCCGTGTAGGTTCAAAGACCCGTATTACAGGTCACCAGGCCTTTAAAGAATTTCCTAAGGAAAGTTATCTTGCATAGGTAATGTTATGCATTTTTAAGTAAGGATAACAAATAAATTAAGGCGTGCATGACCACACCTATGCCGGTAGTTGTTGGGAGCACTAAGCTCAAAGTTGTTGACAAATGTGTTTACCGGGGACAAATAGTTCGACTAGGTAAGTCCAATTGAATTAAACTACTTTTACGGATTTTATCACGTTTAATTAAGTTATTTTATATTCCCGACGTTTCGGTTGCTTTCCAGCAACCGTGGCCACGGGGGGCTGAGGTGATTGACGTCCCGATGTCAGAGTTAACCCGGAGTATCTTCAGCTTTTTAATTATTAATTTTGGTCCGATCTACGCAGAATGAACTAACTGTGTCTTGAAGTCTTGCAGTGGTATGCTTGGGTTTAGTTTTAATTTTATGAATTACAGGGTCCCAAGCAGGTGGTAGTACCCAGCCTCCCTCTCTATTGAAATGAGGATGTTTTTTAATTTCAATAGCTTCACGTATCGTCCTTGGCAGGAATCGATGTTCTTTCGCGAGAACTTGTGGTTTATCAAATCTAATGTAATGGCGGGGGCCGTTTAGGATATGATCACAAACTGCAGACTTCCCGGAACGTTGTTGCTTCACGTCAGCTATGTGTTCTTTTACACGGGTTTTTATTGATCGTTTTGTTTGCCCTATATATGAGAGACCACACTCACAATCAAGCTTGTATACTCCTGCATCTTGTAGAGGAATATTGCACTTGACGGATCTCACCACAAAGGACATAGACATAAAGAAAGAAAGAAAAAGGAAGAAAGAAAGAAAGAAATACTCCGAGAAACTGAATCTAGACGTTAATTCGATAATACCTGCGTGTGCCAAACCGCCGAAGTTATATGGGTTACCAAAAATACACAAACCGAACGCTCCATTACGTCCAATAGTGAGTCAGATCGATTCGCCAACTTACAAATTGGCTCAACACTTAGCAAAAGTACTATCACCACTCAGAGGACATACAAGAGCACACACTAAGGATTCATACCATTTTATCAGTGAGATAAAAGACCTATATCTTACTGACAATGAAACTGTGGTCAGTTTTGATGTTCAGTCTCTATTTACATGCCTACCTGTTGAAGACTGCATCTCAATTGTAACTAGGAAACTAGAGGAAAACAACATGCCAGCAGAATATGCAGTATTACTCAGACATTGCCTTACATCTGGCTACATATTGTGGAAGGAACAGTTTTACAAGCAAGTAGATGGTGTTGCGATGGGCTCACCGGTATCTTACATTGTCGCCAATATTTTCATGGAGGACTTTGAGGAGAAAGCCCTGCTTACTGCACCAGTAACTCCAAGTTTCTACAAGCGGTACGTAGACGATACTTTCACAATTTTACCATCAGACAAAGTAACTGCAGTTTTAGAACATCTTAATTCCATAAACTCTAAAATTCAATTTACTATGGAGTTAGAGGCAAATAATTCTTTAGCTTTCCTAGATGTGTTAGTCATTCGAAATCCTAATAACACCGTAGGTCACACTGTGTATAGAAAAAAGACCCATACAAACCGATACTTAAACGGTGAATCCCACCATCACCCTTCACAGTTAGCTACTGTGGGCAAATCTTTGTTGCAGAGAGCACGAGGGATCTGTGACAGCAAACACCTGGCCGCCGAGCTTCAGCACGTCAAGCAGGTTCTGCACGACAACAAGCTTCGGGTTCCGCGCCTACGTCACAGTGACCGAGTGAAGCCGGCCACAGTCGAGCGTGTGCCTGCCGTACTGCCATATGTCAGAGGTGTCACAGACAAGATTGGCTACATCTTGAAGCGAGCTTCTATTAGAACATTCTTCAAGCCGCCGAAGAAGATTAGTCAGTTCTTACCATCCGTCAAGTGCAATATTCCTCTACAAGATGCAGGAGTATACAAGCTTGATTGTGAGTGTGGTCTCTCATATATAGGGCAAACAAAACGATCAATAAAAACCCGCGTAAAAGAACAGATAGCTGACGTGAAGCACCAACGTTCCGGGAAGTCTGCAGTTTGTGATCATATCCTAAACGGCCCTCGCCATTACATTAGATTTGATAAACCACTAGTTCTCGCGAAAGAACATCGATTCCTGCCAAGGATGATACGTGAGGCTATTGAAATTAAAAAACATCCTAATTTCAATAGAGAGGAAGACTGGGTACTACCACCTGCTTGGGATCCTGTAATTCATAAAATTAAAACTAAACCCAAGCATACGTCTGCAAGACTTCAAGACACAGTTAGTTCATTCTGCGTAGATCGGACCAAAATTAATAATTAAAAAGCTGAAGGTACTCCGGGTTAACTCTGACATCGGGACGTCAATCACCTCAGGCCCCCGTGACCACGGTTGCTGGAAAGCAACCGAAACGTCGGGAATATAAAATAACTTAATTAAACGCGATAAAATCCGTAAAAGTTGTTTAATTAAATGTGTAGTGTTCGCGTAAATATAAGAAATCATTAGGTAAGTCCAACTTTGACCGAGAGGTCAAACGACGGATTCAACTCGGCTGGGTAGCGTTCGGGAAATTACGACACATCTTCTCGTCAGATGTAGGTACCTCAAAACTTTAAAACGTGATTTTACAACCAGTGCGTGTTGCCAGTGATGACTTATGGATCTGAGACGTGGTCCCAGCTGGCCGTATGAGGAAGCTCCAGGTCGCTCAGTGAGCTATGGAAAGGGCTATACTCGGGGTTTCTCTGCGTGATAAACTTAGAAATGAGGATATCCGCGGTAGAACCAGAGTGATCGACATAACCCAACGGATTAGTAAGATGTAGTGGCAATGGGCCGTCCATGTAGCTCGAAGAGCCGACAACCAATGGGGAAAAAAGGTTCTCGAGTGGCGACCTCTTTCCGACGGGCGAAGTATAGGGCGAAGTATAGGGAAGTATAGGGCCACTAAATGGAATGACGACCTGGTAAGAGATGCAGGAAGTCGATGGATGCAGGTGGCTCATGACCGTGCTTTATGGCATTCCTTGGGGGAGGCCTATGTTCAGCAGTGGACTTGTGAAGGCCTGAATGATTTATGATATAAAAATAAAAAAAAATTGGACAGAATACTAAATCTTTATTTCTATCAATACCGAACATTTTTAAGCACGTATCGAGTCACTATGTTACGTGGGAGTTGGTTGCACATTGATAGCAAGCGCAACCAGGTTATGAGGTTACGTTAAGTGACATACTGAGCTTGGGAAAATAGTTTCAAACTTGTTATAAGTAATATATGTTTACATGCTGATGGACGACTGCATACATCTTGTTTCGAATACATAAATGTGAAAACAAGACAAGGTAAGAAGCTCAGTCAGCTTAAATGGCAAAGAATCCTCATATTACTTGAGGAACTAGCAATCGATACGGAAGAAAGTTTCTTGAGTGGCAGTCTCGTACCAGTGAGCGTAGCGTAGGATGGCCTCACACTAGATGGAGTCATGGCCAGGTAAGACATGCAGGAAGTTGATGGATGAAGGCGGCTTAGTACCGTGCTTTGTGGCATTACTTAGGGGAGGCTTACGCTCAGCAGTTGACGTGTGTAAGGCTGTGTTGGTGATGATGAAGGTAGTGGCTGTAGTGTTGCGTTATTGTTTAGATGATGTTTGTGCTGTAAGCTGAGCTGTAACTACCTAATTATATATGTTAAATTGTGATTTAATACTAATAATAGCTTCAGCTTGAAAAATCGCCGCTTTAATAGTAAAGAGAGTCAAGCCACATATTTGTTCAAAAAGACTTAAAATTCGGCTAAAGTTCCACCAGGTTTGATTTAATTTTATCGGATTTCGACTAATATTCTGGGCTCCTGTGCAACCGACCCTTTAACTGGTAGTGAGGTATTTCCACCTTAGTCCTCAAGGATGATAACGTATTCACATATCGTCAAGTGGACTGTGTGCTCGTTTTTCACCCTTATGTTTTGGTGTACAATAAATAATAAAATCATTAATAAATAAAAATGATAAAAAAAAAACAAAGAAAACAGCACGTATATATATATATACAAACGTATTTCTCTGTTTTTTCCATGGACAACGTTAGATTTCTATATATATATATATATATCTTTTTAAACCCCCTACGATTAACAGAAGAATCTCTAGTAGGGGTTCTCGTACACCAATTTGAGAAACCTTGATCTAGTGCAATCAATATAGTTTTACCGGCATCTATTAATTTTTTTTGGCATTTTCCATAGTCTCGTTTTATTACACCTGCGGGATGAAATGGAATGTTTTAATTTAATGATGAAATGGAATCTTTAATTTAACATTTCAGAAATACGTATAACTTATACTAGATAAAATGTTTTTGAAATCTGTACATTTTTTATTTTATTCTATCAAAACCACATATCATAAGTTGTTACCGTTTATAATTTGTAACATAGTAATATATTATAGCGTTACAAACTATAATGTTACACGATAGAGAATACAAGCGTTCGCAATCTATATAAAGTGCGGCGAGCTCCTGTTTGCGAGGTTTCTACGACAACAAGGCCATTGCCGCTAGTCAAGTGCAGTACGGTTCGCAAAGAAAATTAACATTTGGATTATAACTCAAAATATACTACAAGTTATGAAGATTAAAAAATGTCTTGCTTTGCAAGAATATTCTTTTTGCTGTGTTAATAAATATCAAAGTCGTCACACTTCTTCTTCTACCGCTTTCAATAGATTGTAAACTCAAACTGTCTACAAAAATACGCTACGGCATAAAATTATTCATCACACTCCATTTTTAACCCCCTACGAAAACATTGGGGTGTTATATGATTCTAGTGAGTATCTGTGTATCTGTGTACCGGTCTGTCTGTGTATTTGTGTATCTGTGTATATGTGTAACGGATAAACCAATTTTGATTAAGTTTTTTCGTTTGAAAGGGGTCATAATGGAAAGTATTCTTTGATATATTTCATGACAATCTGTTCAGCCGTTTGAAGATCATCAGACTTTTTTGTTTCGGGGATAGTTTAAAATTTTTATTTTTAAACAGTATAGTGGCGGTTAAGGATATCCACTACCCCATATCATTCCGTGGGTATCGTAAGAAGTGACAGTGGGAAACAGTCAGAAGATGGGCAGTATCAACCTGATAACAGCAATATTACAATGAAAAACTGTGGTTGCCAACCCACTTGTGTTTGGCAACCCCAGTTTTAAATTGTATATATCTATCATCATTTTATTTATAATACCTATGTAAATAAAATTAGAGAGGTTTGCATTTGTACGCGCATCATGGAAAAACTACTGGATAGATTTCAATAAGGTTTTCTAAGTTTTGTTTCTAAGATACTTTGCCCTTATCTAAAAAAAAAAAAAATATTGCGATATCTTCATTTAACATAAAGTTGTTAAGAAACAACGATTTTTACACGGAGTTTTTCACACGATCAACTGTACGTCGCTTGGAATAACGGAGCAGCGAATAACGTTGTTTACAAAGAAATTTTATTGTTTTGACGTTTTTTTCTTCGCACATATGTAAACTTTATCAAACAAGACACGCGGACGAATTCGCGGGTGTCAGCTAATTTAAAATAATGACTGCATTTTATAATTTTATTTTCGCACGCTACTTCAAATGAAGTCCGGTTAAGTCCGGTCTCTTAGAAAACCGTCGCCGCTTCTCTCCCGTAATGGTCGCATCCGTTGAGTCACTGCCCGGGCTAGGATATCCGAACTACGCGTGAAAACGTTCTTGCAGTGATAGCAAATATACACATGTGTGTATAATGCAACTATAATTATATTTGTAATATTATTGTACTTAATTAACTCATTCTTTAACTTCATACATGTATGTACCTATGTACGAGTATTTTTTTGAGGTTGAAGGGGAAGTGCCGCAAAAACTAACCAAGATGTACTATAGTGCAGTCAAAAAAACTATTAAAGTACTATTTAACTACCATTATTTAACACCAACGGATAAAATCTATAAAAATACTAAACTACTCAATATAAATAAACTTTATATATTATACATGCGTACTAGTAAAAAAAAAATACTATTAAAATCAACCCATTCTATAACTACTTTTCTAAAAGATCACACCGATATTGTACTCGAAATATACACAAGCTAGCGCTGTCTATCTATAGAACTGACGTAGGAAGGAAAGGCATTAAGTTTGAGGGAGAGCAACTCAACAACACGCCGCCTAATTGTGTGAAAGAATGTAGCACTATATTGCATTATTCAAAAGTCGCCTGTCAAATTACTTATTCTAGTTTATATTTGTTTTGGACCGCATTTTTTTATATTTGATTGTTATGTATTTACTATTTATCACTGTTAAGCGAACTGTATATTGTTCTTATGTGATAAATAAATGTCTTTAACCTGAAGTTAGAGTAATAGGTAGACAGTTAAAATTTTCACAGAATGTGTATTTCTGTTGCTGCTATAACAACAAATAAAAAAAGAAATACTAAAGAGGGCTCACCTACTAGCAACGTGTTTTTTTTTTTTGCATACATAGTAATAAATCTTGTATGATGGTACGGAACCCTTCATGCGCGAGTCTGACATTGGCCGGTTTTTTTCTTAAATAGGATAAACGTCTCGGGTGGTTCCATAAAATGAATGATGAAGTTGTACGACATTCGAGCTTGTGATTTTGAAAAATACAACGAAAATGTTTAAAAAAAATGACTTTTAATTCGTGGCAACTACTCCTATAGCAAATAGCTCCTCTAGAAGTCTCCCTATGAGGAAGGCCTATGTTTAGCAGTGGACTTTTGATAGAATGTAAGGAATGACTGTATGAATGAAGGCTTAAAGTGTGTAGCTCTTACAGAATTATTATTGTTACAAGTTTCTCGTCCTCACTAGCCTATAAACAGACCTAATCCTCTCCTATAATAGGAATTGGTCATAATTCCCCCGCTTGGCAGGTAGCCATCAAGAGGCATTTCGCACCCTTGATACCGATTTCCATTACCAGTGTGCTTAATATACGGCATACGCGTGAATTCGTTCCAATCCATGCCGACGCACGCTGACATGCTGCGCTTGATGTGAATTCTACACACTATCCGTATACGCACTTCTCAAAAGTTTGCACAGACTAGCTTAAATAACACAGAGGTCGCATATACTGTACAAATAAGTGGTGTGTAGCAAAAGTAAGGAAAAAATGATACGCTTATTGAACATCTATATCTATATATATAATGAATAAAACGGCCAACTGTACTAGATTTTCATCATCCAACACTGTAGTAATATAATTAAAATAATCCCATTAAGTCTTGTCTTGCATGTCTCAGATTCCTTACAATGTCCCGTTCAATGCCACATATACCGTTACAGCCTATTAAATTCCCCTGCTGGAATAGACCTCCCCCATAGAAGGCCTTATAGGGCAATATTAAGGGCGGGGGATATTTGCCATAGTTGCCACGCTTGGCAAGTGGGTTGGCAACCGCAGTTTTTAATTTTAATTTGTTATTAGGAAGACGCTGCTGCCATTCTCTTATCACACCCACGGGATGATAATACATAATAGTGCTACACATGTCAGGCATTCAAATCAAAGAAGATTGTTTACATGGACAGATTTCATGTTTAGTTATTGTTGAAATTGAAAAATGTTTCTTTAATTACGCGTGAAAGCTGGCAGACCACTGAGTTTTCAGCTATACTTTAATAATCGGTTTGCAATAAGACACGGTGGGAAACCACAATGCGGTTTTGCTGTTTTCGAAGTAAAAAGTTTTATATTGAACTACGGCGATAGAGCTCTCCGAATTTCAAAAGCCTAAAACTTACAATTTGTAAGGTATTGTGAAAATATGTAATGGTTGACTGGGAGAGAAAGCCCTATGGCATTAAATCCGCCATATGTACAACTTTGTGCGTGAAATATTAAATAAATAAATAGATATAAATAAAATAAATAAAATATATGGTATCGAAGATATGGTAACATTAAGTCAGGCAACTTTCTGCTTTTATTCATTTATATCTGGTTTCTTTATATGGACCAGTTCCATTTTCCCCACAATTTGTAGTGCAGATACAAGGTAAGGTATATGAATTAATCTTATATAAAATAATATTCTAAAACAAATTTATTTTGACGTCTAGAATTAAAATTAAAATTGATAAAAATTATTTTACCTACATCCGCTCAATAAAACACCTCCCGTCCTCCTTCAATTGCGTTTGCACTATCCTTGTCACCACTAATCCCATCACCAACAACACCAACCAGTGGTTTTACTACGACTTTAATATAATGAATTGCCGCAAATAGGGTGACAAACGAGCACACAGTCCACCTGATGGTAAGTGGTTGCTGTGGCCCATAGACATCTACATTTGTCCTCGTTTTTTTTTTTACTTATTATAAGCCAGTGCTTGACCACAATCCCACCTGGTGGTAAGTGGTGATGCAGCCTTAGATGGTAAACCGCATTGTCTTATTGTAACAAAAGCCTGTTCACTCTTGCCTTGAAGACGCCTAGATTGTATTCGGATGGAAAGATAGACGCCGGCAAATTATTCCACTCCTTTTCTGTACGCATTATAAAGGACGAAGCAAACCGTTTGGTTCTAATGCGTGGAATATCGACAACAAAGGGATGAAGACCCGCCGACTGTCTGGTTGTCCGATGGTGGAAAGGAGAGGGAGGAATTAAAGCGTGTAATTCCTGCGCACACTCACCGAAATGCATCCTATAGAATACCGAGAGACTGGCTACCCTGCGCCTGTGCTGACATCCAATCCTGACAAGATTGGTTTCTACCAAATCAAGGTCACCAATAAGCCTCTTAGCACGTCTCTCCACTGAGTCCAATGCTGCCAGATGGCATTTTGCAGCACCAGCCCATATGTGACAACAGTACTCCATGCACGACCGGACTTGCGCTTTATATAAGGTAAGAAGCTGCCCCGGTGTGAAGTACCGCCGCACCCTTGCAAGGACACCAAGTTTCCTTGCGGCTGCTTTGACTCTGGACTTAATGAACCGCCCATAGTTTAGGTTCGGAGAAAATTCAATCCTTAACAACTGAAGGCGGTCAGTGTACTCCAAGAATACATTCCGGAAAGTAGGAGCCAAGGTGAGCGGGCTCTTTTTAGCGGTGAAAAGATACGCTTGTGTTTTGGAGGCGTTAAATCTCACGAGATTGGCATCGCCCCATTCGGAAACTGCCTGTAGTGTGAGACTCACACGCTCAACCATAGCCTCTCTTTCTGACTGGATTTGATCAAGACTGGCCCGGGTGCTTGGTTGGTATCTCTCCACAACTGTGTTGTCGTCTGCATACCCATAGATATCGGAAATGAGCAGATCATTAATATGCAGCAGGAAGAGAGTTACGGAGAGAACGGACCCCTGAGGAACACCGGCGTTAGTCGCCACAGTATTGGATGAGCAGCCATCAACGATGACCCGGAGAGACCGTTCACTCAGAAAGTCCTTTAGTCAGACAATTAGGCCAGAGGATAAGGCGTACGCTGAAAGCTTGCCAAATACACTAGCGTGCCAAACCCTGTCAAAAGCCTTCGAAACATCGAGGGAAACAGCAAGTTCTTCACCACTGTTCTCGAGGGCTTCGCCCCATATGTGAGTGGCATACGCTAGAAGGTCCCTAGTTGATCGATTTCGGCGAAACCCGTACTGGCGATCACTGAGGAGATCATTTTGCTCTAGGTGTACGCTCCATAATCTTGCAGAGTATGGAGGTAATTGAAATTGGCCTATAGTTGGCAGGGTCGGTACGGCTACCTTTTTTAGGCACAGGCTGCACATTGGCCAGCTTCCAAGATTTAGGCAATATTCCAGTACTGAATGAGAGGCGGAACAAGCGTGTCAACACATGAGACAACTCAGGTGCACATACCTTTAGAACTATAGCTGGTATACCATCAGGTCCACTAACTTTGTTCACATCTAGACTTCGTAAGGTTTTAAGAACCTCCTTGTTGGTGATACGGACCTCAGACATAGAGGTACCGCATTGAGGTTATTGAGATGGTACGCTGATACTACTGTCCAGACGCGAATTGCAAGCAAAAAGAGAAGCAAATAAGTCCGCTTTCTCCTTAGGCGCATGCACCAGTGAGCCATCTGGTTTTACCAGCGGAGGCAGTGTAGACCGATAGAAGTTTGTCTCGACCGCTTTGGCGAGAGATCAAATAAGCTCTACTGCCAGATGGTTTGACAGAGAGCTTTGTGCCGATGCGTTTAATGCGGTCGAAACTGGCTTGACGTAATGCCTTTTTGCACGACTTGGCGGCTTGGTTAAAGGCTGTCTTCTTAATGCTAACATCCGGAGCTTTACGATCTCGAGCATCGACCCAGGATAAGTACGCCATATGCTTGTGCTTTTCAGCACGAGCGCACTCGGCGTTAAACCAAGGGCGAGCTTTACCACCAATGGGCACGTCAGCAAAGGGGATGAAATACTCCATCGCTTGACGTATCACATTGGTTATGGCTTCCGCGCAGCTCGATGGATCTCCAGAGGAGAAGCAGACCTGGCGCCAAGGATAGGATGCAAAGAAATGCCGCATGTCATACCAATTTGCTGACTTGTATCGCCACATTTGACGCACTCCGTGGAAATCGTAGTTAGGTGGGGAATATAACGACAGAGATTTCACCAGACAGTGGTCAGAAGTTCCCAAGGGTGAGGTAACCTGAACATCGTACCTATCTGGATCGGTCGTAGCAGAAGGTCGAGGCAGTTAGCTGTGTGCCCATCCACATCAGGTTCCCTAGTCGCTTGTTGTACCACCTGGGAGAGCCCCAGTGACAAGGCAAAATTCCACGCCTCTCTCCCAGCGTGGTCGGTCTTCTGGTATGGGAACAGCCAGTCCTGATGACAGGCATTAAAGTCCCCCAGAAAAATCAACTGTACATTAGGGTACCGATTTAGAGCCACATCAGAGGCTTCACTGAGGTGTTCAAACAGCCTAGTTATCTCCTGGTCGCCTCTGTGCGATCGGTAACACAAGAATAAATAATTTTATCCATTTCTGTGTCTATCAATAACCAGATCGTAGAGAAAGTGGGGTCTTCAAGGTGACGGAGACGCTTACAGCAGATGTCGTTGCGGACGTAAACACAGACACCGGCGCGCTGATGGAAATTATGCTCCAATATGTACCCAGGGTAGCCAAGGTACGCCGCATCTAGAGGACATCTGATCTGTGTCTCAGTCAAGAAGAGTAAGTGCGGCTTGTCAGTCTCAAGGTGGTAATGGACTGCATTGAGATTACAGTGCAGGCCTCGGACGTTTGTGAGGTGCACTTTAATGGAGAGGGAGTACAACCGCCGTACCAACTTACTCTTCTTTTTCCTTTTTTTCATTAATGGTGGGAGTGAATAGGTTGAGAGAATGGCAGTTGGACGAGGCGTCACACATATAACCTAGGGACGCAAACAGAGTCCCTAGGAAATCGCCACCAGGCCCTCTCCTCCGGTTGCCAACCGGCATGGTGGAGCCATCTCAAAATTTTTCGTAAGATGGTGGGGCAGCCTTTCATGAGTGGCTGGCTCATTAATTGGGCCTTCAACTATCTACGGTCAGCTAGCAGTGCAACCGTGCTTCAGATCCCGCTAACCTCCATAACCAGGCATCTAACACTAAGAAACGGCCGCGTCGCAACCGGTCCGTATGCGTAACGCAACTGTCCAGACCCATTCTCTCTAAGAAATGGGTTTCATCTAACATCATACCGGAACACGATTTGCATCATTTGGCGGTATGTCTTTGCCAGGTGGGTGGTAACTAACCCTCGGCCGGGCCTCTCACTAGTAGAGGACCAACCTACCACCAGTATGTAGTACTGCTCGTTTAGCACTACCCAGGGGATACGTGTAGGGAATCAGGATTCAAGTAATTCCTACGGACGTGAGCAGCTTCATCCCCCTAATTTGCGAATCAAAATGCAAATGCGTTGTCAGCCGTGAGGACTAAGATGGAATGCCTCTTTTCCAGTAAAAAGGGTCTCCGGTTCTCTACACTCACCACACGAAACACAGCAATGTTAAGCTGCTATTTGACGCTGGTATTCTATGAGAGCGTGGTCCTTCCCCGGTCGAGCCGACCCATTCGTGCTACAACTATACTACTAATATAGCTGCAGCATGGCTCTACCACGTAAAAATTCTATTAATTGTCTTGAATTTGTTATATTGTCACTATTTCTATAAGGAAAAATTTAAAAAAACACTAAAAAGAATTCAATATTTTCATTATACAAATCCAACGAAACAAATATTGCACTTTTCTGTAACCTCTGTCGTTAATTTATCTGTGATCATCGGCAGTACGGAGCACGCGCTAGGCTATCTATGTTTTGAGGTAAATCGTTCTACAATGTTACTTTCTACACCAATTGAGACTATGAACCGGATTGATAGATTAACAATTTCAATACGCATCAGTTAATATACATACTTATAGATAGATAGATAGAAAATTCTGTACAATTTGGTACAAAGGCGAATTTATAGCCGAAAAGGCATTACCTTACCACCGTGTAGTGGCGGTATAAGAATATCCACTGCCCCATATCGTCCGGCGTGTCGTAAGAGGCGAGAGAAGGAAACAAATCAGATGGGCCGCAGCGTCTACCTAATAACTACTAAAAATAAAAATAAAATAAACCATGAGGTATTCTATGGAGAAGGCTTATGTTATGTAGTGTAAGTGTATGTATGTGTGGACTTTAATAGGATCTTACGGTAACGGTAACCTTTGGTAGTGTGGTGAGAGCTATCGGTATCTATAGATTTGTTTTGTTGCAAAGTAATGTCGTTCGAGCAGAGCCGTATTGAATACAACGTTGCCTATATTTAGAGTACCTAACTACTACAGATTTTGATTTAAATTCCTAGCGACGTCAGCATTTGTACCAACATTTTGGTACAAATGTTGGTACAAATATGATAAAAACACATTTGTACCAAAATGAACAACTGTGATGAAAAATGTAAGTCAGTACAAGTGACAGACCATTTGTTGACGCATGTACTTTTATTTTCAATAGATTAATTTTAGAGTGTGAGTGTACGCGCAGAGATTTCGAAATTATTTCGTTGTAGTCGTTAACAATATCGATCGGCATTAGAAGCAGTACCCGGCCATGTATTGCTTTGAATCAGTTTGCTTAAAAAGAAAGAATGAGTTCTTACCACTGATATTTAAAAAAGTAACATAATATTTTTGTTGGTGTTTAAATTAACCCACCTATGTGTGTCAATTCGTAGCGATACAAGATAATAATGTGAGAAATATTATATATTATATAATTTATTCACAGAATACCAGCGTCAAATAGCAGCTTAATGCTGCTGTGTATCGTACGGTGAGTGTAGAGAACTGGAGACCCTTTTTACTGGAAACTAGGCAATCCATCTTAGTTCTCAGGGGTGACGACGCAACTGCATTTTAATTCTTCGAGGATATATATAGATGTCGATGGGCCACAGCATGAACTTACCATCAGGTGAACTGTATGCTCGTTTGTCACCCTTTTTCTATAAAAAAAAGTTTTTTTTGGACATTTCGACCAATAAAACACCATGAAATGTTAACGCCAAAAGACTATATAGTCACTAAGCGTCACTTCCGAAGGGATAATTAACATTGATAATATTTTCTCATTTGCAATAACAGCTGTACTTATTCCCGCAGTTCTTAACCCATAACTTGCCAGTTGAACTAACAGAAAACTGAACAATCGTGGTAAATCTCTTACTCACATCAATTATCATGGTTTAAATAACGGATGCTCGACATATTCTGAGTGGGTTATGATGTTTATGGGTTAATTTGTGTTGCTTTATGGGAAAGAAATACCATCAACTGCCGTTTACAATAGACTAACATCCGACTATGAGTTTTAATTAATTACGAGAGTTAAGTACCCTCTGGCTTTTTAACCCGCTTTTATTAGCTTCCCGTTATCTATTTATCGATGTATAGCTGTATGTAACGGAATATTTTAATGTAGTTTTCACCAACTTGTAGACGGCCGATTGTCTTGAAAATTTGCAAGTATTGACAAAACCTTGTGACAAGACCGAGAATCTTTTTTTAAATAAATAAATGGTATTCGATTTTTAAAACCAAGGCGTTTTCAATTAAAAATATTTTAATATGACAGGAACAGTGGAAATATTCCATTCCCGATACTTTTAGTGCAGCCTATGTATCATAGACCGATGACAATATAATAATTTAATTATTTTAGCCTAGTATCCTGATCTTAATCACCAGGATAATATAAAATAATTTTATCTTGAGCGTGTTTCTATAGTTATTATTATATTAGCAACTATAATTTATTACTTCTCTGTTAATAGTTTCTTTTTTTTTTGCTTAAAATACTCAATCAACAGCTTTACAATTTTTGTATTTATCAATTAATAGACACAAAATTGTATCCTAATTTTTTTTTTTAGTAACAATTGTTGGTAAGTCGTAAGAATTTCAAGAAATGTTCTTGAATGGTAGCCTCGTACAGGAAAGCGAAGCGTTGCGTGGCCCCCCAATAGGTGGAGTGACAACTTCGTAACAGATGCAGGTAGTTGATGCATGTATGCAAGTGGTGGCTCAGGATCATGTTTTGTTGCGTCCTATGTTCAGCAGTGTAGGCCTATGTTCAGCAGTGGACAGTTTACCATCAGGTGAACTGTGTGCACGCTTGTCAACCTTACTTCTATAGAAAAAGTTTATCTGTGTTAGAGAGACCGTGATTTTTGTGCGACTTTTTTATTACCTTGTATGTATCTCCTATACTTTCGCTGTCAATTAAGTGATTAAAAACGAATATTTGTCGGTAGTTTATTTGACGAATAATCGTATCACTTTTACTTATAACATTCTGCACAGGATAGATAGCAGTATAGAGCACGAGTGTGTGTGAATCTACATGTGCACTCCTATTCTCTCACTTACTTAGTCGAGAGATCAGCTGCAGGACCAACAGCTTTACCATGGTTGTATCTGGGTGACTGGCTGCCGTGCCGGTGTATATGAAAGCACATGCGTCTTCCATACACCACTGTGCTTTCGGCTGCCGGCTAACCGGTAGGCGGCGACCGGACGCACGATGGTGGATCCAGTGTGTACTTCTAGGGTACGGGGATGAAACAAAACTTCTTGACTCTGGACTGTCTCGAGAAGTTTTGAAAGCACGATCTGCAATTAGAACCCGGGACTTTCTCTCCTACCCGGGACTTACTCACTTTGACTTTAATATATTATATTAAATATATATGACACTATATGACAATATATTAAACAAATATGACAGAGGGAAATTAATCGGAGATAGGCAACAGCGTCTTCCTAATAACGACTGAAAACACAAAAAAACTAGGATTGCCAACTCGCTTGCCAAGCGTGGCAACTATAGCAAATATGCTCCCTTTGAGGCAATTTATGGGGGTAGTTTAATAGGCTGTAGCGATAAGGTTTATCTTAGTGATGGAAGTTTGTATCGTAATAAGTCGATGTGTTTGTTATTTATATTTAATGTCGAAACTATTTTCTGTTCGTTTTAAAACATCTAGCAGTAAACAAAAGGAAATTTGTAGTCAGCACTGCACTTGAACATTACTGACTCGTTAATTAATTTGCTCGATAATGATCAAAAGAAAATTCATAAATAATTGTATCGTGGGAAATATACTCTTAACTATGAAGACAATCAAAAGATCGTAATGATTTCAAAGCGCTTGCGGTGTTGTTGCTTAAGGCCTTCTTGTAGTACGATGTAATGATATGAAAACGTTATCTTGCTTTCCACAATTGTCAAGCAAATTAGTACTAAAGCGTGGAAAATTAAGAAAAAACGCACGCGTGAGTGTCGTGGAGCACTCGGTTGGAACGAAGTTCCTTTCGTAGTATATTATTATTGATAAATGTATCATATTATTGATTAACAAATACAAGTGAATTAACTACTAGCATCTATTAAAACGAAGCGTCATTTAAAATAAAATAATATTTCTTTTATGGCAAGATAAGAAAAAGTGCGAGGGAGATGAATATTATTCCATCTCGCTTCCTTATAGCCGCCAAGGCCATCTACACTACGTCGTGACGGAAAAATCTTACACTTTTTGTCGCCTAGCCCCCATCCACCAAATCCGATAAAGAACTTCGTTCCAAAAACTACGTATATCTTATTTTAAAAATGTCTATCTGCGCACTGTCCGGGGTGGCCGCGAAAACTTAAGGTCCTCTTCTTGAATAATTTGACGGTATGAAAACGTTATATCGCGCCCCGCAATCGTCAAACAAATTATTGAATAAGCGAGGAAAATTGAAAAAAAAAATGTAGGTTGAACTAGCTGGGCACTGTCTGGGCATTGTTCGATTTTGTTTATTTTATTACAAGAAAAAGAAAACGAATTTGTAAAACTTGTTTTCAACATTCTCTAACAAATGATAACATTTGATAGACTTACATGTGGTTTAATTACGTAATCTCTGCATCGTAGAAATAGCTATTTAGTTTCATTTTATTTATTTATTTCATTGGAGCATTTTAATTCGTATTTTTGTCTTCACACAATCCCTCTTGGTATGTATTAATTTTATAAAATGCACAATATTTACATTTATGTTTTTAACAGAGGTTCAAACAAGTTAAATAAAGTACTATAAACTCGCCTTAAATAAAGTCATATTTCGCACGAATTACTGTGTCGTTTTCTATAAAATGTGACTTTAAAAAGTTAAACATAGTACGCAGTTAAAGTTTTATTGTTATAACTGAAGTGATTTTTCACTTTATATTATGAGTTCTTACGCGAACAATACACATTGAATGAAACTAGTTTATTTTTCGAATTTTATCGCGTTTTATTAACTTATTATGTTGTGTGTATTAAATTAAAACAGTTTGCATTATATATTTGGAAGCGCACCTTGCCTTGTATCTTCTATAACTACCGACACTAGACACAACATTATATCTATTTCTCCTGATAATGTCTCGTTTCGTGGAGCCAACATTTGGACTAAATATACAAAATAACATTTGTACAAAATGTTGGCACTGCTTGGAATGTAACAAATGACTTTTAATTCACATTACAAATTAAAAGTTTTGCAAACAATTTAAAAGATTCCGGCCAAATTTGCAGAAAAACATGGTGAAGAAAAATGAATTAAAAAAATCTTAAACATTCTGTCCTTTTTATATTTTTAATTCCAAATGCATGGTAATTCATTATTTTAATATGTAATGCTTGCAATTTTATTACGCATGCACATATTCGTAAGGGAAGTCGCTCACAGAAGAGTGCGCGTACGCGTAGTTCACATTCAATTTAGGATAATTTCAAATAACAGTAGAAGCCTTATTTACTCGTATTTCATTATTTATACGGGGTGACGATAAAGTTATCAAATTAAATGAAATGACTTATCCTATATAACGTTTTTGAACATACACAACTAAAAAAATATATAACAATTACCATTCTAGCCGCAATAGCCCTTTTTTTCGTTTTTGCCTAATTACTTATGAACGGGAAAGTGTAGGTAAATAATTACCTATGTCGATGCCGCGTGAGCACTGCGCACCTGCCGCACCGTTTCCGCTTTTGCAGGTCACTTCTGGTCAGTACACTAATATATCAAGATGTTTTATTTCGTGTCAATTTTTACGCTATTTACTCGTATTTTGTTTGAAAGATGCATTTTTTGGTTTTGGTACAATTATTTATTTTATTATTTTAATTGACATATATGAATCGCCTACTACTAATCGCCACCCGGTATTTTTAAACTTAAGTTTAAAATTTGGCTACTCTTTGAAAAATAACTATGTATGTTGACTACGACTCGGTGGTAATTGGTGATGAAGAATTAGGTGGAAAATTGCACTGTCTTAGCGTAACAAAGCCTTTTCACTTTTGCCTTGCCTTGATTGTATTTAATCGAACTGAAAGACAGACGCCAGCAGGTTTTTCCACTCTTTTGTTTTAACGAATACATTTGGTACGAATGCATGGAACATCGGCAACAAAGGGGTGAAAACCCACTCATCGCCTTGTTGACCGATAGTGAAAAGCGATGGAAGGAATTAAGGCAAGTAATTCATTCGTGTACTCTCCGAAATACATCCTATAGAGTACCAAGACAAGTTTGGTTTCAACTTTTTTTTTTACCAATATACCAATTTAGCAATAAATCTCTACACTTGAACTATTGAGAATTGTAGATGCGATGCCGGCCTTTTAAAAAGGAGTAAGCTCTTTTCTTGAAGTTTCCTAAGTTGTATCGGTTCGGAAAACCCGCTGGTGGTAATCGATTTCACAAGGAAGCTGTGCGACGAATAAAATATCTTCTAAATTGCACAGTGGTAGACCGCCAATCATCCAGATGCTGTGGATGGTATAGCGAGTTTTGTCGTGATGTGCGATGGTGCAGCTGGAATTAGTCCGAACAATTCTTCAGAGCACTCCCCGTGGTAGATGCGATAAAATACGCAAGGAGATGCAACATCTCTTTGCAGCGCCAGTGAATCGAGCCAATCGGAAAGGACTCGGTCGTCGACAATTCGAGCCACTCTGCGTTGAATGCGGTCGAGTAGAAGGAGCTGGCACTGGGGAGCCCCTGCCCAGAGATGGGAACAGTATTCCATGTGAGGCCGAACCTGCGTCTTGTAAAGTTGTAAGCGGTGTGCCGGCATGAAATTCTATTCCGTTTTGCTGAGCACGCCAAGCTTTTTAGCCAATTTGGCCTTCTCTTCCAAGTGACCACGAAACTGCACGTCACTCGATATGTCGACGCCGAGGATATGGGCTACGGTAAAGCTCGCCCGTTGATCAGGGCCTTAACGAAATAGATGAATACATAAATAATAGAATGTACACATTTCTGTCTTTATTTCTTCTTAATACTGTTTACTTGCGTGGGCTCACGACAAAAAGTCAATTTAACTCTACGATAAATTTCTCTGAGGTTTGTAAAATGACGGCGCTATATCGACTGTGCCATCAAGGGCTACATTTTATAGCGTCACTAGATAGTATCACACAATAGACAATGTTTGGCACACAAACTATATTTATCTTTAAATAAAAAGCGTGTGAACTATACAAAAGAACAAGTAAATTGAAAAAAGTTTCGTTTTGCACACGAATTTGTAAAACGAAAGTCCCGACTATATTACATTTATTATAAGAATTAATAAGATTTTTTAACTTTTAAGATACTTGTATTATACTTTGAAGTAGACAAAATTATGCAAATTATTGCTTCTTTATTTTGTCATAGATGGTTTATTATATATATATAGCTTATTATAGCTATGTATAGTGTCTTTAGTTTCTTTATTTATTTGATCGTATGTATTGGTGAAAGAATATAAACCATCCGATATTGTCCAATGAATGCCACACGAGGAGACAGACAAAAAAATAACCAAGAGAAAGAGGCTAGCAGCGTATTTCTAATAACAACTTAAAAATAAAAAACTGCGATTGTATATCAATCTGTCATGGCAACTATGGTAAACATTTCCCTTATGATGAATTATAGACTGACATCTATGGTAAAACCTTTTAATAAATAGAATAAAAGTGACAAACGAGTACACAATCCACCCAATGGTAAGTGGATGCTGTGGCACATAGACATCTACTCCTACATTTATTCTCGATTAGGAATCAAAATGCGGTTGTCACCCTTGACTACTAACATAGAATGCCTCGTTTTTAGTAAAAAGGGTCTCCGGTTCTCTACACTCACCATACGAAACACAGCAGCATTAAGGTGCTATTTTACGTGGTATTCTGAGTGAGCAAGGTCCTACCTTGTTAGAGTCCACCCACTCATGCTACAACTATAGTGTAGCTGCAGCGTGGCTCTACCACGTTTGAAGAGGCCAATGCCAGGTGTGAATATTATATATCTGGTGCATGCTATCTCAAACTTTTTTTGCAGAATAAGGGTGACAAACGAGCACACAGTCCACCTGATGGTAAGCGGTTGCAGTGGCCCATAGACACATCTATTCACGTTTGCGATTCGAAATGCAGATGCGTTGTCAGCCGTGGGTATTAAGATGGAATGCCTATTTTCCAGTAAAAAGGGTCTTCGGTTCTCTACACTCACCATATGAAACACAGCAGCGTTAAGCTGCTATTTTACGTTGGTATTCTGTGAGAGCGTGGTCGTTCCCCGGTCGAGCCGACCCATTCGTGCTACAACCATAATATAGCTGCAGCATGGCTCTACCACGTATAAGATTTCAGCTCCATGTGAAATTAAGCGATATCGACCATAATGATAATATTAAAAGTATCAACCACAATCTTGATGTCATCAGATATTTATGGCATTTCGTTTAACCCTTCCAAACATAAGGTAATGGAGTGCAAATTTTCAAGTCTCTCCACCGTCTACAGGCTGGTGAAAACTACATTAAATGATTCCGTTACATAGATATAGAGATAGATACTCGTACACGCGAAGCAAATAAAAGCGTGTTAAAAATATTATATAGTCTTGCGACACGCTTGTCTCAAGTTTAGTTAGTTAGTTTAGTTTACGACGGGCTGTTTTCCGCAACTCCACGTCTATGCGCGTATTTTGCGTGTGGGCAGGAATAATGTGATTATTCGAGCCATGAGATCTCTCCGAAGAAGCTCAACAGGCCCTTGATGTTGCATGCAACTTCGGGGAGTGATCCCGGCGTGCCGAGATGTTTAGCCCTGTATGTAGCGACCTCCGGACATTTCAGTAGCACGTGGGCCGCCGTTTCTTCCTCCCCCATACATGCCCTGCACAGGGGACTATCTGTAACACCTATAGTAAATAAATGTTTGTTAAAGGTGCCGTGTCCTGTGATAGCACTTGTTACTATCCTAATCTGCGGCTTGTTCAGTCTCATTAAAACTTTTGTTAAGCGACTGTTAATTTCAGGCAGGGCATCCCTAGCTTGTCTACAGTCTACTAGATTTTTCCAAAGCTGAGCGTGTTGAATTGTGAAGTGTCTACGTACCAGTGAACAAACGTTACCAAAGGGGATTGGTATGATTGGTTCCGGCCCTATAGTGGCCAAAGCCGATCCTCTTCTGGCCAGTTCGTCTGCTGCATCGTTGCCTCTGGATCCACTGTGTCCCTTTATCCATTGCAGGGTCACATTGTTGTTTTTACATACCTCATTTAATCGTTGATGGCATTCATATATTAGTCCCGAGTTCACCACATTACATCTCAGGGCTTGTAGTACCGCCCTACTGTCGGTCAGTATTCTGATGGGAAAGTCATTAACCTTCCTAGCATCTATTGCTATGGCCGCTTGAATGATACCCATACATTCCGCCTGAAAGACCGTGTTATAGGTACCCAGCGGTGTGCATATGTGAATATTGAGGTCTT
Source organism: Parnassius mnemosyne (assembly GCA_963668995.1). NCBI lineage: Eukaryota > Metazoa > Arthropoda > Insecta > Lepidoptera > Papilionidae > Parnassius > Parnassius mnemosyne. Next base: position 4,295,264 of record CAVLGL010000090.1, on the reverse strand, counting down.
CAGAGAAAGCTCCACAACCTACACCTTCATTTGTTTTAGAACCATCGGTGAAAATTCTAAGCTCTTTTGGGCTTAATCCTTCCGGCTGGCTGTTTTCATTTAACTGTATCTTGTATTTCTTATCGAAAACAAATTGTTTAGGAATCCTATCGTATTTGGCTTGTAGGATAGGAATTTTTGAGTGAATTCTATCAATTATGCCTGTATGAGGGACACTATTCTTACTCCAAAGATTTAGGGTCTTGAGTCTGATGGCAGCTAAAGTCGCTTCTTGTTGTATATGTAGATGAAGCGGAGTTAGCTCCAGCATCGCTTCTAAGGCTGCTGTTGGCGTAGTTCTCATGCAGCCAGTAGCAGCCATACATGCCAGTCTCTGGTAGCGCTGAAGCTTTTTAATTATGGTGGCTTCATTTGTCTTGGTCCACCATACCAGAGCGCCGTATGTGATCATGGGCCGAATTACAGTTTTGTAAAGCCACAGTATGATTTTTGGCGTCAATCCCCATCTTTTGCCAATCATGTTTCTGCATTGCCAGAAAGTTATACTGGCTTTGTTGATTTTGTTTTCTATGTGTTTATTCCAGTTAAGTTTGCTGTCCAAGGTAAGACCTAAATATTTTACCTCAGAGGATAGCTGGAGTTTTGTACTAAAAAGACTTGGAGGATGATAGTTATTCAGCTTTCGTTTTTGTGTGAACATAACTAAAACCGTTTTATTTGGATTGACGGTTAAGTCGTGTTCCCTGCACCATCTCTCCACTATACGGAGAGCCGCTTGGGTCAGGTCGCACACTATGCTTGCTGTCTTTCCAGAGACCAGTATTGTCAGGTCATCAGCATAACCTACTGTATAGAAGTGATTGTCATTTAATTTGCTGATGAGTTCATTAATGACCATATTCCACAGGAGAGGTGAGAGAACCCCACCCTGCGGGCAGCCTTTCTTAATTTGGATTGGTTGAGATTCACCAGCAATCTTTATTATTCGTGTACTGAGCATGTAAACTATCCAGTCGATCAGTGCCGGTTCAACTTTGTGTCTACCGAGTGCACCTTTTATGCTGGAGAAGTTCGTTCGGTTAAAAGCACCTTCCATATCTATGAAGGAACCTAGACATATTTCTTTGTTTTGGATGGCCTCTTCAATCTTTGTAATTACCTTATGAAGGGCCGATTCTGTTGATTTGCCTAGACTGTAGGCGTGTTGCTTGTCGTGTAGTGGTAAGTTCATTAGCGCCGACCCCCTTAATTCCCTTTCACACATCCTCTCCATCGTCTTTAGGAGAAAGGATGTGAGGCTAATGGGCCTGTAGGATTTAGGGTCAGTGTAGTCGCTCTTACCTGGTTTGGGTATGAATGTAACTTTCACTTCCCTCCATCCCCTAGGAACATATTTAAGAGCAAGACAGGCTCGCATTATGGCAGCAAGTCTGACTAATAGGGCTTTACCCCCCCACTGTAGGAGTGCCGGGAATATGCCGTCGGGTCCTGCCGCCTTATAGGGGAGGAAACTGTGAATGGCCCAATGGATTTTGTCCATCGTTACCACTCTCTGTGCTAAATTCCAGTCTTCTGCTGTTGATGTCAGTATGTCATCATGCCGGTTTGCCTCCTGGGTTACGCAGCAACCTGGGAAGTGCGTTTCAATTAGGATGCGTTGGGCTTCATCCGGCGATGTTGAGTAGCTACCGTCGGGTTTCTTTAGAGACATGGATCCCGACGTGTTCTGTTTAGCTAGAATATTCCTAATCCTATTTGCTTGTTTGCAGGTTTCTATGTTGCCACAGAATTTACGCCACCCAATCGAGCGTCGATACCTGATACATTTTTTGTATTCAGACTTAGCTTTCTTATATAATAGCCAGTCTTCATCCATTGAGGTATTCATGGCCCTATTTAGAGCTTTTCTTACCTTCTTACGTTTTCTATCGAGTTCTTTACCCCACCACGGTTGTTTTACCTCGGCATGTCTTGGTGGAGTGATTTCTGGACATGATTCATGGTAGCTGTCTATCATGGACTTAGTAACAGCTGCTACCTGTTCTTCTAGGAGCGACTGATCTGCTATAGTATTTATCCCCTCCAAAACCGCTAGCAAAGACGTCAGCCTATTTAGGTATTTAGTTTTATCTGTCTTGCGGGGATTTCTCCATGGTGGTGTAGAGGGGATATCGACCTGTAGTGCGAAGCAGATCCATCTATGGTCTGAGCATGAGGCCTCTCTCGACACATGCCATCCCGTAATTAGTTTGGCTGCTCCTTCTGTTGCAAGTGTGAGGTCGATTATAGTGCGACAGCGTTTGTTAATGAAAGTAGGTTCAGAACCTATGTTTAAAATGGTTAGGTTAGTACTAAATAAATATTCAACTAAAACTTTACCTCGTTCATTTGGTTTTTCCATTCCCCAAAGGGGATGATGTGCGTTGGAGTCCGTCCCGATCACAACCTCTAGTCCGGTCCTCTCGCAGAAGTTCACCAGCCTGCTGAGGTCATGAGGGGGAGGAGTGTCTTCCTCCGGCATGTAGACCGAGGCGACGACTAATCTACTCTCCTGTGTGTACTGTATTGCTACGGCATACATGTCTCTAGAAGAGAAATCTGTTAAAGGTTGTGCACAGATATCTTTAGTAGTGTAAATACACGCTCTAGGCTTGTCGTGTTCAGAGCTGTAGAATAACTTACCTTTTTGGTTGTTTAGGCCTTTAATTTTACCAGCCCCAACCCATGGCTCCTGGATTAAGGCTATGGCAGTCCTTTGAACCTCCAACCACTTGCGTAATTGAGCCGACGCAGTTTCGCTGTGGTGGAGGTTGGCCTGCACTAGGCTAGTTTTGGACGAAGGGCACGCCATCATTGATCGCGTCCTCCCCGTCCCCGCCCAAAAATAGGCCTGCCAGAAGATCTCGGGTTTCATCGTCAGCCACCGAGTCGGAGGTGGTCGGCAAAATGCAGTCCTCCTCGTCACTCAGTGAGCTGCCGCTGAGCCCAATCTCCACTGGGGGCTTCGGCTCAATTGTGCAGGCCGTTTCTTCACTGGACTTGGCCTCCAGTGTCCGGGTTGTTTTCTACCTCTTTGCTCGGTGAAGTATCAAAGAATTTGCCTCCACGACCCTGGAATTTTACGTATACCGCCCCGCATACACATGCGAGACGGCGTCCGGCCTTCATCAGGGTCGGGATATGATCCTCCGGCACCGAAACAACGAGGAACCACCCGTCCGTCTGCTTATCTGCCTTGAGTAACAGCCAGTCCCTGATGTTAACCCAGCGGTTCTGGTACGCCAACACGCGACCAATGTCGCGTGAGTCTTTCCAGGCCCCCTGGGCATCAGGGATAAGGATACCACATTTGATTCTTTGTGGTATCTCTGACTGTTTCTTTATTGTCAGCAAGGTGCTGGATTTAAGGTCGAGGGTAGCAATGTTCCCCTTCAACCAGTCCAGAGCCTTCTGATCGTCGCACCACAGTTTCAGGACACCTTCCGTATAAACGCTTGTCTCAATGTGACTGACAAAGAAAATCGATGTAATATTAACAAAATTATTGCAATCATTTATCCGTAGGTGTCGTAAATGGCGTCAGAGGGAAACAAATCAGGAGATGGGCAGCAGTTTCTACTTAATAACGAATAAACGTAAGAATAAACGTAAGAGAAAAACGTAAGAAGAATGTAACTGCGGTTGTCAACCCACTTTCCCAACGTGGCAACTATGACAAATATGCCCCCCACGAGGCAATCTACGGGAAGGCCTTTGTTCAGCAGTGGTTTTAAATATATATTTTATTTATTTATAAATATGTGCCATGTAGTGGCGGTTAAGAATATCCACTACCCCATATATTCCCGTGGGTGTCGTAAAGGGCGACAAAGGGAAACAGGCAGGAGATGGGCAGCAGCATCTTCCTGGTAACGGCAAAAATACAATAAAAAACTGTGGTTGCCAACCCGATCGCCAAGCGTGGCAACTATGGCAATATGGGGTATATTGATGAAAGTTACGAAGTGATGGCCCCCAGTCCCCGGCGGCCCCGCTATTCCTGGCTACGGTGGCGACCATGGTAACGGCGGGGCAGGGGGTGCTAAGAATCTCCGGTGGAGGTTCGGTTGCTACCTACGACGACTCAACCTGGCAACATACAACGCACGCACCCTGAGGACTGACGAGAAGATTGTGGAGCTGGAAGAAGAGATAGACAAGTTACGCTGGCATATTATAGGATTATCCGAAGACCGAAGAGAGGCGGAGGACACGGTAATCCTCGAATCCAGCAACTTGCTCTATTTCCGGGAGGGCGACCATCTGTCCCAAAGAGGTGTCGCATTTATCGTCTACAAGTCTCTCGTTAACAACGTTGTAAAGACTGAGAGTGTGTCGACGAGGGTTGCGTACCTTATACTCAGAATCACCAAACGGTATTCGCTGAAGGTCATACAGGTTTACGCACCAACCTCGGCACACCCCGATCAGGAAGTGGAGGAAATGTATGAGGATATCTCTAGAGCCATGCATTCCTCCAAAACCCAATATACGGTGTTAATGGGAGACTTCAATGCAAAACTAGGCACAAGAGGAACGGTGAGCTGAAAGTGGGGAAATTTGGAATGGGGCAACGGAACCCAAGGGGCCAGCAGCTGGCCGACTTCATGGAGAAAGAGGGACTCTTTATGATGAACTCTTTCTTCCAGAAGCGGCCCCACAGGAAGTGGATCTGGTCGAGCCCCGACGGTTCGACAAAAAATGAGATTGACTTCATTATGACGACCAGACGACAACTGTTCAGTGATGTCTCAGTGATCGCGAGGATGAAAACCGGCAGCGATCACCGAATGGTTAGAGACACACTGAACCTAAACGTTAAGTTGGAGAGGTCTCGTCTAATGAAGTCAACGCTCCGTCCCCCTCGTGCTCTAATCCCAGGTCCCGAAACCTTTCAGCTCGAGTTACAAAACCGTTTTCAGTGCTTAGAAGACTGCAATGAAGAGGACGATTTGAATGACAAGCTCGTGGAAACTGTCCATGCAGTCGGAGCTTAGTTCTGCAAGACCCGCCGCAGAAAAACACAAAAACTCTCCGATCACATTCTTAATCTCATGGCTGTTAGACGGGAGATGAAGCTACATTCTTCAACAGATTTGACAGCATACAGGCAACTGAACAGGCAGATCTCCAAATGCATGCGGCGGGACTTGCGCAACTTCAATACAGCTCGTATTGAAGAAGCGATGGAGCGCAACCAAGGCTCCAAAGTCTTTGCCAGAGATCTGTCTGCCAGAAAGAGCCAACTGTCAAAGCTGAAGACCGAATGTGGCAGCATCGTTTCCGGGACACCTGAGATTTTGAGTGAGATTGAGAGGTTCTATGGGCAGCTGTACACGTCATCGTTGGAGCCGCACGCAAGTGTGAGTAACGATCCATGAGCGAGTCTTATCCGACATTATTCCGATGATGTCCCGGACGTCAGTCTAAGCAAGATTAGAATGGCTCTCCAGCACCTTAAAAACGGCAAGGCCGCAGGCGAGGATGGAATTACAGCGGAGCTTCTGAAAGCAGGTGGAAAACCGGTACTTGAAGTCCTTCAGAAGCTCTTTAATTCCGTCCTCCATGGTGGCATTACACCGGAGGTGTGGAGCAGAAGTGTGGTGGTCTTGTTCTTCAAGAAAGGCGACAACGCTCTCTTGAAGAACTACAGACCGATTTCCCTTCTGAGCCGCGTCTACGTGCTATTTTCAACAGTTATTACAAATCGCCTCGCGCGCGGACTTGACGACTTCCAGCCTCCCGAACAAGCCGGTTTCCGAAAAGGCTTTAGCACCATAGACCACATACATACCCTTCGGCAAATTGTACAGAAGTCCGAAGAGTACAATTTGCCACTATGTCTGGCGTATGTGGACTATGAGAAAGCCTTTGATTCCGTCGAAATTTGGGCGGTCCTGCAGTCCCTTCAGCGATGCCAAGTTGACTGTCGGTATATCGAAGTGTTGAAGTGCTTGTACAGTAGGGCTACGATGGCTATCCGAGTACAGAACCAGAGTACGAAACCTATCCAATTGCAGAGAGGTGTAAGGGTGACGTCATATCCCCGAAACTCTTTACCGCTGCATTGGAAGATGTTTTCAAGCCTCTGGACTGGAAAGGATACGGTATCAACATCAATGGCGAGTACATCACTTATCTTCGATTTGCCGACGATATAGTCCTTATGGCAGAATCGCTGGAGGACCTAAGCACTATGCTCAATGACCTCAATAGTGTTTCCCAACGGATAGGTCTTAAGATGAACATGGACAAAACAAAGATCATGTTTTATGTCCATGTCACACCTATGCCGGTAGTTGTTGGGAACACTAAGCTCGAAGTTGTTGACGAGTATGTTTACCAGGGACAAATAGTCCGACTAGGTAAGTCCAACTTCGACCGAGAGGTCAATCGACGGATTCAACTCGGTTGGGCAGCGTTCGGGAAATTACGGCACATCTTCTCGTCAGGTATACCTCAAAACTTGAAAACGAGACTGTACACCCAGTGCGTGTTGCCAGTGATGACATACGGAGCTGAGACGTGGTCGTTCACTGCTGGCCGGATGAGGAAGCTCAAGGTCGCTCAGCGAGCTATGGAGAGGGCTATGCTCGGAGTTTCTCTGCGTGATAAATTCAGAAATGAGGATATCCGCAGTAGAACCAGAGTGACCGACATAGCCCAACGGATTAGTAAGCTGAAGTGGCAATGGGCCGGCCATATAGCTCGAAGAACCGACAACTGATGGGGAAGAAAGTTTCTCGAGTGGCAGCCTCGTACCGGCAGGCGAAGTTAAGGGCATCCCCCCACTAGATGGAGTGACGACCTGGTAAGATATGCAGGAAGTCGATGGATGCAGGTGGCTCAGGACCGTGCTTTGTGGCATTCTTTGGGGTAGGCCTATGTTCAGCAGTGGACTTGTGAAGGGCTGTAATGATGATGATGATGATAAATATGTTAATATATAATACGCTTTAAAATCCGTAAAATAATATTTATTCAATGTCTGGTATTCGTGTTTTTTAGGGTTCCGTAGCCAAATGGCAAAAAACGGAACCCATATAGATTCGTCATGTCTGTCTGTCTGTCCGTCCGTATGTCACAGCCATTTTTCTCCGAAACTATAAGAACTATGCTGTTGCCACTTGGTAAGTAGATGTATTCTGTGAATCGCATTAAGATTTTCACACAAAAATAGAAAAAAGCAATTAATTTTGATGGTTACCTGGAACTGAAAATCAAAAAAAAAAATTCATCAAACCCATACGTGTGGGGTATCTATGGATAGGTCTTCAAAAATGATATTGAGGTTTCTTATATCATTTTTTTAAACTGAATAGTTTGCGCGAGAGACACTTCCAAAGTGGTAAAATGTGTGTCCCCCCCCCCCCCCCCATGTAACTTCTAAAATAAGAGAATGATAAAAGTAAAAAAAGTATGATATGAACTTTAAAATAAGTTTTATTTAAATGTGTAGTGTTCGCGTAAATATAAGAAATCATTATGATACAAACTTCCACCGAAAATTGGTTAGAACGAGATCTAGTAAGTAGTTTTTTTTTAATACGTCGTAAATTATGTTACTTGCTGCTACGGAAACCTTCATATGCGAGTCAGATTTATTTATAGGATAGGGTGACAAACGAGCACTCAGTCCACCTGATGGTAAGTGGTTGCTATGGCCCATAGACATCTATATTTATCCTCGTTTGTGAATCAAAACGCAGATGCGTTGTCACCCGTGAGGACTAAGATGGAATGCCTCTTTTCCAGTAAAAAACGAAACACAGCAGTGTTAAGCTGCTATTTTACGCTGGTATTCTTTTAGAATACCCGGGATAAGAAAGCGGTATCGTGTAAATATTATAAATCCTTATGAATCTAATTTATCCAAAAAATTACGTTTTCACACAATTTTCAAACACATTGCAAGTGCTTAAATTATATATTGCTTAAATTATATATAATGTCAAAAGATGTTATTAGGGCTTTGATATTACGTTAAAAGTAATTAAATATAAGACACTTTTTTCTAATCAAGTAATAAAATTCCAGTATTATTATATATTTTAATAATAAAGATAAATAGTATTTATATAAGAGAGCACAAAATTTACTTCTCTTTTTTTCGTTACGAATTGTTATCAAAATGCCTGTGTCTAAACAGCACATATTATCTAAAATTTCATCTGCCATAAATTAGTTTTCATCAGTAAAATCACAGCAGCCCTGAGCTTTCGCTTACTTTCACTTAAAGATTCACGTAAAGTGCTTGCGGTTCGGTGGATTCCGTACAATTTAGGGTCAGTTCACACAGAGACGTGACGCGACGCGACGCGGCGCGCACTTTTTTAAGATAGTGATACAAAATATAACTTTATTTATTACACAAAAAGATACACATTTTATTGAGCAAATTTGAAAATGCCCTGCGTCGAATCACAACACAGCCGTGCTTCGTCGGTAGGCGTAGTGTGCAGGAGCGGTGCGCTGCCAGCAACTTCACGATGCGCCTCACGACGCGACGACGTCGCGATGCATCTCGCGGCGGCGCTTTGTTCTATGCGAAACCACTGGCCTTTTCAAGCATCGTCACGTCGCGTCGCGTCTCTGTGTGAACCGACCCTTAGCTAACTTGTTATGTTCACTATTAGTTGGGCTGTGGGTAAAATTAATTATCCCGGCAGGAGTGATCCAGAAATGGTTAATTTGTTATAATTCATCGCCAAGAGCCAGATATGGATCTAAGCCTGAGGGCCAATAATGGCGTGTTGGTTTAAATGACCAACTGCTGGTTCATAGTTGTCTAAAGGATGATTTTATGTAAATTAATGGACTGTATGGTGCGAATTTACTATTTCATGATACTTCAAATGCCCCTAAATTCGGGTAGGAAGGATGTGAAGGAATGCATATGCACTCACTTGGACTTCTGCTAATCTGTCTCGTGTCTCACACACATAAACTTCACAGATAATCGCGAAATATAGCGTTAATGCTTTACAATTTACTATATTCTTGTATAGTTCAATTTCTAAACCACACAAAGGGTGACGCGAGATATAGGCGATGTGGTTGAATTATATGCTCGGTGTTGAACGAAAATATCATAACAGGTTAAATAAAACAGTACCTATCTCGAAGTCTTACAGTGGTGTGCGTGGGTTTGGATTTAATTTTATTAATTATAGGATAAGAGTAGGACTATGATCATTAAGGTTTTTAGTGTTAGTGTTTTTATAGTTAATTTAATATTGTATATATTTGAATGTTATGAAAATAAACGCTTAAGAACAAGCTCAGTCTTCACCTATTTGATTTTATCATTGTATTTTTACACAAACACACGGATCTCTATACAATATTGCTATGAATACGCGTGTTCTACTTTTCACGGCTTTACGCCTTTATGTTATAGCATACATATTTATAAAGGGCATTTTAACGATGTTGTTGGTCATTGTTAGCAATTATGTGTTTTGTGAAAATGTTAAAATTGTTTCTAGTAACGATCTATTCTTTTTAAAGAAAGTTGATTGTTTTTATAGGATAGGGTGACAAACGAGCACACAGTCTATCTGATGGTAAGTGGTTGCTGTGACCCATAGACATCTAAATCTATCCTCAATTAAGAATAAAAATGCAGATGCGTTTTCACCCGTGAGGACTAAGATTGAATACCTCTTTTCTAGTAAAAAAAGAGTCTCTGGTTCTCTACACTCACCATACGAAACGCAGCAGTGTTAAGCTGCTATTTTACGCTGGTATTCTGTGAGAACATGGTCCTTCCCCGGTCAAGCCGACCCATTCATGCTACAATTATACTACTAATATAGCTGCAGCATGGCTCTAACACGTATAAGAATCTTATATGAGTTATTAAGTTTCTTCTTTGTATATTTTTATTTTTTGTTTACTGTAATTATGTATGTCATAAACATTGCAAAGCGTAGAGTTGATCTCCTGTATTTCATATAAAAATGATGTGTCAACATATTTAGGATAACAATCTGGCACAAAACTGTTATATTTATATTATATTGTAATGCATTTTAATTGTTATCTGTTTCGTTGTCCATATAATAAATAAATAAATAAATAAAAATAAAAAAGTCTTTGGTCTTTTGTGATAATAAATATTTAATACACAATTTACAACAATTACACAAAATCCAGAAGCCGATTTTTTTTTGTAAAGTATGGGGGTGACAAACAAGCACTAATTTCACCTGATGGTAAGTGGATGCTGTGGCCTATGGATACCTACATTTATCTTCGATTAAGAACCAAAATGCAAAAGCGTTGTCACCCCTGAAGACTACGAAGAAATTAAATGCCTCGTTTCCAGTAAAAAAGGTCTCCGGCTATCTACACTCATCATAGGAAACATAGTAGTACTAAAGTACTATTTTACGCTGATATTCAGTGAGTGCGTGGTCTTCCCCGGTCGTGCCGACCCATTCATACTACAACCATACTATAGCAACGAATGCATGTACATTATATTATTAAATATAGCGATACAATCAACAAAATGTGGTTTAAAGGACTATCGTATTGATATTTTCGTCAGCCCTAACGTTCCCCTACCTGACAAGACTCTCCCATATTGGTATTTCTTTTCTGAATTTTACTATTTAATTAGTATATACGACAGGCTATGCAGAAAGTTTTGCGAAAAAAAAAATTTGTATGAAACGTTCCAATTTGAGAGAGGTGTTCCAATTTCAAATTTCCCTCCATATTTTTTACGTGCCAACTTGCAATTGAGCTTTTCAAAATCTTGCAAAGAAAATTATTCACCAAGATCATCCTTTCGTTAGATGCGAGTAGTTGATGTTATCGCTACGAGATGTAAGAATAGTCTTACATCTCAAATTTGTGAGTCATCGCGCATACGTCGATCTGGAATTAAGTCAGAGTTTTTATTAGATACACATTCGACTTCAATGGAGCTCGTGATATTTTTTATAGCTTTAAAGTGAAGAACAACCAAACAGTCCATCTGATGCTAAGTGAATATTGTATCTCCAAAACCAAATTTAAACGAAATAAGCAGCAGATGCATCGTCGCCTCAAGATCAAGTTCGGTCTGACAGCCCGTAATAATCCTATCTCTCTTTAACCTTTTACTGTTACCGTTACAGTCTATTAAAGTCGACTGCTGAACATAGGCCTCCCCCAGAGTTTTTTTTAATTTATTTAACAAATTACAGATAATACAGAGAATATATTATGGTTACTTAGAAGCTTACTGAAAACTTTACCGTGTACCACAAGCCGCCGACTTAAAATTTGACAGATAAGCTACACCTTAATCTACAAAATATGTATAACGCAACACTATTAAACAGCAACTGGCACAGTCAACAGGCGGTAAATCGGCAATACATAATTAACTAATAGTGTATTAAAAGACGTGAGTCTTGCCACCGCCCACTTCGCTGCGTCAAAAACCGGTCGTTCCTGCGTGGCGTATACAGGAGGTGATAAAAATATATTGATAATAATGGAGATAGTATTTAATAGTAGACGAGTATAATAATTATTCTTTGTTTATATGTCATATAGGTTTATTTAGGGAATATAGTTAGTGGGGATTATAGTATTTTTTTTTTAGTTTGAAGTCTGATATAGACAGTTCGTATAATAGATTTTTAATTTGTATTTCATATTTTTATGATTAATTTCATTTTGAAAAGAGGTTGGTAACTGATTGCCTCATAGAGATTGCCTCATAGAGGATATTTGTCATAGTTGTAATGTTACTGTTGATTTAATAATAGCACCTCTCAGTGGGTCATGTGCTCCTGGTAGATTACATTACATTCATCTATTACAGCTTATTAAAGTCTACTGCTGAACATAGGCCTCTCCCATAGATTGCCTCGTAGAGGATATTTTGTCATAGTTGTAATGTTACTGTTGAATGAATAATTTCACTTCTCAGTGGGTCATGTGCTCCTGGTAGATTTATCTTCTATACATCCATCCATTACAGCTTATTAAAGTCCACTGCTGAGCATAGGCCTCTCCCGTAGATTGCCTCATTTTGCCATAGTTGCCACGCTTGGCGAACGGGTTGGCAACCGCAGTTTCTTTATTTCAATCATTATTAGAAAGACGTTGCTGCCAATCTCCTGACTTGTTTCCCTCTGTCGCCTCTTTTAACACACACGGTATACTCTTTTAAATAAAACAAAAATGGATGCACTGTTGCTTGGCGGGAAAAAATATTTTAAAATGTTTTACCGATCTAGACCTAAGGAAATATCTCTCCTTGGCAGGAAAGGAGCTGTATCTCCTTGTTTCGCAACCTCAAGACTTAGCAGAGTGTCGAACAGAAACAACATCTATACAGATTTCTTTTTTCTGGCTTGCAGAACTGGAATGCAGTCATTATCGTTTACAATTCTAGATAAAGGTCTAATGCAAACATGTCTGAAGCGTACGCATTAATCAAAGTTGACGTATGTAGTGCTTTGAACACGTCATAACGTAAATATGATTTTAATCGTCAAAGTCGTGGCGACTCTAAGTAATACGTTAATACTAGTCGTTAAAATAAAATAATTCTTGTATACCATTTAAACTGTTATCTATACAAATAAATAAAATTGAAGTGTCTGTTTGTAATGTCAAAATTACGGCTTTTTACTAAATACATAAGAAAGTAAATACGGTTCTTATAACTAAAATACAATTATTTAAATTTTTAACTGTCTGTCTGTTTGTGCCGACTAATCTCCGAAACGGCTGGACCGATTTTGACGTGACTTTCACTGGCAGATAGCTGATGTCATAAGGAGTAACTTAAGCTACTTTCATTTTAGAAAATAACGGTTCCGCACAAAAAAAATAAAACCCTAACACGCGAGCGAAGTCACGGGGAACAGCTAGTCTTAAATAAAATCTTATAATTTTATTAAATAATAGAAGTTATTCAATATTGATTATTACATAATACTTATTGAAAGTCATTTTTTATTTACCATTGGTTCGGAAAATACCTCTGCCCTGGAAAGAACCAGCAAGAAACCCAGCGGGACTTTTTTTTAATTTTTCATTTCACTTATAAATAATTTTGTTAATACAATGAATTTTCATCAAATTAGCATGGTGGCGATCACCTTATTCCCAGGGTTATTTTCATTCATGTATTCGTTGATATTATAATAACCCTCTTTGTACAGTTGTAAACTTGTTTACTGACAAACTTTGAGCATGTTCTGGGATTTTGTTGTAAAAGCGTATACATTGCCCCATAAATGAGTTACTGACTCTGTGGAGTCTAGTGACCGGCATTACAAGCGTATGTTTATTCCTAGTGTGTAAAATATGAACATCCTTATTCTTATTAAAGCTATTTATGTTTTTATGTACATACATTACATTTTTAAAAATATATTGTGATGCCAAAGTTAATATTTCTTTTAATTTTTCTCTGAGGGACTCATTACAATTTAGGTTATAAATCGCCAGTATGGCTCTCTTTTGCAAAACAAATATATCTTCAATATCAGTCGTATTACTCTAGCTGTCTCACCATCTGTGAGAATTCTAATCTTTCTTACAGCATATGCTGCAGAACTAAGTCTGCTTGCTAATTTAGATATATATGAAGTTTCGCGTCAATAATAATACCAAGAAAAACAGTGGTATCCACAAGACACAACTCCTCCCCATTTAAGAGCACATTAGTATTCGAATGTTTTACATTAGGTATTGTAAATTTAATACATTTTGTCTTATTTCCGTTTAAGAGCAAATTGTTGGTGTTAAACCAATGTACTAATTTTGATAGAGCATTATTTACATAGTAATAATTAATTGACTGCCGTTTCAGTTTTAAAATTAAAGAGGTATCGTCAGCAAATAATACTTTATCTTGATGGTCCCCTATAAGATAAGGTAAGTCATTAGAATTAAATAAAAAAATAATAACCTTAAACTGAAGAAACACCTTAACCTCCCCGTGATTACGGGTGCTGGAAAGTATTCGAAAGGTTTTTTCTTTTATAGCATAGTAAAGGGTGACAATCGAGCACAAAGTCTACCTAACAGTAAGCTGATGCTGTGGCCCGTAGACATTTATCATCGATTAAGAATCAAAATTAATGCAAACGCGTTGTCATTGTCACCCACTAGGACTAAGATGAAATGCCTCATTTCCAATAAAAAGCACTACGGTTCTCTACTCTCTTTTACACCTGATATTTCGTACTCTTCATGGGTATTAAAAAATTAAAAAATTAAACGCAATAAAATGCGTAAAATTATTTCTGTCAATATAGTTACATAACAATTTCTTTGTTGCGGAGGAGATGATTCGATTCCGTGGCAAAAAAAAAATAGTGTGTGCGTTGTTGGCGAACCTTGAAATTTATTTAGTGGCAGTATAAGACTATCTACTACCCCATATCATCCCGTGGGTGTCGTAAGGGGCGACAGAGGAAAACAAATCAGGAGATGGGCAGCAGCGTCTTTCTAATAACGACTAAAATATAAAACTGCGGTTGCCAACCCGCTTGCTAAGCGTGGCAACTATGGCAAATATACCCTCTATAAGGCAATCTATGGGGGAGGCCTATGTTCAGCTGTGGACTTTAATAGGCTGTAACGGCAACGGGTCAAGTTGTTAGGAATGACGTGACGCTGGTGAATAGCACCCGTGCGGACTTGGGACGAGCCTTACATTAATTATTTTTGATATTACTACTAAAAATTTACTTTGAGAATGCTTTTAATTTAAAAAATATTTACTGTACGTTACGGTAAGAGTTATATAAAAATGTCGTAAATATTTAGGCAGACTTTTGCCAGACGAATCATAACCAGTTTCATTGAAAAGAATTCAGTTGGCCGTTAAGCTTGACATAAAGTTCGAGTCACACTTAGATCTCCGATATTGTCATTTTATTTGTAACCTTCGATTTTCAATGTACGTTTTAACAAAATTAAATTTTTTTTAGTGTCATTATTTTGAATATTAGTCTTCAGGCAATACCCATTTCAATTGAGTGGAATGTTACCTAGACACAATTTAAGACTAAAAAAATATTAAACATCAACATTAGAGCCCTTCAACAAACCCACTGCTTAATAAATAATGGAGAACAAAGGAATGCCACAAAATACGGTCTTGACATACCTGCGTCCACCATATCAGTTCGTCACAAGATCTAATGATGCTTTGCCCTGTACTTTGTTTACATGTGTTAGGCTGCCACTCGAGAAACTTTCTTCCCCATCGGTTGTTGTTCTCGTGCTATATATTGCCACTTTAGCTTACTAATCGATTGGGCTATATTGGCTACTCTGGTTATACTGTGGATATCCTTATTTTGAAATCTATCACGCAAAGAAACTCCGAACATAACCCTCTTCATAGCTCGCCAAGTGACTATTAGCTTTCTAATACTCAGATAAATATGTCATCACTGGCAGAACGCACTAATTGTTTAGCCTTGTTTTCATGTTTTGAGAAGTATTCGTAACGAGAAGATGTGTTATAATCTCCGAAACCTGCTTAGCCGTGTTGTATCCGTCGATTTTCCTCTCGGTTGAAGTTCAACTTACCTAGTCGGACAATTTCTCCTAACTAAACATGGGAAGACGTCAACAACTTCGAGTGTAATGTTTCCAATAACTACCGAAATAGGTACGAAATGGACGTTAACAATAAATTTCATCTGTTCTATGTTTATTTTAAAACATTGAGGAGCATAGATAGTGCCATATGTGTAATAAATACTTATATTGAGTCAACTCAGCAACTAGACGTAGCAACGATGGGGCTCAGTATGAAAAGAACGGAGTCCCCTCCTGCTCGCGACGTCTGCGGTAGTACCGGTCGGCTTCACGTGCGTACCGGTACGCCCGTTTAGGAGTGTCACATACACGGAATCAGTTGCAACATGATAATACTCGATATTGTTTTGAAATATTGGGAAAGATTGTACGACGCTTTAAGTAAAATTTAATTCTTATAACCATGTGATTGCTTTCATCACGATTTTTAATTGATTGTAAGGATGAGAAATCATTATATCATTAAAATCAACAAAAGACAATTAAAAATAACCCAATAATAAATGTCGTAAATATTTGTCGGTTGCACATTTGTAACGAGGCAGCTGAATAAACGGATCCAACGTATAATTTTAACCTGTTTTATTTATTCTGTTCGAACCCCTATCAAATATTTTAAGCGGAATAACTGAGATGACTACTAATAGGTAAAATATGGTAAAATTAGGCAAGTAGCAACCAGCACAAGTCTTTGTTTCCATCACGAGGAATCAGGTGAAGCTGCGGAAAGCAACTAGTTTTGTTAAGTAATAATTAGATTGTATCTTTGTATAGAAAAATAAATTATTACGAGGAATACAAATAACATATTATATTATGATATTATTATTTAAGTAAATGATTTTGTGACAACCCTTGCATATTTTACATGACATAACATAATAATAGACAGTCTTGTAGGTATTTTACGGTATAACAAAGGAATTGAACCATTATTAATATTTATTACATATATGATATTGCTTTAGGTCCTCCAGCAATTTAACCATAATGACTATATCGTAGATCGTGTAGTGGCGCGGTAAGAATATGCAATACCCCATATCATCCCATAATTGTCTTAAGAGGCAACAGAAGAAAAAAAAACAGGTGATGGGCAGCAGTATCTTCCTGATAACCACCCAAAACATAAAAATGCGGTTGTCAATCTGTCCGCCAATCATGGCAACTATGTTAGATATACGGGATATTGGGGGATTCAATCTCGTAAATATTGTTGATTTTAAACAGCTTTAGCATGAGAACATTACTTTAAAATTGATACTCGTAACCCTAAGAATGTATCACAAAGTATGCCTCAAATTGAAGTTAACGCACAAACCACGTTTTTAAACTCCACTTTCTAATTTATTTTTTGAACTCAGTGTGCCACCAACATCTCAAACGTGTGCAGCCAATTAGCATATCACCGTGTCGCACGTCTTTGTTTGAAAATACGTAATGTTTACGTATTTTTTATACAATTTATGCAATATTTAAAAAATGAATGTAGAACAATAACCGTGAATGTTTATTTATTCTGTCTTATACTTGGTAGAGCCACGCTGCAACTATATTACGGTTGCATTGACTATGATATGCTTTGACTGTAACTATGATGTTGATTGGGGAAGGACCACGCTATCACAGAATACCAGCGCAAAACAGCAGGTTAGTGCTGCTGTGTTTCGTATGATGAATGTAGAGAACCGAAACTATTTAATGGATACGAAGAATTCGACCTTAGTCCTCTGGGGTGACTACGTTTTTCAACAAAATATTGATTTGTAATCGAGGATAAAAGTACATATCTATGCGTCACAGTATTCACTTATCGTCATGTGGACTTTGTGCTCGTTTGACACCCTTATTCTATAAAAAAATATAAATGTTGTTTTTTTTTAATAAAGAAGGAATTGACCTTAACTAATGAACATGAAAAAGGTATGTTACTACATAGTCATCCATACATTCAATCTATTACAGCCTATAAAAGTCCACTACTGAACATAGATCTCCCTGATAAATTGCCTAATGGGCGATATTGCCATAGTTACCTAGCTTGGCAAGACGGTTTCAGTTTTATTGTTTTGAGTTGTTGTCAGGAAGATACTTCTACCCATCTCTTGTTTCATTTTTCCTCGGACGTCTCTTACGATACCCTCGGGACGATATGGGGCAGCATACATTCTTACACCGCCCATCCATCCATTCATCATTCATCATCATCATCATCATTACAGCCTTTCATAAGTCCACTGCTGAACATAGGCCTCCTCCAAGGAATGCCACAAAACACGAACCTAAGCCACCTGTCCTGTCTTAACAGGTCGTCACTCCATCTAGTGGGGGGACGCCCTACACTTCGTCCACCGGTACGAGGCCGCCACTCGAGAAACTATTTCCCCGTCGGTTATCGGTTCTTCGAGCTATATGGCCGGCCCATTGCCACTTCAGCTTACTAATCCGTTGGGCTATCTTGGTCACTCTAGTTCTACCGTGGATATTTTATTTATTTATTCTTTATTGCATTCCTTAAAACAAAAGAATACAAAGGGCGGACTTAATGCCTTGAGGCATTGTCTACCAGTCAACCCATTCTTCATTTCTAAGTTTATCACGCAGAGAAACTCCGAGCATAGCCCTCTCCATAGCTCGCTGAGCAACCTTGGGCCTCCTCATCCGGCCTGTAGTGAAGGAGTACGTCTCAGTTCCATAGGTCATCACTAGCAACACGCACTGATTGTACAGTCTCGTTTTCAAGTTTTGAGGTATACCTGACGAGAAGATGTACCCTAATTTCCCGAACGCTGCCCAACCGAGTTGAATGCATCGATTGACCTCTCGGTCAAAGTTGGACTTACCTAGTCGGATTATTTGGCCCAGGTAAAAGATACATAACGCCAAGGTAAACATACTCGTCAACAACTTCGAGCTTAGTGCTCCCAACAACTACCGGCAAATTAAATTTTAATTTTAATCTGGAGATAGCCGTGGTTTACTATGACATTCGGACGTCAAACACCTCAAATTTATAACAAATTAAAAGTGAATCTACGAGTATTTTAGCGATTAAAAAACGTAAAAACTAAATAATAAAATATGGTAGATTTAATCGTGTCTATTAAATTTTATATTTTTATTTAAATTAGATATAATTTATTTCTACGAACGAAACTCCATAGTATGTATTATTATTAGTAATTGTGAAAGTGATATGATTATTCACGTATATAAAATTGAATTTTAAAGCGGTAACTCCATTATACTTACTACAATGATCTAGCCACGTTCATCTTTCTTTGCATGCGCTTTCATATTTTTATTGCTCCATACATTCTCTTATGGTAAAACTGTTTCCACGAAATCATTGTTTTAAAAACATGCACATCATTGTCAGTTCACTTTTACACGCACTTACAATAATTATTAGTAACGGTAATTTGCTCAGTACAAGTGAATAACAATCATATTTATTACATTACATTAGCATTCATTATAATGCAAAAGTTCTTTATCTAAATTATAAATTTTAGTATGAGAACTCATTACTCGTTTAATGCGTCTAGATGTAGTGACCTGGTAAGCTTAGCAGTCAACTATTGTTGAAGCATCCAGATAGATTGTAACGTGAGTATTGTCGCGAGCTATGCTGCAGCTACATTATCGTTGTAGAACGAATGGGTCGGCTTGACTGGAGAAGAATCACGCTCTCACGAAATACCATCGTAAAATTGCAGCTTAATGCCGTTGTGTTTGGAGTGGTGAATGTAGAGAACCGGAAACCATTTTTACTAAAAGGCATACCATTCCATCTTAGTTCTGAGGGGTGACAATGCACCTGCATTTTGATTCTTAATAGAGAAATGATATAGATCTCTATGGACCGCGGTATCCGCTTGCTATCGGGTGGACTATATGCTTGTTTGTCACCCAATTATATAAAACAAGTGTTCAGTAATGGACTCTTTAAGGGCAGTAATGTATGGATGAATTCGTACAATGTATTTTCTTATTAAATTAAGAATGCATCAATGAATGAAAAGTAAATGTTTGCTCACAGTTTGCAGCGAAGCTAGCAGTTATACGCTGTAACTGTTCCTAAAAATATATTAATATTAATACTAACGCCTTAAAGATAGATTTCTTTTATATAATTGGACGTGGTTATGAAAAAAGGATCCAACCCGCGATAAGTTAATTTGAGTTCCTGATATTATTCATACTTCAAATATCATGAACTCAAATTATCGGTATGGTTTCTGTCTGTTTGTAATTTTTCTTCTTATTTGTGTTACGCTTGCTAAAATTGTTACATCACATAATAGTATAGACCACAAACATTATTTTTCAAGTCAACATTTTTGACACAAACTCGGGTTGGATCCTTTTTGCATAACCACGTCCAATTAGGGTGACAAGCGAGCACACAGTCCACCTAAAGGTAAGTTGATAGGGTGACCCATACAAACATCTACATTTATCCGCGATTAAGAACGAAAACGCAGATGCGTTGTTACCCGTGAGGACTAAGATGGAATTTCTTGTTTCCAGTAAAAAGAGTCTCCGGTTTGGGCGTATTACATTACTTCACGCTAGTATTCTGTGAGAGCGTGGTCCTACCCCGGTCGAGCTGACCCATTCGTGCTACAACCATAATATAGCCGCAGTACGGCTCTTGTATAGAAACCTTGTATAGAATTGTCACGACGGTGACTAGCCATCTGCACAGAACAGGATCATAATGCACAAGTGTTTTCGCAAACACTTACTCTCTCTATTCTTTCACTCTAGTCCGATAGGACAGCAATACTACACGACCGGAGAGAGATTACACAAGCGCAGAACCAACGACAACACCGTACACTTCTTGACTCCAGGCTGCTATTGAAGACAGAAAAATCCAATAACTTTTTTTGACCCGACTTGTGATTCAAACCCTCGACATCATGATTAGCAGTCGCGCTATCAAACAATAAACCAATTAAAGAGTCAAAAATTTTTCATATGTTCAATTACAAAGGTCATCGGTGTCGGCGGGAATGAACTCGTTTAATTGAATGAAATCGAAGGCGAAGGCTAACTTTTTTTTTTATGGAAAAGGATGCAAACGAGTATACGGTTCACCTAATAATAAGAATCACCGTCGCCTGTGAACAACTGCAACACTAGGGAAGTGGCAGGTGTATTGCCGGTCTTTTAGAATGGAGTAAGTTTACTTTTCTGCCGACTTCCAAAAAGGAGCCGGTACTCAATTCGACTGTGTTTTTTTTTTTCGTTTTTTTTTTTATGTGTGTTACCTCAGAACTTTTTTCTGGGTGAACCGATTTCGATGATTCTTTTTTTATTTGAAAGCTGGTACTTCTCGTGTGGTCCCATATGAATGTGATCAAGGTCAGACCAATAGTTTTTAAGTTATTCTTAAATAACTTATATTGAAGTCGGCTGTACAAAATTTTTAATTTTAAATTATCTTGATTAGCTTCTGAACTGACATGACTCTATACTTCAATAGCTTATAATATACTATATGTATAAGTTAGTATGGTTCAGAACATTTTTCTCGCTATCTTAACTAAGTATATAGAACTGTGTATTTTGTGTTGTGGTTTTTTTTTAAGAATAAGGGTGATAAACGAGCACACAGTCCACCTAATGGTAAGTGGAAGCACTCCTGAGGACTAAGATGGAATGCCTTGTTTCCAGTAAAAAAGGTTTCCGCTTTTAGCGTAACAGTCTCACAGATTACCAGCGTCAAATAGCAGCTTAACACTGCTATGTTTCGTATGGTGATTGTAGAGAACCGGACACCTTTTTTACTGGAAAAGAGGCATTCCATCTTATTCCTCAAGGGTGGCAACGCATCTGCATTTTGATTCGCAAACAAGGATAAATGTAGATGTCTATGGGCCACAGCAACCACCTACCGTCAGGTGGACTGTGTGCTCGTTTGTCACCCTATACTATTAAAAAAAATTAAAAAAAATGGTTTCTCGGAGCTTCTTTTGAATGTAGGTAGTAGTATTCCGATTACAATGAGAAAGCAAGAGGGTATAAAAGCCTATGCTTTTGATAATCTAACTTCATTTTAACTACGTCACCGATTATCATTAAGGCAGTAGTCCATCTTTGGCTTGTTATTAGATAAAAAATCAGACAGGAATATTATAGATATCCAATATATCTCTTTTTGTATAGAAAAGGGGTGACAAGCGAGCACACAATCCATCTGTTTGTAAGTGGATGCTGCGGCCTATAGACATCTACATCTATCCTCGAATCAAAATGCAGACGCCTTATCACGCTTGAGGACTCATTACGAAAACGGGAGACCCATTTTCTTCTCAACACTCACTTTAGGTTCTCTACACTCACTATTGGAAACACAGCTGCTGGTATTCTGTTAGAGCATGATCCCACCCTGGTCGTGCCAACCCATTCGTGCAGCATCCATATATGCCTAATGATCCGAGAACTCATGACGCAATTTTCATGAAGTGTTTAATATTTCATGAAACTTTGTTGAAAAGTATCAGTCCACTCAATAAGCAGGAATATGACTGTTTGCCTGGCCTACCTGGGTACACCTGGTACTGCGCATACAGGTAAGTTCACTTCACCATTAACTCTATGAAGTATTTTATGGGAAAAGCTTATGTTCAGCGGTAAAAATGCGATAGGTATAATTGAATTAGAACAAAATATATTCATGAAAATGTGTACTTCTAAATTACCCACCAAAATGAACGTAAAAAACTTAACTACACACTTGCCATTTTGATTAGAAAAAACACCTAGACACCGGTCAAATTACATTTAATGTAGTGTCAGTGAACTCCATGAACGCTTGAAAAGTGAAAGGATTCGCTCTCAGCGCGTAAGAGAACAGTTTTACCTGTTGCTACTCCACCTGATATAGGGCAGGGTGTTAAATAACAAGTATGCTAAATGTATGTGGTTGTGGGAAAAATAAATTCTGAAAAAAAAAATGCGTGAGTGTTGTGGAACACTCGTTTGGAAAGAAGTTCCTTGCGTAGTATATTATTATTGATAAACGTAGGTATTATATTATTGATTAAAAAATGCAAATAAATCAATTAATAATAATAATAATAAAGCCCTTTTTATTCCGAACTACATGCAGTTTAACATTTTTGATTTTATAAATTTTATTTCTTATATTATATCACGCAATTCGGCGTGCCTCTTGGCATAGGCCTCCTCCAGCTCTCTCCATTGAACCCGGTCCTCTGCAACTCTAGTCCAGTATGGTCCTAGAGTTAGGCGGATATCGTCACTCCATCTTGTTTTCGGACGTCCCTGTCTTCTGATGTCTCCTCTTGGATACCATAAAGTTACTTGTTTGCTCCATTTATTTATTTTGCAACGTAGCATATGTCCTGTCCAGCTCCATTTTAGATGGTCTATATGAGTTATTATATCTATTACTTTTGTCTTCCTTCTTATTTCCACATTTCGTATTCTGTCACTAAGCCTGATTCCCAACATGCTTCTTTCCATTGCTCTTTCTGTTTTAGCAAGTTTTTCTCTATGTTTTTCCGTTAATGTCAATGTCTCGCAGCCATAGGTCATGCAGGGGAGAATACAAGTGTTGAAAGTCTTTCTCTTGATATGTGTGCCTAGATCTTTGTTCTTCATTATTTCTTTCAAGGACCAGTATTTCCTCCAACCACAGGCTATTCTTTTGTTTATTTCCTTGGACATGGAGTCTTCAGCAGATATAATTTGTCCTAGGTATACATATTCTTTCACATATTCGAACTTTGTTCCGTAAACCTTTATGTTGCTTTCTGTTGAGTTAGTCATTAGTTTTGTTTTATCTGCGTTAATTTCTAAACCTACTTCTCTGCTTTTTTCTGCTATGTCTTTTACCATATGTTCTAGTTTCTTAGGATCTTCTTCTAACAGAACAATATCATCTGCAAATCTCAAATGATTGAGGCGGCTTCCATTGATTATAATACCATAATCATCCCAGTCTAATTTTCTAAATATGTGTTCCAGCACAGCATTAAAAAGCTTTGGAGATAATGGGTCTCCTTGTCTCACGCCTCTGTTTATTGAAAAGGGGTCTCCTTTTGACTCTAATTTAATACTGCTTTTGCTTTTTTTTGTAGACGGACTTGATTAGCTCTATATAGACATCGTCCACTCCTTGTTCTTTTAGACTCAGCCAGATAAATTTGTGTTTTAGGCTGTCAAATGCTTTGGAGTAGTCTATAAAGCAGATATACAATGTCTTCTGGTATTCATTGTATTTTTCCAAGACTTGTTTGATTGTGTGGATGTGGTCTATAGTACTGTAGTTCTTTCTAAATCCTGCCTGTTCGATCGGTTGATTTTCATCTAAGACCCTTGTTATTCTTTCTAGAATTACTTTTGCGAATACTTTGTACACATTTGATATTAGGCTAATTGGTCTATAGTTGCCGATGTCATCTTTATTCCCTTTCTTATGTAGGAGAATGATATGCGATTCATTCCATTGTTTCGGGATGGTGCCTGTTGTTATAATATCATTGAATAGCTTGGTTAGGATTGGGCTTATTTCTTCTTCGGTGCCTCTGATTAGCTCATTTGTTATATTGTCAGGTCCTGGAGCTTTTTCTAGCTTCTGTGACATGATGGCTTTCTGTACTTCCTGCAAGAGTATTGATGGGACATTTTTATAACACGCATTAGGATCGTTTGTAGCATTATTTTCTCGATCGGTGTCATTGTTTGAGTAAAGAGTTCGATAGTAGTCTGTGGCAAGGCTCTGGATTCTTCTACGATTTGTTACTTGTTTGGATATGTTGCTTTTTAGTTTTGGTATCCATTCCATTCCATATTCTTTTAATTCCTTGAAAGCTTTTTTTGGTCCCCCGGTTCTTTGGATTTCATCTTCTAGTTTTTTCATTCTTCTTAATTTCCTATCCTTTCTAATATTTTCTCGAATCTGTTTGCTCAGTCTAGATATTATGTTACGGTTTTCTTCAGTTTTAGATTTAAATAAATCAATTACTAGCGTCTAATAAAATGAAGCGTCATTTGAAATAAAATAATATTTCTTTCATGGCAAGATAAGAAAAAGTGCGAGGGAGATGTATATTATTCCATCTCACTTCCTTATTTTGCCGCCAAGGCTGTCTACATTATGGCACAAAGGGTAGTGACGAAAAAATCTTACACTTTTTGTCGCTTAACTCCCATTCGCCAAACCCGTACCGTCCGTAACTTCGTTCCCAAAAAACTATGGAAGTAATATTGCCTTATTTATCTATGTGGTTAGGTTTCAAATAGAATCAATATATAAAATAATGTTAACTAAGTATATAATATTTAGCTATAATAGCAAATTATAAGCGTGAGTTCGCAGTTGTATCGTCTTCTTATAGAAGTACATTTACAAAATACTATAAATCTGTAAAAATAAAATACTGGCTTATTTTGTTTAGCGTAACTTTGACGATATATAATATATTTGGGACAGTTTTAATGTTCGTCTCGCATGTCCATTGTAGTAAATACGGGCAAATCGCTTAAGTTACCTACATGCATATTGTAATATAAAACATTATAAAAAACAAACGTGTTTATACGTAGTAGAGCCATGGTTCAGCTATATTAGTAGTATAGTTGTAGCACAAATAGGTCGGCTTAAACGATAAGGACTACGCTCTCACAGAATACCAGCGTAAAATAGCAACTTAACGTTGCTATTTTTCGTATGGTGAGTGTAGAGAACCGGAGACCCTTTTTACTGGAAAAGAGGCACTCCACCTTAGTTATCACGGCTAACAATGCATCTGCATTTTGATTCTTTATTGAGTATATCATATCCTGTAAAAAAACAATCCTTTGTATTTCACCATACAATTAATATTTTTCACAATAAAATATGTATAACTTTTATCACGTTTTATGCAAAATATTTATGAACTTTGAAATTTAATGTCAACGTTTCCGTTTCCGAAAGGAAGTATTTTCAAAACTTATAATAAATAACTTATAAATAACTAGAAAATACTTGGACAGTTCCATACGTGCCATGACTGGTAATGAATTAAGATGTTCGGTGTTACACAAATCTAAAATTTCTACATGACACTTTTAGAAATTTCATGCGTGAAAGGAAATTTTTTTAAAACATTGATTAGAAAAAAATTGAAGCACAAATATACCCGTGTAGGATCACGCTCTGACAGAATACGAGCGTAAAATATCAGCTTAATACTGCTGTTTCGTATAGTGAGTGTAGAGAACCGGAGACCCTTTTACCCTGAGGACTAAAATGGAAAGCCTTTAATTTTTAATCGAGTATACTTATATTTCTATGGACCATAGCATCCACTTGCAATTAGGGGTGCTGTGTGCTCACTTGTCATCCCAATTCCATAAAAAATCATGCACAACAACATCCATAGTGTTTTACGTCGACTAGATCTTAAAACAAACATCTAGACAAAAGAAAGGAGCACTACGCTAGAAGATGTTGACGAGTATGTTTAACTGGGACATATTTTCCGACTACGTAAATCCATATCTTACCGAAAGCACGGAATAAATACTACGTACCGAAAACTCAATCGACGGAAACAACTCGACTGGGTTGTGTTAGAAATTAATTTCTCGAACGCTGCCCAGCCGAGTTGAACACCTAAACATCTCGTCAGTTTCGCCTTAAAACTTAAAAACAAGATTATACAATCAAACCGTGAAGTTGAAGAAGTGACTCTAATGATGATGATAATGATGATGATGTTAAGACGACACTCTAATTGTTACTTTAGCTTTTGATATTACTTATTATAAGTAGTTATAAGTATCAAAAAGTATTTTTTTATTTTTTAATAAATAGTGAAAGCCGACTTTAAACTATTATAAATAATAAAATAATTTCTACATAACAGCTTTTGAAGTAGTTGCTTTATTTCTTCTATACACTATATCTTAAATCGGAAGTCGATGGATGCAGATGGTTCAGGAGTCAGGATCAAGTTTCAGGAATTCATTGGAGGAAGGCTACATCCAGCAGTGGACGTATGAAGGTTAATGGTGATAACGATGAATTTTTGGTGGGAAAAATAAATTTCTTTAAGCACTGCTGAACTACGAGTAGATAAATATTTTTTATCCTTCGTCCTATTAGTCTCCTGTATTTCAGTGTATTTTAATAGATAATCCATTTCTATGTTTCAATTATTGAAAAACGTAATGATACCATTACCTTTTAATTTAAAATCATCGGATAAATAAGTTTAATAAGCCTCACATCAGTAGCATTGTAAGACTGCTAGGAAAGCATGTCAATCCAACGAACGGCCTTGAAGACTTGTTTTGTTTTCGTTTTCATTCTTTTGCTTGATTTTCATAGTCCGGCACACTTCGTTCTTTTACATTTTTTGTTTGTTTATTGTAACAATTTGTAGAACGAGTTATTTAAATGATTATGTAATGTTGTGGTGCATTGTTTTGTTGCAAATAGATAACTGGAGAGGTTATTCCGGCGGCGTTTAGTCCATAGAAACAAATTCCTGTGTTTTCTCTCCGGATAATGAAACTAATCTAGAGCAAATATATTTACCATACAATTTAATACTAGTTCTGGCGCATTCTTTTTATTTTATTTTTTTCATAAATTAATTATATTTAAAACTAAGAACCTTCTAAATGTATTGAAACAGTCCATTTAAATAGTCCAATGCAAAAACTAGCAGCGGGAACAGATTAGTGCTGAAGCTCGCAGTACTACGAGTACTACGTGATTCGCATCGTAGATGCTGTTCTGTTGTCTCGGTCTAGGTATTAACTTCTAAAATACATAATATTATGATGGATGTACTGCCGTGATCCATATGTCATCAATGATGCTAGTGATGTCGTATAGATCTCAGATGTAGTCCGTCTGCAACTGCTGGCCTTATGAGGAAGGTGATGTAAATATCTATGGGTCACAGCAACTATTTACCATCAGGTGTGGTGGTGGACTGTGTATTCGTTTGTTACACTAACCTATATAAAAAGATCAAGGTCGTAGAGTTATGGATTATGAGGCTATGCTTGGAATTTCTCTGTGCCATAGATTTCTTGATGGGGATATTCGCAGTGGAACCAGAGTAACCGACACACAGCTTGAAGAAACTCGAACCGACAACCGATGGGGAAGGAAAGGTTCTCGAATGGTGGCCTCGTATCGGTTAGAGAATTGTATGCTGACTGTCCACTGGATGGAGTGACGATCTGGTAAGAGATGCAGGAAATTGATGGTGCAGGTGACTCAGGGTCTGCTGCTTTGAGGCATTCTTGGGGTAGACCTATGTTCAGCAGTGGACTTGTGATGGGCTGTATTGATGATGATGATAATGATATTTCCATAAGATTGTATTCGTTTTACTCATAGATGTCTTTTGGACATATATGAGATGGATCCATTAACGCCATTACCACGCGGGGAACTTCTTTTTTTTTTTATAGGATTAGGGTGACAAACGAGCACACAGTCCACCTGATGGTAAGTGGTTGCTGCGGCTCATAGACATCTACATCTATCCTCTATTACAAATCAAAATGTAGATGCGTTGTCACCCGTGAGGACTAAGATGGAATGCCTGATTTCCAGTAAAAAGGGCCTCCGGCCACCTGCACTCACCAAGCCAAACACAGAGGTAAACCTCTACTTCACGCTGGTTTTCTGAGAGGTCGTGGTACCACCCCGGCTCGAGCCGGCCCATCCGTGCGACAGCAAAAGCTGCCGCGTGGCTCTACCACTGTTACTACGTAGATGTAGTTGCGATCAGATTAAGTGCGCGGAAAGTTGATCATTGGGGATGTGGAGGCCTAGATGTATGTATATTCGTCAAAATATATCTTAAGTCTGGCTTGATTTTGTTTTTGTGGATGTTTATTTTTAAATAATTACTTTTAATTTTGAAATTTAATAACTTAAAACATTAAATCATTTTAATTGGGTCTAGATCACCCTTTGATGGCAAAATATTAGAGAGTAAAGTTAAACATTTTAAAGATTTTTGCCTATATGTCTTTCTGTCCAGGCTAATTAACACCCAGGGGAAGTCAGGGCGAGTCGATAGTTATTTATAAACCTCTTTATAGATCTAATTTCTTTTTATTGGTGTAATTCAAAGTTTTCAACTTTCATAGAATTACTTAAGCGTATTTACTTCGTCAAACGAGTTCAGCGTGGATTTCTATATGTTGTAACTACTACTATATATGTAGTTGATAGTTTTTCTAATGTGTTGTCGTTTTACTTAAAGATTCTCACAATTGAACAAACCGTTACAGTAACCGTTTTGTGTGGCGTGTTGTTTAAACCTTCCACAATTTATTATTTAAAATACCGTTTCTATTATCTTTCGATTACCCATAATTGGGTCCTTCGATCTTTTGTCAATCTCTCTCCCTCTATTTAACTACTGTTTGCTTCAGTTTTATACGCAAAGGTTGTCTGGAAAAGATCACTTTCAGAGTGACAAGAACGCCTGTTGTTCATATTATCTTATTTTTTATATTTTAGATTTAACTCTTCTTATTATTCTGTATTTTGGCGTTTAAAAAAGAATAAATATATAGACAATAGGCCTGAAGTGGTCCGTCTCATTTTAAAATGTAAGCGAGCCTGTACCGATGCTCCAGCTGCAATCCCTTAAGGAGGGGCCAGTACGTATAACCGCTGTTGGGGATGTGGTGGTGTGCAAATATCATTACCGTAGCTCCAGCAAAGGGCAGAGGCGAACCCTGAGGTTTTAAAGAAGTGTCAGCGAGAATATCCCCACATACACAAATAAGCACAGATAATTAATAAAATATCAATATTTCTTAAATAGGTTAAGGGTGACAAGCAAGTACACAGTTTACCAATGGTAAAATGTGTGCTTGTTTGATTAGGAAGCAAAATATAGATGCGTTGTCACCGCAGAGGTTTGAGATGGAATTTCCAGTAAATAGGGTCTCTACACTCACCAGCAGCATTAACTTGCTATTTTATGTTGGTATTCTGCGACAACGTGAAAAAAACTCTCGCATTTTATACCTATAGTCAATTTCTGTTACTCTTTATACGTTTAATTTATTTCTTTTCAGCTGTCACACGACGCATTTAAAATTAAAAATATAATACGTGGTATGGGTCTACCAAGTATTATGCTGCAGCTATATTAGTAGTAAAGTTGTAGCACGAATGGGTCGGCTCCACCGGGAAAGGACCAATACCAGCGTCAAATAGCACCTTAACACTGCTGTGTTTCGTATGGTGAGTGTAGAGAACCTGAGACCCTTTCTACTCGAAACGAGGCATTCCATCTTAGTCCTCACGGACGGCTACGCATCTGCATTTTGATTCGCAAACGAGGATAAATGTAGATGTCTATGGGCCACAGCAACCACTTACCATCAGGTGGACTGCGTGTTCGTTTGTCACCCTATGCTATAAAAAAACAACACGCTCTCACAGAATATCAGTTTAATGCTGCTATGTTTCGTATGGTGAGTGTAGAGAACCGGATACCCTTTTTACTGGAAACAAGGCATTCCATCGTAGTCCTCAAAGAATCAAGATGTGGACAGATGTAATTGTACACCTTTAAAAAGGTTTACAAAAGGTGGATTTAATGCCTTTTGGCATTCTCTCCTGTAAACCCGGAGGGTGCGGAAATAATGTGACAGTTACCAAAAGGAATATATTTACAGAATATAATATAAAAATAATAAATATATAACATCATATTCTATAAAAAAAATTCAAATTGAGTACTTAGTCATTGTAACCTTTGTGACTTGTTAATGGAAGTTTTTTTTATGAAATAATATGATTTGATTTAAATTAAATTGCTTGAAATAGCTTTTATTTCCTGTAATAAGCACAAGTAGTTTGTAGTTTGCCGTGTGGTAATCTGGAGCTTATGAAAAATGCAAATTAAAAAATAACGTATTATAATGTCCATAAATGGTTATTTTAATTATTTATTTAACAATATAATGTGTATCCATGTCGATATATAAATAATGGAATGAGGTAAGCGTTCATAATATTGTAAAACTATATCTAATTGCGGTAATTTGGAGCTTGTGAAAATGCAAATGAAAAATAACGTATTATAATGTCCATAAATGGTTATTTTAATTCGTTATGTAACAATATAATGTGTATCTATGTAGATATATAAATAAGGGATTAAGGTAAGCGTTTCCAGTATTATATATTTAAGTTTAGTAATCTGGAGCTGAAAATGTACGAGTATATAAAATTATAACGTATTAAAATGTTCCATAAATGGTTATTTTAATTCTTTCTTTAAGAATATTATGTGTATCTATATAGATAATATACAAATAAGGGATTGAGATAAGCGTTCCTAATATTATAGGACTATATTATATTTAAGTACGCATTACATAAAGTATTACGCCGCACCGCACGTGCAATTTTCAAGTTCACGAACTTTACAGTGACCGTTCAAATTCTCAGGCTTTCACGCAATACAGTATTATGAAATCTGTACTTCACTTTTACTTCCAGGCCATTGAGAAAGTCCATTCTATGATTTCGGTGAGTTTTTTCAACGTACTGCAACTATCGAGGGGTGCGGAGAGGTATTTAAGGTTATACCGTTCGCGCCGGCGCACAGTCTGAACATAGACAGCTTACGATGTGGAGGACGTGTGCAGCCTTTGCGCTTGTAGTCGCGTGCGTCGCGCTTCCCGCCCAAGAATCCGGTCCGACGATAAACGACTCCGAAAGCCTCAGTGAATGCTTTAGAAAAGACTCCACATCATGTCTCAAATACAAATTCTTCTCGTACTTGGACAAAGTGATCGGTCAGAAGGAAACATTCTCTTTATCCGACGGCGTGACCGTGGTGAGAGCTAATGACGTCCCGTCCGATATTGGAGCACCAAGATCGATGGATCCCGTTGCAAGACTGAAAAGGTATTTCGAGACTCACGCGATCCGTGTTGAAGTGAAAGGATCGGATGTTGTTGATGCAGTAACAAGCGCTGGACGTGCCCTGGAGGATACAGTATCGTCGTTTTCAGACGAGACCGATGTGACAGAAGAAGGCAGAGGAAAGAAAAAGAAAGCGGCTAAAATCCTTGGACCACTGATAGCAGCAGTGATGTTGAAGATGATGGCGTTGTTACCTCTGGCAATTGGCGCGATCGCACTGATAGCTGGAAAAGCGTTGTTGATAGGAAAACTGGCATTAGTTCTGTCTGCTGTGATAGGATTAAAGAAGTTGCTTTCGCAGCAAAAACACGTGACCTATGAAGTGATTGCTCACCCACACCATACATCAAGCCACACCTCCAGTCATGATTACGGCGGCACCAGTGGGTACGGTGCAGACTCGAGCAGCTACAGTAGCGGCGGCAGTGGACATGGAAGTGGATGGGGACGGTCTCTAGAATCCCAAAGCTTGGCGTACTCAGCGCAAAAGCCTCAGTAGCGCGCGGCCTAGTTTGGCGACCTCTTTTTGCAGACGATTTCTCTGCACCGCCCTCTCTGTGTTGAATTATTTATAATTGAGTCGAGTGTGAATGTGATGTACGGTTGTATTTATTTTGACTGAGTATTTATTTCTTAATCTTTAAACTCATATTTATCTGCCATTAATCAAAATGTTGAAAAAAATAAAAGTCTCGACTGTTTCCTCGAGTATGCCTTATAGGCATGTAGCTATATTTATAGTGTAGTGTATGTAACATATTTTATATCTATATGGTATATATTCCTAAGAATATGTATATTTTTTTAATTTATACCTGTTGAGTAATATACATATGGTTTTTGAAACCATCGCTTGGCTTTAATTATTAAAATATTTTTAAGTTGTTGAAAGACTTTTAATTTTATTTATATGTACAGGTATTATTATAAATATTCTACGCAATAACTATTCCTACGGGTTGTTACTTCAAAAATTTATTTAGTTTTTGTATTCACTTTTATTATTATTTTTTTGTTGTATCATTATTTAAAAATGTTCATTGCTCTTCGTCATTATTAGAATCGTTATACCGATAAAATATGTTAATTTATTTTCATTAAATCATAAAATTTTGTTGGTGTATTTTTATTTACATCTCCCTTAGCAATTTTATCATAATATGTATAAAAACATGAATAGAATAGAATATTTTTTATTCAGTATCAGTCATATTTTACTTTTGCCACTGGATCGGAAAATTCTTTATCCTGGGAAGAACCAGCTAGAAACCCAGCCAGACCTTTTTTAAGTAAATTATACAATATGAAAGGTTATACAACCATTTCTTAAATTTGTTTTAGAAACAAATTGGAAGCGACCACTTCATTCCCAGGGGTCACAGGGCCCAAAAACATTTAAAAAATTACAATAGTATTTGTATGGCTTACAAATAATTGTTCGTGGTCTGAGTATTTAGTCTCGTACAATTTGTTTATAAACTGTCTGTGCAGGAGGTACACTAGAAAATCCCAATGTAGGACAATTTTTTTTAAAGAAACTTATAAGAAACATTCAACTACCTTTAAAAGATTACAAACGTGTGATTATAAACATACGTTTCATAATAATCTTTTACAAAATTAACATTTGTATGAATACTCAAATTCGTGGTCTTGTTGGAGAGAGTTTATAAATATATACTTGATATAATTACAACAGTGCGTAATTTAATACGTGTATGCATCATTCGCCTTCGATTAAAAAATATTTAAAAAAAGTGAAAGATCAGTAATTTGTAATGGAATATTAATAAAATATTATGTTAACTAAAAATATTTAATGCAAAAATTGAGATACACACAAAAAATACCACTTCTTATTACTGCTATTACTATCAAGAAATATGTGATTGTTATCAAAAAGAAATTGCAACGAAATAGTGATTTATGATTGATTTGTGATGAGTAAATTGCACTGTACTTAATAGTAACTTTTGTTAATATCTTTGACTTTTTGATAAGACCATTTTAAAATTTTCTGAAATACTGTTTGGAATAAAAGGATAAGTTCCAAGATGGTGTGAATGTTATGTATAAAATTTATAACAAGTTTTGGATTTAATTCGAGAGAAACTGATTACAAACAGATTAAAATAAATCATAAGGTACTTAATAAATCAACACAACTTTGCAAGTAAATCATTATAATTATTAATATCATTAAAACATTCTGTAAAACTAGTGCTCTTTTCTATCGAATTCAAAAAGGAGACGGTACTCAATTCGACTGTATGTTTTTTTTATGTGTGTTACCTCATAACTTTTTACTGGGTGAAGTGATTTCGACGATTCTTTTTCTATTTGAAAGGTGGTGCTTCTCATGTGGTCCCATATAAATTTTATTAAGGTCTGACAAATAGTTTTTGAGTTATTATTAATAATTTATATTAAAGTCGGTTGTACAAAATTTTTAATTTTAAATTATATCTGGTCACAAAATCCGTAATACCATCGACAAGTAATAATAAGTTATAATTTTTAACCTGTAACTGTAACACTGCTGAACATGTGCCTATATTTACCATATTTGCCACGCTTGGCAAACGGGTTAACAACCGCATTTTTATATTTTACTCGTTACTAGCTGAAACCTGCGACTTCATCTACGTTACTTACACACATCACTGAACACGTAGTGCTTATAAAAATCGTTGTTTCTTAAAACTTTACCGACCTTATATTAAATGAAGATATCGCAATACTTTTTTTAGATAAGGGCCGAGTGTCTAAGAAATAAAAGTTAGAAAATCTAATTGAAATCTATCCAGTAGTTTTTCCGTGATGCGCGCACAACTGCAAAACTCTATCTATAATTTTATTTATATAGATTTGGAAGACGCTGCTGCCCATCTCCTGATTTGTTTCCCTCTGTTGCCTTTTACGACACCCACGGGATAATATGTGGTAGTGGATATTCTTACACAGCCTCAACTCAGTTATATGTCCGTATAACCGATTAATTTTTGCCAAACGTAAAATATCAAGACCAGCGATGAAGAAATAGCGTCAAACCTTTTCTATAAAGAGAGAGGTCCATGTCTTGCACAGACTTTTATGGGCATTGAAAAAGATAACCAACCCACCTGGTAAGCGTGGCAACTATGGCAAGTAATTTGTACGTGGTAGAGCCACGCTGCAGCTATATTAGTGGTATAGTTGTAGCACGAATGAGTCGGTTTGACCGGGGAGGGACCGTGCTCTCACAAAATACCTTCTAAAATTAATGCTGCTGTGTTTTGTATGCTGATTGTAGAGAACCGGAAACCCTTTTTACTGGAAACGAGGAATTCCATCTTAGTCCTCAAAGGTGACAACGCATCTGAGGATAGATGTAGATATCCATGGGTCACAGCAACCACTTACCATCAGGTGGACTGTGTGCTCGTTTGTCACCCTCATTCTATAAAAAAAAAACCTTTTATTGCGTGTGTAAGTACAGAATTAAACTAAACACTGTAAATTTTAATTTAAGTAACATCAGATGTGGATATTTTGAATACAACTAGGTTTTAACAACAACAAAATCCAGTTTATGTTTTCACTAGTTTCAGCCATATCTTTGTTTGTATTTAATGTATGAATACAGATTATATTTTAATACCTATATAATAATTTTTATAATAGTCTAAGTACACGCAGTACTTAGCTTTCCTTATATCCAGGTCGAACGTTTGACCTCTAACACTAGAGAAAGGTAAGCCAAGCCGGGTGAAATCATCAGATTGGTCACGTCTGTAATATTGCATGAAAAGTAAAATTAACATTATTTTACTGCTGTTTACTATTTATGTAGTGTAAATATAATTTATATAGTGTAGTAAGGCCTTTTTTAAGGTAATTAGAGAAAAGAGCGTTTATTTCTTTAAACTACATTTTTAATATATAGTGGGGGCTGCACTCCCCACGTTAATATACAGAATGTCCGGTAATTAATGGATAACTCCGCACGTACTAGGGGAGAAACTGACAAGAAATAAAATGAAAAATATATCTGCACCAGTCTGGAAAAATATTACTATTGTTAAAGTATGAAATTTTATACCTCTTTAAATTGAGTACTAGGGCTACAAATTTATTAATAACCAATTGATTTTCTCTGAAAAGCATACGTGAATGTTTGGAATTGCCATCGCGACAAATTTAAGGCAGATTCGGAGTTTTTCTACTAAATATTATGAATTGACGAATCATTGGTTAAAAGAGCTTTTCGCTGCGGTCAGACACTCCCAGCGAAAACTCACTGTGTGTGACAGGCTATTCCCTGCGAATATATTCATTCGCCGCGAGTTGAATACGCCGCGATTTGAATTGAACATGTTCAATTTTACTTTTTAATGCAGCTCATTATACTTGTGTGTAGGTCAATCAAATGAGTCAACCAAAACACAATTCTATAAAGTGGGGAAATTACGATATTATTCGTTTCTTGGGTGTCTATAGAAAAAAATGGGGAGCTGTGGGACACAAATACCAGTAATCTATACATATAATAAATCTGTAGAAAAGTAACATAACATACATAACATAAACACTCACGCCTGTGACCCAGAGGGGTAGGCAGAGACTACGGACTTCCATTTGGCGCGATCCTGACACACCTCTCTCGCCTCTTTTACATCCATATATCTACGCATACACGCTCGTTGGTTAAGGGTACTCCTAATCTGGCCCATTTTTAATGTATCGCCGATTTGGTCGATAAACCTTCGTCTAGGGCGTACCTTCCCGACCCTGCCGTTCACTTCTGCAACATAAATTTGCTTTGTCACTCTTCCCTCGTTCATTCTTTCTACATG
The DNA here is from genome assembly GCA_963668995.1 of Parnassius mnemosyne. Classification (NCBI taxonomy): domain Eukaryota; kingdom Metazoa; phylum Arthropoda; class Insecta; order Lepidoptera; family Papilionidae; genus Parnassius; species Parnassius mnemosyne. The sequence goes on along the minus strand of CAVLGL010000090.1, from coordinate 4,258,868 downwards.
ACCAAACCACCGAAGCATTCCATTCTTAATCCTTGTCACAACGTCATCTTGCAAACCACACTTTTGTTTTATCACACTATTTCTCGCCCTGTCATTCAGATTCAGCCCTAGCATACTCCTTAAGGACCGCATTTCTACAGTATTTATTCTACTCTCATGCTTCTTCTGCCAGACCCAATTTTCACTACCATACATTAAAGTAGGGACTAACACAGCATTATGAATTGCCATACGTGCCTTAGTTGACACATTCTGACTGCTCATAATAGCGTGTAGAGCCCCATTCACTCTATTTCCTGCGTTCAATCGTCGTTCTATATCCTTGTCATATCTACCATCCCTGCTAAATAAACATCCCAAATATACAAACTCATCCACTTGCTCAATCAACTCCCCTTCTATTCTTATTTCACATAAAGTTTTACTTTCTTCTCTTTTCGCGTCCGTAAGCTTCGACCACCTAATCCTAGGCCCACCCTACACGTGTCCCCCGGGTGGTGCTAAACGAGCGACAAAGCCGAAACGACAGACTCGGCTTCTCGCCGTATGGTAGCGGCGTAAAATCTACCACCCCTTAGTTCGCACCATGAGCCAAGTAGAAAAAGAAATGGCCCCGAGTTCCCGGCGCCCCTTTAATGGGGCAGGTGTGCGTAGAATCTCTGGGAGAAAAACCGGCGACGAGGTTCGCCACCCGTCACGTCCTGTCTCCCGGGGGGGCGAAAAGTGGATTGCGGAGGCCCGTCTGGCTACGCTGAATGTATGTGTAGAAAAGTCGTGTCTGTAATTCTAATATACTCTTGAAAAAACAAGTACAGGGGACTAAATAAAGGGTACTGAAGCCAAATTAGTGGTTTTTAGAATTTTGTCTGTCTGTCCGTGTATTATCGATTTACTCAAAAACTACAACACCGATTTCCATTAAATTTTATATGTAGGTAGTTAGTAGCCTGAGGCAACTTATAGGCTACTTTTTATCCGATTACGGAACTTAAAAAAGAAGGTTAAGTATTTTTCTTCTTTTAGGTGTTAATTTTCTATTATATATGATTATGTTAGTTAACGGGTGTTTTTTAAAATAAATATCATACTTGTAAATAAAGCTTAAATTTAGTTTTAAATTTTGCATAACAATTTGAAACTCCGCTAACGATATACGTTTTAATTATCAAAACGGCACCATCTATCATCACATGAATAAACCTTTATTTTGCCTTTAGTAGCTAAAAAAAATCCTTGTTTCGGTGTCATGGTTAAAACCATGTATTCCATCTACTTCCTACTCGCGTCCAGGCTTCACTTAAGCATCCTCCATCTCGACCGGGCTCGACCGGGGAAGGATCACGTTCTCACAGCAAACCAGCGTAAAATAGCAGCTTAACGCTGCTGTGTTTCGTATGGTGAGTGTAGGGAACCGGAGATGCTTTTTACTGGCAAAGAGGCATTCCATCTTAGTCCTCACGGGTGACAACGCATCTGCATCTTGAGTCTTTATTGAGGATAGATTTAGATGTCTATGGGTCACAGTAACCACTTACCATCAGGTGGACTGTGTGCTCGTTTGTCACCCTATCCTTTAAAAAAAATCCATGGTTGGATCACGAAATAAAACAAATAATTGATAAGAAAAATACAAGTCAGATCCTAGTGATTCAAATGTAGCGAAATATAGATTGATACGGAATCGTTGCAACAACGTGTGTAGAAATGCACAACGACGCCATATTTATAATCGGTTCGTGACCCTGACCCTGTTAGGGTCTCAAAACACCTTAAGACCTTAGAAGTTGGGAAAAGGAGTGACATCCTGACACACCATTATATTGCCATCAATCAGCTTAATCAGCACTTCTCCTCAACGCCTGCATTGAATAACAAGCAAAGCAAAATACTTTGAATGTTCTCTCTAATATTCTGACTCCGGAGTCTTCTGCTTTTCATTTTAGTCAATTTGACAGTTGTGATGTTGAGAGAGCCATATTCTCCATCCATTCGATTTCATTAGGTGGTGACTGTATTAGTCATAAAATGATCATTCCTCTCCAGGATCTTATTATCCCTGTAATTACTTCCACCTTAAACAATTCCGTGAAAACTGCTTCTTTTCCCTTTGCTTGGAAAGAAGCTAACATGATCCGTCTCCCTAAAAAGACCAACCCGGAATGTTTTTCTGATTACCAGCCAATTTCTTTACTTCCTTTCTTATCTAAATTGTTAGAACGTTTGGTGTCCAATCAACTAACTTCTTATCTACGAGAACATAACCTCCTAAGCCTCTTTCCGTTTTCTCAATCCGTTTTCAACCCTGGTCATAGTATGCTTCAGCATTAATGATGACATGCGTTATGGTATGGAAAATAACAAATTGACAATAATAACTTTGTTAGATTTCAGCAATGCGTTTAATACAGTAGATTTTGAGATCTTGTTAAATATATTTCACTCCCTCAACATATCTCTGACTGTAGTTGACTGGTTTCGTAGTTCCTTGTTTGGGCGTCGACAGCGTACGAGTATTCAAATACAGGATGTGTATTCCTCTTGGACTGCCACTGTTGCCGGCGTCCTACAAGGTGGCGTGTTGTCTCCTCTCTTGTTTGCAATTTTTATAAATTCTATAAGTAATCAACTTTAAGAAATTTGTAAAAACGTGTACGTGTGCTTTGAGGATAAATGAATCCTTCGTACGAAATTTTACGTGCTGACTTACCACGTATCCGGCCAGGTGGCGAAGAGTAACTTCATGGGCAAACCTAAATGCCTGCGTAGTTAAAAAAGTCTTGGAAATTTGAAACCGTTACAACGCATTGAAGGATTGCGGCATGCGGTAAGGAAGAGCCATGTGCGCAGTAGTGAAACACATGTAAGCTGCTACTTTAGTTTTCATACTTTTAATGAGACTCATAAATCAGTTTGTCATTTAAGATTATTATTACATTATTAGACAAATCAAGATTTTTCTGACAATCCTGATATCATAGCTCACGTGAGATATGTAAATGAACAGGCTATTGCGAAAAATACTCTAAATATCAAAGATAGCAGATTTTACTTAAACAAAGGTGTATTTTATTTTACTTGTCAAAGGTGGTAATGAAACTAAACCAACATCAACAAACATCCCGCACAGAACAAGTGTTTGTATGGACTACAATTAATTTTTCCGGGTTTGAATGTTTGTCCTTGTGAAATTTATGTTTATAAACTGCTTCTACGATACAGGAGAAAATCTTTGAGTAGAGGTAACGTTTTAAAAGGAGAAAAAAAGAAATAGAAAATAGCTGCAGCGTGGCTGTACTAATTAACAATATTATTTTTATTATTTTTTTACTTTTTTCTGTTTGGTAACCCAGTTTTTATTTTAAGCCAGTACTAATAAACTAATGACTATTGTTTTCTTTCTTTCAAAGGTCAGTTTTAAGTTGGTTTTATAGTTTCAAAAGTTATAGTAGCAATTTACAATCAGCAGCATCACGTCCAATCGTTTACCAGTTCTTATGAGCCATTGTGGTGAGTTCATAATGTTAGATAAACGTGTTATAAAACGTATTGTTTATTTTATTGAAGTGAAACTTCTTTATCGATGTAGTAAAGGAATTTAGTATGGCATTAAAAATATTAAAACGTCACGTTTTCTTGCAACGTTTCAACATCGGGGCTGCATGAGTATGCTATTATTTACCCTACTTATGTAAAATAGAAAATAAAAGGAAAATAAGATGTCGTAAATAATTATCGTATCGTACGTGTGTACACAGTAAACGCATTTTTTTTCTTAACCTTTTAGTTGTGATAACAAATATAGAACATATTATGTACTTTCGTTAGAAAAAGGGCAAACAAGCATGTGGCTAAGGTAACCAACACTGCC